>WOXC01011027.1:0-463561 GCA_011680675.1 Gymnobelideus leadbeateri | reverse complement strand
AAGTCAGATTCTTCTCAAGGGCTGGGTAGTTAATGTCAGCTGCCTGTTATAATGGGATGGGGGACAAGATGAGGAATGGATTTACTGGTAGAATCTCTGACCTAAGAGGGTGAATCTATGTGTGAATCCTAAAACACAAGCCTCTCTGTCGGTCTGTGTATCCCTACAAAATATGGAGGCAGCTGTGGGAAAGGTATTGAATGAACATGTGAAGGATTAGCATTCCCCAGTGCTAATTCACAAGACTACTGTTACCTTGTTGGGTTTCTTGCTTTCTTGTCTATTGGATTCAACTATAATTGCTCTATTACTGGAAGATAATTCTTCTTTTGGAAGGCTGCTGTTTTTTTGAGTTAGGAGAGATTCAAAAAAGTTTAGTCCTCTCCTAATTTATTAGTAACATGACCTGGAACTTCCAACATCTGTTCTAAACAGATGAGAATTTCAGGACTCTAACAAGAGTATATTAGAGAAAAAAATCTATTAGATGCTAAGTCAATTGTAGGTCTCAGGGAATTCTGTTATCATTTCAGTAGTCACTGATGATCTGAAATAGTAACAATGATATAACATTTATATAATACTAAGTTTTCAACTGTACTTTACATACATTATTTCACGTGATCTTCATAACAAAACTGAAGTTCTACAAATAATATGATCCTTATTTTACTTGATGAGAAAAAAGAGGCATACCAGAGTTGAAGGGCTTGATAAGAATTATATCGCTAGCACAAGCCTGAAGCAGAATTTTAACTTGGTATCTCCTAAATCCAAATCCTTTCCAAATGCTTCTTCTCAACCTAATTAATTTTCTTTTTCCTAATCTTGACCAAAAAGTTTACCTGTTCTCCTGGCAGCAAATCTCCAATGGGAATATCAGGAAGTAAAGCAGGGTAGGAATCATCACACATTTCTGTTCCATTAAGAGTCACGTGAGTTTTCTGAGTAAGATTGGCATCCTGTCCTGAAAACATTTAAGTAATGATGCAAAAATAAAATTAATTAGTCATATTGTCACAATAACGGAGAGATAAAATAACTTAATACTTACTATGTAAAGAGACTAAATCCCATTAATTGTTGATCACAGGCTTTTTAGAATCATAACACTTCAACTTTTTCTTTTTAAAAAATGTATTGTTGGGGCGGCTAGGTGGCGCAGTGAATAGAGCGCCGGCCCTGGAATCAGAAGGACCTGAGTTCGGAGCCGGCCTCCAACACCTAATCCGCACAAACAAAAACCTAGCCGTGTAACCTTGGGCAAGTTACTTAACCCCAATTGCCCTAAAGGGGCGGCTAGGTGGAGCAGTGAGTAAGAGTGCCGGCCTCGGAGTTGGGATGACCCGAGATCAGATCCGGCCTCAGAAAATGAGCACCCACGCATAAATCAAATGACTAGCCCTGTAACCTTGAGCAAGTTACTTAACCCCAATTGCTTTAAAAAAAAAAAATGTATTGTTTTGACACACCTAATTTGGAGTCCAAATTCCCTAGCAAAGTACAATCCCCCACAAAGGTCAGTTTATCAATTGCTAAAAGGAAAGTGATGTCCCTTAACACTAATACTCCAAACACTGATTATTGTATTTAACAAGAATTATGTTGCCTCTCCATGCTGACTTTATTTAAATTATTGTCTGCATATTCTTTTGGCTCTGCTTTCTTCACTCTACATCACTTCATACAAAGTTTGCGTGTTTCACGGACTTTTTCATATTTGTCATTCTTTTACATTTCTTTGCCATAATTTGTAAAGGCATTTCTCAATCATAGGGTACATGCCACCTTCTCAATATTTTGTTATCACAATAACACTGCTATGAATATTCTTGTACATGGAAGTTATTATCTTCTTGGGGTAAAAGACAAACAATTTTGTGGGTTTCCTTATATAATTTTAAAATACTTTCCAGGATAATGGAACCAATTAATAGCTCTACCAGCAGCGAATTAGCTTGTTTGTCTTCCTACAGAACCTTCAATAGTATCTTTGCAAGTCTGATGAACAGAGTGACACTTGGGTTGTTTTAACTGTCCCTCATGATCAGTAATTTTGAAACATTTTTCAGCTATTTGATACAGTTTATACTTCTTTTACAAATTGTTTTTTGAACATGCATCTGTTGATAAATGGATTCAGTCTTATAGAACTGTCAACCCCCTTTAGATTTTGAACATGAAACTTGTATCACATATCAAATGCATTTTTTAATCTGTAATTTTTTCTGATTCTATTGCACTGATTTTATTTTTTGCAAAAGTTTAATTTTATATAAATAAGCTTATTTTGTATTTTATGATGTCTGTCCAGTATCTTATTATGAACTCTTCTCAAGGCTATAGATGGAACTTTCTAGTCTCTGATTTTTATAATTAGATTTTTTATTAGCAGTTTATTCTTGTATATGATATAATATGCAGAACTAAATCTATTTCTGTACTCTAAAGAAATCAAAGGAAAAGGAAAAGGATCTATGTGTATGAAAACAGATACGGAAGCTATCTGTGGTGGAAAAGAATTGGAAAGTGAGGGGATGCCCATCAATTGGGGAATGGCTGAACAAGCAGTGGTATATTGTGCTCAAAGAAATGATGAGCAGGATGCTCTCAGAAAAACCTGGGAAAATTTACATGGACTGATGCAAAAGTGAAGTGAGCAGAAACAGAAGAATACTGTACACAATAACAGCAACAGTGTATATTGATCAGCTGTGAATGACTAAGTAATTGTCAGCAATAAAATGATCCAAGACAATCCTGAAAGTCTTATGATGAAAACTGCTATCCACCTCCAAAGAAAGAACTGATGGAGTCTGAATGCAGACTGAGGCATACTTTCTTTACTTGATAAATTTTTTTTAGTGTGTTTTCTTTTGCAACATAGCTAGTGTGGAAATGTTTTCCATGACTGCACCTGCATAATATATATCAAATTGCTCACCTTCTCAAGAAGTGGGAAGAGAGGAAAAAGAGAACTTGGAACTCAAAAGTTTAAAAAATGAATGTTGAAAAACTGTTGTTTACATGTAACTAGAAACAAATGCAACACATAACATGAAACAAATTAAAAATAAACAACATAAAAGAATTAAACTGATTTTCCACCAAACTACTTTCTAGTGTTTCTCACAAGTCCTAGTGAATAAAGAATTCCATCTCTAGCAGTTTGTGTTTTTGAGTATATGAAACACTAGACTGCTCTGAACATTTGTTTCTAGGTCTTGCTCATCTGGTCTACCCACCTTTTTTTTTTTTTTAATCTAGTATCAGTTAACTTTTCATAATTATTTTTATCACAGTTTGAGTTATGGAACTAACATACCTCCCTCCTTCCTTTTTTCATTATATCCTTTTATATCCTATCCCCTTGGCCTTTTTATTCTTCCAAAAGAATTTCACGATTTTGTCCAATTCTATACAGTATCTCTTTATTAGTCTGGTTAAGATAGCACTATATCTGTAGATAAACTTTGAAAATATTGTCAATTTTACCGTATAATTAGTATGGCCTAGCCATGAACACTTAATTTCTCACTGATTCAAAGTGGCTGCTTTCCTATTTCTGTAAAAAATTGCTTGGTAGATGTATTTATATAAGTTCTATAGATTTCTCTGTAGGATAATTCACACACATTTAAAGCATGTTCTTATTTTCTCTTCCTGGTAGGTACTGTAAGTAATATACAGGAAAGTTTATGCTTTATGTCAATCCTATTTACTGAAGTTGCATCAGTTTTTGGTGATTTCTAGAGTTCGCCAGATAATATCACATCACTCTCAAATAGAAATTATTTTGCTTCTTCTATGGCAATGCTTCTTAATTTCATTTTTTGTTGTATTGCTGCAGTTAGTATTTCTAGCTCTATGTCAAATAATAGTGAAGACAACAGGTATTCTTGCTTCATCACTCATCTTACTGGGAGAGTTTCTTGTGTATCTCCATTACAAATAACGCTAGAATTTGGTTTTAGATATATAGGCTTTTTGCACTAGGGAAAGGGTCTTTTATTGATATGTTCTCCATTGATTTTAACATAAATGATTCCTATATATCATGTCACTGGCATTTTCTGCATCTTTGGATATAATTATGTGTTGATTACTTTTACTGTGAATATGTCTGCATGTATAATTTTCATAATGTTTATAACCACCCTTGCATTTCTAATAAAAATCCAAACTGGACACAGTAAAATTTTTTTAAAATTCCTAAAGACTAAAAAAAAAAAAATTCCTATAGACTTTGCTAATACATTTTTTTCCCTAGTAATACCCAATTCAATTTAATTCAGTGAACATTTATTAAATGTCTACTATCTGCCAGGCATTATGCTAGGTACTAGGGAAACAAAGACAAAAGACAGTTTTCTATATTTTTCTCTCTCCTTAGTTAAGACATCAATAATATTTTGTCTCAAGACTTCAATAAGATGCTTTCTTTCTCCATTTTTGCCATTTATATAGCAAATTACTTATGTGTCATTTAAATATTTTATAGAATTTATAAATTTGGTATTTATGAGAACAATGTCTCACTCTGTTTTTCCTCTCTGAGAATTCATTTATGACTTGTTCCTTTTCTCTGAGATTATATTCTTTAAATGAGCTATTTCCTATTTTATTAATTTAGGTTTTTACCTATTCATTTTCATATCTGAAAATAATCACAACTCCTATTTTTTTAGATTTAGGTAAGACATACATTTTACTACTATCTTTCATTTTAATTCTGAATCAAACTCTTTGTTTTAAGTATGTTGCTACTGGATACTATCATTTCCATTAATAGATAAGTTTGTTACATTAACATTTATAGCTAGGATTACTGGGATTTGATGGATAGAAAAACTAACAATATTTGTTTTATTGAAAAAAGTTTCAAAGTGCTGAATATACCTTCTCAGGATCATTCCTCTTGGTCCTTCCTCTTCAATAAGCCCATTATTTGGCATGATGCATGGCAATATCCTTCTTAACCTGTTCTCACACAGATACTACTCTCCCCCTCCCTATTCTAGCCTATTTCCCTGATCACTATTATTTTACTTCTATTAATATAAACCTTTTTAAACCTTACCTCACCTGGCTCACACAACATTGTGCTTCATTTGACACCTCATTTCTCCTAACCCCATCTTTCAGTTGTCATACCCCAGTTTCAAGAAGTAACTTCCTCTCTCTCCTCTTTCTTCTTTAGGATACTTTCCTAAAAATGGATTTTACTTTGGATTCTCAGTTTCACAAATGTGCCATGAAAAAATTACATGGTATTAATTTTTCCTCCTTTTAAAAATAATTTTATTGGTCTTTAATTTGTAATCACCTATATTTTTTATTGTATTTCTTCCTCCTCAAACTACTTGCCAGTGAGCTATCCCTTATAATAAAATATGAAAAGTAAACTTTTTCCTGAAAAATTAATATATTTTTAAGAGTTTGACATTATCTTTACTGTCCCAAACCCATAGTCTCTCACTTCTACAACAAAGCAAAAGGATATGCCTTCTCATATCTCTTGTTCAGAGTCAAACAGTATTTGATTTTCAGCTGCTTTGTTGTTGCCACTGCTCTTTCCATTACACTGTTGTAGGCACTGTGTGTGTCTGTTTATTTTTAGGTTCTGCTTATTTCACTCTGCATTAGTTCATATAAATCTTTCCACGTATCTCTATACATCTTGTTTACCAATTCTTATGGCACAGTAATATTCCATTCCATTCCATGTATGTACAATTTTTTTATTCCTAATCAGTGGACATTTATTCTGTTTCCAGTTTTTGCTACCACAAAAAGTCCTGCTATAACTCTTTTGGTGTATATGATGATTTTCTTGTCATTGACTTTTTGGGGGCATATGCCTAGAAGTGGAATCTTTGGATCAAAGAATATGGACATTTTAGTTGCTTTCTTTGCTTAATTTCAGATTGCTTTCCAAAATGACTGTGCCAATTCACAGTTCCACCAATGAAGCATTAGTGTGCCTATCTTTTCACCACTCCTCCAACATTGATTATTCTTATCTTTTGTCATCTTTCCCAATTTGTTGGTGCCAAGTAAAACTTGATTTGCATTGATCTGCATTTCTCTTAGTATTGTTTTAGCGCATTCCCTCACGTAGTAGCCTATAGTTTGCAGTTTTTTCAGAACTGACTATTTATACCCTTTTACCACTTATCTTTTAAGGAATGGCATTTGGTTTTATAATATGTTTGTATCTTGATTGTCAAGTTCTTTTTAAAGATATTTAACGAAAAGATTTATTTTCCCTCTAGTGGGTTTTTTTTTTTCCGGGGGGGAGCCCAGAATCTCTGGATTCTTCAATTTACTCTTAGATATGAGACAACCAAGGGATAAAAATATGTGAACAGTGAATTATTACTTGGTTCTTTTTTTTGGAGGGCAATTGGGATTAAGTGACTTGCCCAAAATCACACAGCTAGTAAGTGTGTCAAGTGTCTGATGCCGGATTTGAACTCAAGTCCTCCTGATTCCAGGGACGGTGCTCTATTCACTGCGCCACCTAGCCACCCCTGCCTGGTTCTTTTGAGCTGTACAAACTTGTTTATTTGTTATTCCTTACTTATATTTCAAAGACTGGGCGGTCCTAACTTCTTGTTTTGTTTTCTTTCCTTTGCTTTCAGAGACTGTGTCTAGGCTGGAACTACAGCAACCATTCACTGGTCTGATTCCAATAGTGATTAGCACTGAAGGCTTGACCTGTTGTGTTTTTCCAATCTGCCTGTAATAATCATGACACTGTTTGATGTTGTAGCATAAGTGATAGGACTCCAATGTGGAGTTACTTTAGGCTAAGTGGCACTAATAACCATTGTACTGACTGGATGAGGCTCATAGCTGACTCCAGACACTATGTGCCAATACCCATTTCTGAGATATCCAATTACAGATTTGGACCCTCAACTAATTTCTGATTCCAGTTAGGAAACCTCCCCATCTGAGTCTGGTATCAATAAGTGACTCAGAGCATTTCCCTCCCACATATGGGTTTGATTAGGAATGTACCCTCCCATATTTGGGATTAATTACCTGTTACATTAATTACCTGTTCTCAACCAAGTCCATTATTAAGGTATAAAACTTCCCTACCCAAACCCCACTTTGATCAGGTGACTTCTCCCATCCAGATTTTGCCACTGTACATCTCCCTCATTTGAGTAACTTTGGTCCTGTGTGGCCAAATCTGTCTATGTTGCCATATAGTGTGAGAGAGAGAGAGAGAGAGAGAGAGAGAGAGAGAGAGAGAGAGTGTGTGTGTGTGTGTGTGTGCTGCTATTTTTGCCTGCTTGCTGCACTGCATAGTAATAAAGTTCATGCTTGCACTACCTTCTCAAGTATTAATTTTCTGTAAATCCTTGACCTCAGGTCTTTGTTCTCACCCAAGTCATGAGGTCAAACAGAGCAATGCCTCTCCTTGGGCAGCTTGGTGGCCTCCTGCTCTCAGAGGCTTATCATATTAGTAGTAGTACACAGATTTCATGTGAACCCCAAATTGGCTTTGATCTTTCTAGAGCTCAGAACTCCCGAGCCCAAGCATACCACCAAGTTTTATACTCTCCAGCAGCAAGGATTCCAGGTAAGCATCATTGTGCCCAAACCAACTAAAGCTTTTTCAAAAGAAATACTTAGAAGTCAACTATTTTAAAAGTCTATTTTCTGCTTCCTAGAGGATCATGTTCAACTTTGTAGGATTAAGCATTCCTCTAAGGGAAATGTTTTTCTTTTTCTTTTCAATAAATCACATTCTAATTTATCTTTTCCTTTTTTGTTGTGTTTAGTAGTTCTCAATGATTCTAACAAATTTTTCAGTTCTTTATCAGTTTCTTCATGGTTGCATGCAATACTGTCTCTTTGACCTGACAATTCCACAGCCTGGAAAACACATTTCTGGCTAAGATAAATCTGTGATTCCTCTCTGATGGCATGCTATGGGATCTATCAATTTACACCTACCCCTTGAGTTCTAGTACTTCATGATAATTTTCTTTTAGCCCTGAAATGTGGTATTTAGGCTTTTTCTTTCTTTGGAATTGGGAGAAGAGAGGGAAAAAGACCAATGACTATTAAACTATCTCTTTGAGCTCTATCTTCCAGATACATTTTTTAAAAATTGTAGAGACCAGGCCGGTTAGGTGGCGCAGTGAGTAAGAGCGCTGGCTTCGGAGTTGAGATGACCCAAGATCGAATCTGGCCTCAGAAAATGAGCACCCACACATAAATAATGACTAGCCGTGTAACCCTGAGCAAGTTACTTAACCCCAATTGCTTAAAAAAAAAAATTGTAGAGACCTTATTTATTCTTACAATTTTTCAGTCTTTGGATTTTGATGTAGTATATCTTTAACAATTTCATTTTTTAGTTATGTTTCCTCCATGTCCCTTTTTAGATAAAGAAGAAGAAAAGTGTACCTGGTTTCAAACCTGCAGTGAGCTTCACATCTCTGATTGGGGTCTTTTCCTGTGACTGAATGGTGACAGTCAAACAATACATCTCATTAGTCAAGGCAGGGGGCTCATGTCGGAGATGAACAGAAATGTTTGGAACTCTGGAAATGATCCTTTAAAAAATATATGTCTTATCTCAAAATACAGATAACATATTTTAAAACAAATTTTCTCAAAATAAAACAAAACCATCACATCTTAATTCTGACTAGCAAAGAAGACTTACATAGTGTTTGCTTGAATTATTATGCTGTCCCAATGAACTTCATTATCTGGTAACTTAGGTCGTCTTTTGAAAGAACGTGCAGCCTGCAATGCTTCTTGGGAAGAAGCAGCATCTCCTCCGCCTCCCTGCCAACTTAGAATCACACATCTTCCAATTTCACTGCCCAGGATTAGATCCACTGAGGAAATCTAAAACAAAGAATTCTCTGAAAAGCTCCATTTCACACATTTGACAACATCAACCCCAGGCAAGTTATGGTCTGTTTTGATGGCCATACTGTCCTTAACCTCTTTACTCACATATTCAACTTCAAGCATTTACAACAAATGCCATGAAATTTTTTATTGATTAAAAGAGATAGATTCAAATTCACATTGTGTAGTTGAGGTAGGGGGAAGCAAACCTGGCATTTCACAGAACTAATAGCATTCTGATTTCTGAAGAAAGCTACTTAACTTCAACTAAAAAGTATAAGTTTTATTATTAAAATAGTAAGAACAAAGTTAAAAATAAAAGTAGTGACTTTTATTTTGGTGGAACTGTCTACTTAAAAAGTAAAAAACAAAACAAAACAAACATTTGGGATAAATGTAGCTAGTCATTCAGGATCTTAAAACTAAGTCTTAAAACTTCAAATCTAAAATAAGAAAGGCATCTTACTTTTGTTGTTATAAACATTTTTGCCTACATATACATTTCTACAAAAGCCCTATTTTGAAATCTTACCGTAAGGTGAACTCTAGGTTCTTGATGACTATCATCAGGGGACAGTAAATTCTGGCAGGTCCTATACCAAGCTATAGAAACATTTGAGGTTAGGCCCAATAACTGGATGACCTTTGTCTGAGGGCAGTGTAGGTATGGGACAAATTAACACCAAACTGGCTTCAAAGTAATGAATTTATATACCAAAGAAATCCCTGAAGACCTTTCACTAAGTCATTGAGTAGATGTGATATACAGCAGTGAGGGAGTACCCAAACCAGTGAAAACACAGGGGGAAATATTTAAGTATGCTAATGAGCCAAACTACAATATGATTCTGTAGTACAGATGCTCCAGAGACTGGATTATCTGAATATTCCTCTTCAACCAATACTGATATAACTTTAAGAAGCAAATGATTGAAAAAAGACATTTTGATTATTCTAGACTATATTACCTATTACTCAAATACAACTTAATTTTATCTTTTTTATGATATGCAATATGCAAATGTATATTCATACATAAAAGATATAGAATTATCAGTCCATTTAATGACATACCCTTACGCTTATATAAGCATTATAAATGTAAGCATTTTCAAATTCATTAACTAACCTCAATCTTCTTTCCCACATCTTCAGTTTTTGCAACAAATTTAAAGGTAAACTTCCTTGTTTTACCAGGAACTAGACACATGGTTCCCTGGGTTGAATTTTCCAAAACATCACCCACTTGGTGTATATCTTCTATCACACAGAACTGGTTATATTCCTGTATAACAGATTGTAAATTTAAATCTCAAATCACTCAGTTCAATTCAGAATACAGGTGTCATCCATCTAATGATATCAATGCATCTTATAAACATTATAAACTGTAAAATATTGACATTTACATATTAATAAATTATAGAGGGAATTAAAAATATCCTGCCTGACTGAGTCACTGACATTTTAAAAAGATAACATACTATGTTCAATGAAATCTCTTAACTTAGATTGAACCAACATGAAAAAATGTATTTTCAGGTTCTATCCTTTTGTTATAAGGTGAAAATATAGTCAGCATACATTAATAAGTTTGTCTTTATTATTAAGAGCCACTCTCTCTTCATAATATAGAAAGTTGAAATAAGAGAATGCATAAAAGCATACTGAGAGTCTTTAAATCAGGGAAGCATCTTTAACACAAATGAAGAAGCACCGATTTAGGAGTCAGACATACTAGCTTTAATTCTCAGTTCCACCACTTACTAGGTTGTGACACAGAACAAGTCACATTAACTTTTGATCTTCAAACTGTCCCAATGTTATTGTTTAGATCAAATTAGATACAAGGGGGGGGGGGGGCGGCGGCTAGGTGGTGCAGTGAGTAGAGCATCAGCCCTGGAGTCAGAAGGACCTGAGTTTGGATCCGACCTCAGACACTTAACGCACACACAAACAAAACCCTTGGGCAAGTTATTTAACCCCAACTGCCCTCCAAAAAAAAAGCAAAAAAAAAAAATTAGATACAAGGGCTGTGTTTTGCAAGTTTATATGTAAAATGTCATTTGTTATCATAAAGAACAATTACCGGTTATTATTTGATAAGGAATTGTCTATTATTGATAGGTGATACAGAAATGAATAACTGAAATAACTGTCTGATGTCTTAATTCAAGCTCAGAAGTGGCTTCTACTATCATGAAAGTGACAGCTTACTGACTTAAAAGACATACTTCAATATTATAGCAAGAGGTAACATTCAGAGTGCTTTTAAGACTGTAAAGCATCCTCACAATAATTCTGGGATATAGTTGCTATTTATTATATTATCCATTTTACAAATGAGGAAACTGAATGAGGGGTTCAGGACTTGCCCAATGATAAACAGACAGTAAGAGTTTGAGGCTGGATTTGAACGCAGGTCTTCTTGACTTCAAGGCCAGAACTCCATCTACTGTGCCATCTTGCAGCCTTTAGCTGCTTTTCTGTGTAACAGTAAATCTCCTGAAATGGGGAAGACTTAAGGAGTCTGCTAAAACATAGACCCTTATGGATATAACAATGATAATTAGCCTATATATTCTTTCACCTAACAAAAACAGCCCACTCTTCTATTTCTTTTTTGTGTGTTTCAATTCTAAGACACTTTTTGGGGGGAGGGGGTCAGTCTGATTTATAAGGAAAAGTCAGCTTTTCTCCAACAGAAATTCTGTTCCCTTTCTGGAGAGAAGCAGGTGTCCATCTCAGGGATCACCTCCATTCTTGAAAGTGGCAAACTCGTCCCCTTCTTATAGCCTGAAGTGACAAGTTAGGAAGAGGCCCTTATCAGATACTATGCAAATTCTGAACTTGTTAAAAGGGACTGACTAGAGCAAATAAAATAAGGAGAAAGAGGGTAGAAATGCCAACATCCCTGAGACACGAGCAATTCATTCTGCTTAAATTCTCTACATATTTGATGCTGTTAAATACTACCACCTTGAAATTCTCTCCTTCCTGAACTGCACAGTATCTCGATTCTTCTAATACTCCTCTACTTGTTTTGTTTCCTTCAATGAGTCCTCTTCCTTTTTCACTCCTTAACACATGACACTGTATCTCTCATCTTGGGACCTTGGCACCATCCCTGAAAATGCACTTCTTCCTCACCTCCACCTTATGAAGCCTATTATGCCCTTCAAGACTCAACCCAGATACAGTCTGGGAGCCAAGATAGCAGAGAAGCAGGAAATCACTTGAACTCTCCCAAGTTCAGCTTCAACAAGTATAAAATATAGCTTCAAAACAAATTCTGGAAAGACTGAACCAACAAAAAGGAGGGGTGAAACAATTTCACAGCCCAAGACAACTTGGAAGATCAGCGGAGAAGGTCTGTCTCACATAGGCAAAAGGGGAATACAATGCAGGGCAGGCAAGCATCCTCGGCAAGGCCCTGCCTCAGCAAGCCAGCAGGAGGCCTTGAGCCCCAGAGCAGGTCAGTGAAAAAAATGAGCCAAAAACAAAACAAAACAAAAAAGAAACTGACCATAGCAATTTATTATATTTATAAAAACACAAACTCAGAAGAGGACAACAATGTAAAAATGTCTAGATTCAAAGCCTCAAAGAAAAACAAGAATTGATCTCAGGCAGGCTTAAAAAGAATTCAGAAAGGACTTTAAAAATCAAATAAGAGAAGTAAAAAAAAAAAAATTGGGGAAAAGAAATGACAAAAAAGAATCAATCACTTGATAAAGGAAGCACAAAAATGGAAAAAAAATGTACAAAAATTTACTTAAGAAAATAACTTAAAAGCAGATTACCCAAATGAAAAAGGAGATAAAAAAGCTAACTAAAGAAAATAACTCCTTAAAAATTAGAATCGAACAAGTAGAAACTAATCACTTCATGAGACATCAAGAATCAATCAAAATTTAAAAAATTAAAAAATCAGAAGAAAATGTAAAATATCTCATTGGAAATACAATCGATCTGGAATATAGATGTAGAAAGGTCATTTAAGAATTAATCGACTACCTGAAAGTCACAGTCAAAAAAAGGACCTGAACATCATATTTCAAGAAATTATCAAAGAAAACTGTCCTGATAACCTAGAACCAAAAGGTAAAATAAACACTGAAAGAATCTACTAATCATTTCTTGAAAGAAATCCCAAAATGAATATTCCCAGGAACATTATGGCTAAATTCCAGAGCTCCCAGGTGAAAGAGAAAATACTGCAAGCAGCCAGAAAAAAACTAAAATATTATGAAGGAACATTAAGGATTACACAGGATTTAGCAGCTTCTATACTAAGGTTTTAAAGGGCATTGAATACGATATTCTGAAAGGCAAAGGAACTAGGACTACAACCAAAATCACATACCCTTACTTTCATCAGAATTTGCTGGAAGCGTGAATAACATACACAATCAGTTAGGTATAGAAATTTATCTTACCATATAGGGAAATATGAGGGGAGAAGGACAAGAAAAAGGGGAGAGGAAGAACTGAGAGAAGGGAGGACAGATTGGGGGAACCAATGGTCAGAAGCAAAACACAGGTGAGGAAGAAAAGGTGGAAGGAGAGAAGATAGAAAAGATGGAGGAAAATACATGGTAATCATAATTATGCATGTGAACATGATGAACTCATTCATAAAATGGAAGTGGATAGGAGAATGGATTAAAAACCAGAATCCTACAATATGTTGTTTACAAGAAACACACTTGAAGCAGAGAGATACATAGAGGTAAGGGGTTAGAGCAGAATCTATTATGCTTGAGCTGAAGTAAAAAAAGCAGGGGTAGCAATCATGATCTCAGACAAAGTAAAAGCAAAACTAGATCTACTTAAAAAAGATAAGGAAGGAAACTACATCTTGCTAAATGGCATCACAGACAATGAAGTAATATCAATACTAAACATAAATGTACTAAGTGGTACATGCGGCCAAATTTTTAAGAAGTTAAGTGAGTTACAAGAAGAAATAAATAGTAAAACTATACTGATGGGGGACCTCAACTTTCCCCTCTCAGAACTAGATAAATCGAATCACAAAATAAACAAGAAAGAAGTTAAGGTTCTAGAGAATAAATAGGGACAGAAAAGAAGATACTTTTTTCTCAGCAGTACATGGCACATATACAAAAACTGTCCATATATTAGGGTAGAAAAACCTCACAATCAAAATGTAGAAAGGGAGAAATATTAAATGCATCCTTTTCATATCATAATGCAATGAAAATTATATTCAATAAAGGACAGTAGGAAAATAGACTAAAAATTCATTAGACGGGGGCGGCTAAGTGGTGCAGTGAGTAAAGCATCGGCCCTGGATTCAGAAGGACCTGAGTTCGGATCCGGCCTCAGACACTTAAAGCACACACAAATAAAAAACCTAGCTGTGTGACCTTGGGCAAGTTACTTAACCCCAACTGCCCTCCAAAAAAAAAAAAATTCATTAGAAATGAAATAATCTAATCCTAAAAAATGAGGTTAGATAACAAATCACAGAAACAATCAATAATTTCATTAAAAAGAATGACAATAATGAGACAACACACAAAAATTATTTATGGAATGCAGCCAAAGCAGTACTTAGGGGAAAATTTATATCTCCAAATATCTCATCAATAAAATAGAGAAAAAGTGGATTGATGAATTGGGCATACAACTAAAAAAAAAAAAAAAAAAACAGAAAAAAACAAATAAAAAATTTCCAGGTAAATACAAAATTGGAAATCTTGAAACTCAAAGGTGAAATTAATAAAAGTGAAAGAAAGAAAACTATTGAGCTAATAAATAAAACCTCGAACTGGTTTTATGAAAAAACAAAAAACAAAACCAGTAAGACAGATAAACCATTGGTTAACTTGATTTTTTTTTTTTAAAGAAGCAAACCAAATACCCAGATCAAGAATGAAAAGAGTGCAGCTAGGTGGCGAAGTAAATAGAGCACAGGCCCTGGAGTCAGGAGGACCTGAGTTCACACCCAGCCTCAGACACTTCACACAAAACTAGTCATGTGACCTTGGGCAAGTCACTTAACCCCAACTGCCCTACCTTCCCCCTCCATAAAAGCAAAAAATAAATTAAAAAAATTAAAAGAGTGAATTTACCACCTTAATGAAGAGGAAATTAAAACAATCATTAGGAAATAGTGTCCAATGCTATGCTAATAAATCTGATAATCTGAACAAAATTAATAAATATTTACAAAAAAATAAATTGCCCAGATTAACAAAAGAGGAAACAGAATACCAAAGCCCCAGGGCCAGATGGGTTCACAAGTAAATTCTACCAAACATTTAAAGAACTATTAATTCCATTACTATATAAACCATTTGGGAAAACAGGCAAAGGAGTCCTACCAAATTCCTTTTATGACACAAATATGGTGCCAATACTTAACAAAGGAAGAGCTGAAATAGAGAAAAAAAGAGACAGACCAATTTTCCCAATGAATATTGATGCAAAAATTTAAATAAAACATTAGCAAGGGATTACAGCAATATATCACAAGAATCACAGACTGTAACAAGGTAAGATTTATACCAGGAATTCAGGGCTGGTTCAGTATTAGGGAAAACTATCAGCATAACTGACAACATCAATAACAAAACCAACAAAAATCATATGATTATCTCAACAGATGAAGAAAAAACTTTTGACAAAATAAAGCACACATTCCTATTTAAAAACAAACAAACAAACACTAGAAAACATAGTAATAAAAGGAGTTTTCCTTAAAATGATAAGTAGCATCTACCTATCTATGGTTTTATATCAACAAGCATTATCTGTAATGGGGATAAGGTGGAATCCTTCCCAATAAGATCAGGGGTACAGCAAGAATGCCCATTATCACCATAATTATTCAATATTGTATTAGAAATGTTAGCTATAGCAATAAGAAGACAAAAAGAAATGGAAAGAATTAGAATATGCAAAACAAAACTAACACTCTTTCCAGATGATATCCTAGAGAATCAACTAAAAAACTTGCTAAAATAACTAACAACTTTAGCAAAGTTGCAGGATATAAGATAAATCCACATAAATCATCAGCATTTCTACATATTACCAACAAAGCCCAGCAACAAGAGTTAGAAAAAGTACATTTAAAATAACTGTAGACAGTACAAAATACTTGGGAATCTACCTGCCAAGACAAACTCAGAAACTATCTAAACACAATTACAAAACACTTTTCACACAAATAAAGTCAGATCTAAACAATTAGAAAAATATCAATTGTTCATGCATAAGTCAAGCCAACATAATAAAAAATGACAATTATACCTAAATTAATATACTTAATCAGTGTCATACCAATCAAACTACCAAAAAATTATTTCGTAGAACTAGAAAAAATGATAAAGGAATTAATAAAAGAAATGCAAAAGGAAGGTAGACTAGCTATACCAGATCTCAAACTATATTATAAAGTGGTAACCATCAAATCTATATGGTACTGTCTACGAAACAGAGTGGTGGATCAATGGAATAGATTAGATACACAAGACACAGTAGTAAATGACCCTAGATCTAGTGTTTGATAAACCCAAAGACCCCAGCTTCTGGGACAAAAACTCACTATTTGACAAAAAGTGCTAGGAAAACAGGGGAACAGTATATACCAACATTTAACAGTGTATACCAAGCTAAGGTCAAAACAGGTACATGATTTAGACATAAAGGGTGATAGCATAAGCAAATTAGGGGAATAAGGCATAGTTTACCTGTCAGATCTATTAAGAAGGGAAAAATTTATGACCAAGCAAAAGATAGAGAGTATTATGAAATGTGAAACCGATAATTTTGATTTTATCAATTTAAAAGGCTTTGCACAAACAAAACCAATGCAATTAAGATTAGGAGGACAAGAAGCTGGGAAACAATTTTTACAGCAAATGTCTTCAAATGTCTACAGGCTTCATTTCTCAAATATATAGAGAACTGAGTCAAATTAATAAGAATACAAGTCATTCCCTAATTTGATAAAAGGCCAAAGGTTATGAATAGGTAGTTTTCAGATGAAGAATAAATAAAATAATAGATAAATAAATAAAGCTATCTATAGTCATATGAAAAGTGCTCTAAATCACTATTAACTAGAGAAATGCAAATTAAAACAATTTTGAGGTACCACCTCACACCTATGAGATTGGCTAATATAACAAAAAAGGGAAATGATGAATGCTGGAGGGGATGTGGGAGAATTGGGACAATAATGCATTATTACTGGAACTGTAAATTGATCCAACCATTCTGGAGAGCTATTTAGAACTATACCCAAAGGGCAATCGAACTGTGCATACCCTTTGATCCAGCAATACTACTATCAGGTCTATATTCCAAAGAGATCATTAAAAAAGAGGAAAAGACCTATCTTTACAACAATATTTATAACAACACTTCTTATGATGGCAAAGAATCAGAAATTGAGGGGATGCTTATCCAATAGGGAATGGCTGAACTAGTTGTAGTATATGAATGTAACTGAATACTATTATGCTATAAGAAATGATGAGCAAGTGGGTTTCAGAAAAAACTTGGAAAGACTTAAATGAACTGATGTGAAGTGAGTAAAATCAAGAGAACACTGTACAAAGTAACAGCAATGCTATATGATGATCAACTATGAATGACTAACAATACAATAATCCAAGACAATTCTGAAGGGTTCATGAGGGAAAATGCTATTCACATGCAGAGAAAGAACTGATAGAATCTGAATGAAGATTGAAGCATTCTATTTTCACTGTGTGTGTGTGTGTGTGTGTATATGTGTGTGTGTGTGTGGTGTTTCTTCTTTCACAACATGACTAACATGGAAATATGTTTTACATGATTTCACATATATAACCTGTATCAAACTGCTTACCATCTCAGGAAGGTGGGACATTGGGGGGGGGGGGTGGAGAAAATTTGAAACTCAAAATTTTACAATGAATGTTAAGATTTGTAATTAGAAAAAATAAAATACTGTTTAAAAAAAAGATTCAACCCAAACCACCTCCTACATGAAGGCTTTCCTGATCTCTCCTAGTTGCTGCTAGTGCCATCTTTCTCAAAACCACCTTGCATTTATTCTGAATATATTTTTGTATATTAATGCTGTCTCTTTCAAGAGAATATATGCTCCTTAAAAGCCAGGACTGTTCCTTTACTGTCTTTGCATTTCCAAGAGCATACCATAGGTCCAGGTTTATTATAGGGACTTAACACTTGTTAATCGATGACTAATGACAACAAATGGCTTCTTTAAAGTTATATTCGAGCAAGTAGAAGATCAAAGAAGAGATAAGACTGTTGCTTGAAGTCAATAATAAAAGATGGTGGGTTGAAGACAACTTTATAGCTTCCTTTCTACCAATGAGAATCATTTTCAAACTGGGAAGAATTTGTTCAATGATGATCCAATGATTACTAAATGCCTACTACAACAGCCCTCTGTTGTTATCCTCTGCTCTCACATGACTGCCCCATCTCCTTTTGCAATTAGCTTATTTTCTGAATGGTGTCCCTTAGAATCCTTCTGACATGTGCTCACTGCTGAAAATATGTTGACATCTATTAGTACCCATCACGCAGGTCTCCATTGCCTTCTGTGTAGCCTATAAGTTGGATTTTTGGAAGACTCGTGCCCTAAGTTTCACAACCATATTAGTATCCATCATGCAGGTCTCCATTGCCTTCTGTGTTGCCTATAAATTGGATTTTTGGAAGACTCATGCCCTAAGTTTCACAACCATACTATATCACCAGTAAAATGTTACTATTTTAAAATACGGGTTTTGGTGCCAAGGAAAAGCTTGAAATTGATTAAAGTATTGTAGGATTTCCCAAACACAATCTAGCCAGCTCTCTCTTCTATTTAAATCTAAGCCCCACTCATTGCCTGCCTGTCTCACACATGCAGTAATTCAAGTGTAGTAACTCAACAGTTTAGACGTCCAACTACATGTCAAAATATGGACACTTTTCTCTATTTAATTTTTTTCTATATGAAATGTTCGACAGATCTCTTCAAGTAATCATGCATCTCACTCTGAAGGCCCTAGGGCTTAATTCTATCAGAACAATGTTATTCACAAATGACCTATTGGAGAAGCGATCTAAAAGGAAACCTCTTTTCATTCATGGCAGTGGAAAACTCCATGACTGTGGAAAAATACTTATGGTGACTACATTTCTCCTTGCTTTATACCTTGCTTGATTCCAAAGATCAGAGTTACTACACAGTCATCTCTGTCTCATATGCTCTTCACATATATAAAAGACTCCATGCAGGAGGAAAGATTTTAAAACTGTATAATACTCCAGAGTAAAATGTCTCTGCATAAGTAACAAATAACGAACCCTACAAGAGTTTGTATTCTAAAGATGTCCAGTCAAAATGTAATCTGCTTTGAGTATAGTCTGTGAAAGTTTGCCTGTTGAGGGATAACAGTGTCATAGTTTCATCAAGGTTACCTTTGATGATATGTGTGTGTGCATAGATATGTGTGTGTGTATATATATGTACATGTAGATATGATATAAATACATATACCACTCATATATTTATAAAGGCATGTGGGTTAGCATTTACTAATGTGTTCTTTGATAATTATGTCTACTTCTATTAATATTATTAATATATATATATATATATATATATATATATATATATATATATATATATTTTCCCCTTTTTCTTGCCTTTTTACTTGAGAATCCTCTTAGTGCTTTCAAAACTATACTGCCTCCAGTATGGACTTCCTTGGAGTTAGACTTGACCTGGTCCAGCCACTCTTTCTGCCTTTTTAAGCATCACTTTAACTTTCTCATTTACCACATTTACAAATAATACTAAAGTGTCTGAGTTGAAATTTGATGTTTCTACTGTCACTGATGAGAGAAACAAATGGAAACAGAGATTTAGAGCTAGGAGGAACTAGAGAGGTCATCCAAGTCTATCCTATAATGGTTCCATTTTGCATATAACTGTCCTGTAAGTTTCATCTCTGAACACTCATGAAAAACAGGACTTAGCTGGGTATCATGCCAAGCTTTTTTGAAGTTTGTTTTCATTTCCATGGCTGCTTGCTATTCTGTGGAAACAAAATTCTCATAAACTTCTGCATGCACCTTTGCAATGATTTACAAATGAGTTGGTATTCTAAACTGGTAATGCCTTTGGCCATCATCTCTCTTCACCTGGCAAGGATGTCAAATGTTTGTTGGTTAAAGTGGTTTCTAGCTTCCTGACTGTGGTGACAGCTTTAAATAGGTTAAACTTTTACAGTTTCTTTTTACTACAGGAAAATGTTAACAATCAAGGTTAATATTTTTTACATTTTTATATTTCCCATTTTTTCAGCATCAGCAGCTCATTTTCCCCAGAATATGTTCCCTTTCCCAGTATATCCAAAACCCATCTGTCTTTCAAAGCCTACCTCAATGGGAATCAGTACAATGTAACAAAAAGAATGCTCATACTGGTAGTCAAAATACCAGGTTCTAACTATGGCTTGAATATTTATTAGCTACATGACCACAGGCAAATTATTTAACATCTATGAAAATCAGTCTCCTCAAGTGTAAGATTAGAATAATTATACTATCTCTCTGAAAGGATTATGTGAGGAAAATTCTGTGCAAACTTTAAAGCATGACTTTCACATGAGTTAACCTGCATGACCTTTGTAAGGTATATAACTTCTCTGTGGCTCAGTTTCTTTAACTGTAAAATGAGGGGACCAGAAAAGATGGCCTTTAAGGTCCTTTCCAGATCTAAAAATGATTCTATCACAAAACGTAGTACTCAATAATATATTACTCACTAATATTTCATGTATGTT
This sequence comes from Gymnobelideus leadbeateri, assembly GCA_011680675.1. Lineage (NCBI taxonomy): Eukaryota > Metazoa > Chordata > Mammalia > Diprotodontia > Petauridae > Gymnobelideus > Gymnobelideus leadbeateri. Next base: position 442,844 of record WOXC01011027.1, on the reverse strand, counting down.
GGTCTCAGTCCCTGCATTTAAAGAGTTCACAATCTACTGGAGAAGATATTTATACTTTTATATATTCTTCAAAGGCTTGTATATGACTAGGTACACTGGAGACATTCAATGAATACCTGATTAAAATTATCAGGCAAGTTTTAAGAAATAAAGCATTTGCTGATCTAAGTAAATGACCTACATCTTACTTTTTTTTCTTTTTTTTTCTTTTTGGAGGGCAATTGGGATTAAGTAACTTGCCCAAGGTCACACGGCTAGGTTTTTGTTTGTGTGTTAAGTGTCTGAGGCCGGATCCAAACTCAGGTCCTTCTGACTCCAGGGACGACGCTCTACTCACTGCGCCACCCAGCCGCCCTACAACTTACATTTTGAATAATTTTAAACAACAAAATTTTAGCATATGCTCACAAATTTAGGCTTCAAAGGCATTAAGATATATAGATTAGTTTATTCTGAGTGTTTATTTTAGGTATATTGGAATTAGTAATTAAAATAGCAAAACAAAGACAACAGTTTTCCAACTTAACACTATTCTTACAATGATGTGTACCATATAAAATACTTAGATTTCAGAAATGTGACACGAAAATAAAAACTACAACCAAGGGTAGTGTTTTCCTTATAGCAAATCAACATTTTGTTGTAAAGGCAATTAACCTACTTAAAAACAAGATTTGCAAGATGAATTCATATTAAGGTTGAGCACAGAGAAATCCTATTGTCATTACAAATTCATCAACAACTGAAAAATATTAAATTTGCTAATTTAAAGCAATCCTTATTAAAATACAATACTTCCCCTTCCACCAAGTGAATAAACAAATAAAAAATGTATTACCTGATTATTAAAGCTAACACAGAGCTTGGAAAACCTGATGGGATGCGGACAATCAGCTTTCAGGTAAATATCAAACTGAACAGGCACATCCACATGAAAGCTTGGGGCTAGAAATCTGGCTTTGCACTGTACTAGAAATAAGCGAAAAAAAAGGAGAGACATCACATCCCGCCAGACACTAGTCCTACATTCACTTTTTTCTTCAAAACTTATTCTTGAGAAAGGATACATTTATATTAAACATTTTTACTGGAGTTACAACATTTCAATCTCAACAGACACAACTGCAGTTCAGAGACATATAAGGAAAAACAGAACTTTCTGAAAATGAAGTTCCAGTGTTGTATTTAATTTTAAATGAAGAAAGAGAATTTTGTATAGGATTGGACAAAATAACAAAACTCATTTGGAAGGAAAAAAAGATCAAGATTGTCAAGAAATATAGTAAAAAGAAGTAGCCGTGAAAGGGCTTAATGCTACAAGATTTCAAACTATATTACAACACACAATCATCATAAAAGTTAGCTAGTACTAAGTAAAAGAACAGAAAAGTAGATCAGTGGAAAAGACTAGCTAAGAAAGTCCTAGAATCAAACATACACAGCAGGCTAGCATTTAATAAGTAAACTAAAAAATGCAAACTACTTGGAAGAGGAATATCGTATTTTATAAGATGCAGATAGTTTCTAAGGTCCCTTCCAACTCATATTCTACATGAAATTTCAAATGGATAAATGACCTAAACATAAAACAAAATAAAAAAATTACAATGCAAACAAAACAAAACAAAACAAAACATAAGGGAATGGAAACTTATATCCTTCAGAATTATGGATGGAATAATTTATAAGTATAAAAAAAGACAATAAAATACATAGGAGATGACTCCAAATTTTAAAAACTTAAAGCAGCTTTTGCACAGACACACACTTTCACAGAAATCAATGCAACTAAAACCCAAAGGAAGATACAGCCTGGGGAAAAAGTTTTCCATTAAATACAACTTTTATAGAAGTATGATATCCAAAATCAATAAGGAATTGATGGAAATTTTGAAAGTTAAAAGCTACTCTCCAATAGATAAGTGTTCAAAATAAAATTAAATTAAAATAAAGTTTTCAAAAGAAACATAAGCTATCCATAATGCCATAAAAAAAAGAGTTCAAAATCACAATTCACAAGATAAATGTAAATTAAAATAGCTTGAAGGTATCACTTCATACCCATCAAGCTAGCAAAGTTGCTAAAATATGTGAAAGCTCATTGTTGAAAAAGCTGTGGGAAGACAGACAAGAAAATTTATTGCCGATCATGCTTTGAATTGGTTGAAGTCTCTAGAAAACAATTTGAAATTATGTGAGGAAAAAAAATATTTTTTTAATTTAAAAATTCTGAATTGTAATTTTAGAGGTTTAAGCATAAATATTGAAAATTTTTTCAAAATCTTCATTTTTACTAACAAATACTTTATTTCAAATGGTGATCATAGAGCTAATAAACTAAAAACTTATCTTCCAATTTCTAATTTAGATTTTTAAAAATATTAGCAAAAATAAGAATTATACCACAATGTTATAACTGTTTATTATCATTATTATGCTAAAAAAGTAAAGAAGTTTTTATACTATTTGATTCTATAAAAAAATTCATCTTAAAAAGAAATAATAGTACCAAGCAATTCTATACACCATAGAGGACTGAAAGAACATGAAAAGAATGAAGGAAAAAGTTCCTAGCTGTAATTAATTTCTATTGCACACTCAAAAAATTCATTCATATTTGAGTGTTAGCAATGTCTTAAATCTGAACAATGTTTATAAATATGGATCCTGTTTCATAATTTGCAATGCAAACTAAGCTGTTTGAAGTAACTTATTTTGCACAAAAAACCAAAATAACAAGACAAAAATCATAAATAACTAGTAAAAGATTTGGAAATCTCCCTACATGTTTTTCTCATTAGTACTGTTCATGTACAAGATGAAATATGTATATTCTACAATAAAAGAGAATATGAATCTTCTGACTTCATTGTATAAAGTATATACAGATAATGCAACCAAAAAAGAACACAATTTAGATGCAACTTCTTTTGCTGAAATTTAGTTCAGAGGTTCCTTCTTCATAGCACAGCATGCAATTTCTTTGACATGCTCTAGGCAAAACAAAGGTAACAAAATATTTTTGTCACATGACAAAAATACGAAACATTAAGCTTGGATTGTTAAGGCTGGCAAAGGCATGCAAAAATATACAGTGCAATTAACATTTCACGCAAGCTTTGGTATGGTAATTCTTCTCACGTAATTTTTAAACCCTCTGACACAAGGATGCCAATGCTGGGACTATATCCCATTGAGGTTACTGACAGCAAGAAAAGATTCACATAGATAAAAAGTCTTCATGGAAGGATCATCTCCAATGTCAGAAAGCTGAAAACAAAATACTGAAGAATGGCTGAATCAATTACAACATATGAATGCAATTAAATATTGCTGGACCATAAACAATAATGGATATGAAGAATTCAAAAAAAATATGTAAGAAAATTTGTACAAAATGATACAGAATTAGTAAAGTAGAACAAAAAAAAAACTATACAAAGACTTCTGGAGAGTAAAATACAAAAATGTCTAAGTGTCACAACTGTGACAACAGATGTTACATGTTATGGTCCTGTTTAGTAATAGCTGAACTACAAAGGGGAAAAACCGATATTTTAAATAATCAATGAAGCAGTCAGACTCTCAGCTTATCACTATTCCCCCTCCCCCCAAATTTAACAGTATTTTATTTCTTCCATTACAGGTAAAGAGAGAGTTTTTATCATTAACTTTTGTAAGATTCTGAGTGCTAAAAATTTTTTCTCCTTCCCCTCTCTTCTTGCCTCCCCAAGACAGCAAGCATTCTAACATAGGCTATACATGTACAATCATATTTAACATATTTTTCACATCAGTCATGTTGTGAAATAAGAATCAGAACAAAAGGGAAAAACTATGAGAAAGAAAAAAAACAAACAAAAACAGAAAATAGTATGCTTCGATCTGCTTTCAGACTCCATAGTTCTTTCTCTGGATGTGATAGCATTTTCCATCATGAGCCTTTTGGAATCGTCTTAGGTCACTGTATTGCTGAGAAGAGCTAAGTCTATCAAAGTTGATCATTTCACATTGTTGCTGTTACTATGTACAATGTTCTCTTGATTCTACTCACTTTACTCAGCATCAGTTCATATACGTCTTTCCCGGTTTTTCCGAAATCTGACTGTTCATCATTTCTTATAGCACAATAGTATTCCATTGCACTCATAAATCACAACTTGTTCAGCCATTCCCCAGTTGATGGGCATCCCCTCAATTTCCAAATCTTTGCCACCTCAAAAAGAGCTGCTATAAATATTTTTGTATATGTGGGTCCTTTCCCCTTTTTTATGAATATATGAATACACATCCAGTAGTGGTATTTCAGCTTATCACTCTTAAGAGTTTCATGGGGAAAAAAATCAATAGGGAAATGGGGGAAAATACAGAACAGCGGACTATGAAATGTAACCCTTTGAAAATTCTTCCTTTGCGTGCTTATTTTTTAACATAATTTTAGATGAATCATTTCTATGAATATAATCATTCATTACTTACCAAATGGTACAAAATCCTGAACACCTATTGTGAAAATATTGCTGCCTGCTAAGGAAACACGATCACTCCATAGTTTTTGAGCAGTTTTCACAGCTGACATATCACAATCAGGTTCCGGATCAGGATTTTCATTCTGTACCAATATAAAGTTGCACAATTCATTTGCTTTAGATCAAAGAAAGAAAATTGAAAAAAGAGAGATTTCCAATTTATAAGTCAATCATTAAGTATTTATTAAACACTGTCTGTCAGGCACTTTGCAAGATGCTGGGGTAACAACAACAACAAAACATCCCTGGTCTCTAGAACCTCACATGTGATCAATGGAGATAATGTATATGTATATGTATATGTATATGTATATGTATATGTATATGTATATGTATATGTATATGTATATGTAGAATAAATACAAAGTAGTTTAGAAATAAGGCCATCAGCAACTGAGAGAGATCTGGAAACTTTGGAGACAAGTGGAAACAACAGGATTTGGCGACTGGATATGTGAGGGAAAGTGCAAAATCAAGGATAACATTAAGGTTGTAAACCAGAGAGACTAGAAAGATGGTTTTAATCTCAGAAGAAATAGGGAAGTTTAGTAGAAACGTAGACGTGGGGAGAAAGAAAATGAGATCTTACCATTAAAACATTCATAAGGTTCTTTTCTATTCGAGATTTCTGGTCATCTTTTAGGGTAGAAGCTAATATGAAAGAGGATAAAAAAATTAAAAGGCATACAAATGATTAAAGTTTTCTAATTTCTTAAAAAAGGAACATGCACACAGTACAACGAATAGAGCACTGGACTTGGAGCAAATAAAACTAGGGCTCAAATCTCACCTTTGACATATACTTGCTCGAAAAACCTTGGACAAGCAACTGAATCTTTCTAAGCCCTATGCAATGCTATATTAAATTATTAATAAATAATAGAGATGAGTTCTCACACCCACAAAATCATAATTGCCTGAACTGACATAAAGAGAAATGGGGGAGGCTAGGTGGCACAGTGAATACAGCACCGGCCCTGGAGTCAGGAGGACCTGAGTTCAAATCTGACCTCAGATACTTAATTAACACTTATTAGCTGTGTGACCTTGGGCAAGTCACTTAACCTCAACTGCCCTGCCCTACCCCCTCAAAAAAAAAAAAAATCCCTTCAAGGATACAGGTGCCAAAAATGGGGCTTCAAGATGGCTCAGTACAATACTGAACTTGGACATTCTACTTTGCCAACAAGGAGTTCAACCCTCATTGTGAAAAATCACTTTCTGTGTGCGTGTGTGTGTGTGTGTGTGTGTGTGTGTGTATAAAAAAAAATGACATTTTTACATACAACATCCAAACTCTGATTTGAGAATCCCTCAGAAATTCTACTATCTGTCCCTCCACCAAACCTGAGGAGTCATCCTGTTCACTTAATGAGTATACAGGCCTCCTGATGCTATGCCCCCTCTCCCCGGTGTAGCTAATTCCATTCAACTTTGGAACTCAACCCTGGGACTGAGTTGTCCTCACTGGTGAATAAATAAGCAACTGTAAATTCATCTAATCCACTCTATCTTGAAGGCTGGGTCCCAGAACATAATTTACATTCCATCTAGTCATCAGGCAGGAAACCCTGGAGCTTCTTGATATTGATCTGTCCTGTTACTTCAAACACCCCCCCACCCCCCCGCCCCTTCCCCTCAGCTTCCTAGCTTTCTACCCCTTGCTCTTAGAATAGTAATCAAATCACTGCTACCACTGCTTTTGGAAAGAGGGTGATAATCAATTGCCCTGTGACTCTACTCATAAGCCCCTGGACTATTTAGACCAAAACTCCCAACAATTCCTGCCATCACCACTGAAACACACATATATTCAACTGTAAGGAAGTTCATTATGTATTTATATTTATTGCAAAGTAGGTGTTTAATGCTTTGCTCATTGACTCATTCCTAGTTCTCCTATTTTTCCTTAATAAGATACCTCTTCCAAGGAGTTCAAGGGAATAGGTAATGTAATCTTTTAATTGTGCCATGAGGTAGGAACATTTCAAAGCTGTTGTCAATATAGATGTGAGTAGGGTCCACCATCCTTCACCCCGGTAATCACACATCACATAATCCAACAATCTAAAAAGAGATGAAAAGCAAGATGAAGTGGGGAAAGCAACCAAAATAATTATTAGAAGTATGTCTATTTTTTTCCAATTCATTCACTAATTCTAGAATTTAAGGTAAAAAATAGAATCAAAGAATCTATTTAAGAAAATTTAAGTGCTTTCTTTTTAGTTTGTATATAAACGCTTTTTTTTAGTTTATATATAAACATAAAAAAACCTAGTAAACTATCCAAGAAAGACTTTTCACATGAAAGCACAACAATCTATACCTGACCACTAGGCAAAACTTTTAATTCCATTCAGACAACTAGCCAGTAGGTGGCCCTTAGAACAATCCTATTCAAAATGAGTTGTGAGTTATATAAGAATAGTTAGCAGCCACTCTGATTAATATATATGCAATGAATCCTGCTAGAAAAACTACTACACTGATTTCGTGATGAGGCAACTTGTGTCAATATATGGCTACTGAAAATTAGACATAATCATACTTACTTCAAAGCTTTACTATAGTCCTTGGCAAAGTAATATTCTTCTCCCATCTGAACCACTATAAAATTAAATAATAAAACATCAGAAGCAAAAATAAAACCTATTAGATTTAAATACAATCCCTAAAATCTATTTCAAGTCATATACAACTTATGGGGGGCACTGGATACTTACTTAGATGACTCTTCATTCTTGGACACTTATACTTTTTAAATTGTGCAACAGCATTACTTAGAAGAGTTATTATTATTTCCTATCAGAAAGAATCAAGAAGGGGGATACTGTTAGAAAACACTTCAATGCTGACCTTGAGAAACATAATGAGTGTTTAGAGGAAACCCTCACCGAGTGGCTGACATTCCTTTCCTTTAGCTGAAGGGCAAGAATTCCCACCTTCTCTTTTTCAGGATCAGAAAGATCAAAACCTGAACAAAATAAATTTAAAATGATACATTTAACTATAACACATTTAAATTCCTCACAAGGATGATATAAATAAACACCTTAAATCCTCCATAATGAATTTAATAAAGCCACAAGTATTCTTTCACCCAAGACTCTTCAGAGTCCCCATTTATATATATTGGAAGTGGTGTGGTCAGGAGTGCCACAGAAGTGCTGTTTCTACTCCACCATCTTGGCTCCGCCCTCCTCACCTAAGACTCTCAAGAAATCACTGTTACTTTAAGAACTTTGAGCTCTGTTCTGAAAAGAATATTTTGGACTCAATGTTTTCATCCTTTGAAATTAATACAGCTGAAAGATGAAATGAACTACTATTAACTTTACTGTGTTTATAGAATTCACTTCTCTGCAGAGCTTCTTCAATTAATAATTCCTTGACAAAATAAGATACCAATCACTACAAAAATGACAAGCATCATCTTCATGATCTCTGTAACTTGGAAAGAATCCAGAGAAGTTATTTCTTAGGTCATTTGTAGTTCAATCATATTTTAATGAGTTAAACATAATAAATTGTAAAATTTCAGTGTGATTTGATTTATTGTTGTCAAAGTAGATCTCCAAAGCATCAAACTTAAAAGTCTAATCAAAACACTGCAGAAAGTAACAGTAATTAACTAAACTAAGTTTTTAGTGAATTATTAAAATGCTTGAGTTATAGTATTGATCAGAAATGGATTCTCAAGGTGTATAAATCTCAAAGATAGTTTAACAATTGAAATGAAAAGTACAAAATCTATAAAAAAAAGATGTTCTTTTAAATTAAAAAGCTCTAAGACAAGACAAATTTCTCCCTCATAATATATATGCCCACTCACAATCAATGGGAAAACTATGGCAAATATTTTATTTTATGGAAAGAAAACACATCGCTTATGGCCTAGAACACAATATAAAGTTTTATTTCACACATAATTACAAGCCATTGAAAGAAGCAGCATCATTTGGCATATATATATACACACACACACACATATATATATATATATGGAAAGTCTCTATGAGGCAAAATGATTTCTGAATAGGAATCATTCCAAAAGATGTTTATAGTATACAGAAAAGCATACAGCCATGCTGGGTTTATAACTAGTCAGGCACTGGCCTTAGAGACATTTGTGATATTCTAGGTGAAGGGCCAGAAATTTTTAAATTTGCTAGTCTATTATTAGCCTTGTAGTCTAAGATGACTCTGTCTTTTACTTAACTTTGCAAAGAACTAGGGTAGGGAAGAATAAAAAATATAGGGGAAGGAGACAACTGCCTCTTTATACTGGGGAAGACACAGTAAACCCTGCCTCCCCCCGTAACACATTAAAAAAATAAAAAGGCTAACTTACTTAGAATTCCTTGTCGCCATGCTCTCTGTCCATAAAAGTCAAGTGTGCCTGTTTGTGTTTCTAAGGGATCAGGACTGGGATATGTCACAGAAGACTGTAAATTCATTAAATAAAGTCTTAAACAAGAGTTGATTGATTTTTTTTTTTGGTTACAAATCACTTCTTCCTCAATATATCCATTAAAAAGTTAATTTGGAAGAAATTCCAGAAATACAAACACTAAATTTACATTCAAACACCCATGTAAATCTAAAATACAAGTTGTGGACCATATTCATAAATTTACTGTATTTTGTCGTTTGACCATTTTTGGTTGTGTCAGACTCTTCATGACTCCTTTTCAGGGTTTCCTGGGCAAAAATACTAGAGTGGTTTGTTATTTCCTTTTCTGGTTCATTTTACAAATGATGAAACTGATGTAAATAGTATTAAATGATTTGCCCAGGGTCACAAAGCTAGTGTCTGAGGTTGAATTTGAACATCCGAGCTGTCCACATTTTCTATAGGGTCAGAATAACAGTTTCATGAAAATTATACTTGAAGAATGTATGATTTCATTAGGGTGGGTACTTGCTGAATTGATGCTAATTATAACCCTCTGAGTCTTAAACTGTCTTCCTGAGTTTCTGGGACTGAAAAAATTTATCACCAAGCAGCCCACTTTCTATTTATGAGCTTTTCTTGAATTTAGCTAATTTGGTCCCCAGACAAATAACACAATCAGATAGCCAGACTACATGCCATCATGGTTTTCTAGAAGATGCTAGATCCTGTAATGTACTGTCATAGCCTTAAAAAATCTAAGTTCAAATGCAGGAGACAATGAGAGAGAAGAGGACTTTAGTGGAAGCTCATGGAAAGTCAACTTGATACAGCTTTCTGGATTTGATATACCACCCATGTAATTCCATTTACTTCCGTTATTCTATTATTTCTTTGGCAATCTAAGTAAAGGAAGTAAAGGTGTATCAAAATTTTTACTTTTCACATTGTGTGTAAACTTGTTCTTTTGGCAAATGGGAATGGTCCTACAGGAGAAATTTTCAAAAGGAGTCAAGCTTTGCCTTACACAAGGCAAGAGTACTTAATAAATATTGGTTAAATCAAAGTTCATTTCTAATTCTTCATCATACAATAAATCACAATTTCAATAATGTGTAAAGCATGTTCACACCTGATTTCAAGTTTTAAAAATACACCACACCAAAAACTTACAAATGCTTGTTGACTGAATGAAATCATGTGTGAATAACATAAGGATTTTTTCACCCTTAATGACAAAGCCAGATTAACTTTCTGAATTTTAAGTAGTAATCTTAGTTAGGTATTTCAAATTCTGGAACAGAAAGGTAAATCAACCTATTTTCTTCCAGATAGTTTTCATATGAAACTACAGACTTTTTCATGTGCCCATGATTCTCTTTTGTGGTCGACAGAAAGAAAATACTTTCAAACATGATCAGGCACTGACTATCTTCCTTATTTTTAATTTGCTTATAAAAGGGAGTTCAATTTCTAAGTGACACCTTTAAATATGAAGGCAAGTCTACTGTTAAATTCAAGAAGCTGTAGAACTGTGAAAGCAAGGAACATATTGAAAAAAACTCTAGGGGGAGACAAGAGCCAAAAAGACATCCCATCCAAGTGTTTCCAAGGATGCCCTTCTTTCAGTCTCTTTCTGATACCCTAAATAGCATTCAGCCTCACTGTCCTAATTGGAAGAAGATAAATTTAAGTTGCACACTTAAGTTTTAAATGAAAGTATGACTTTTTTCCCCTTAAAGGGGGAGGTAAATTGTGACTTTTGCCTAAAACAGTGCTCAACTTGAATTCAAATGTTTTCCATTAGAAATTGACATCAAACTTTAACTCACTGGTTTAGTAAAAGAGCCGGGGCAGTTGCCATGAAAAGGAAGGAGTTTGGTTTTGAAGCCAGAAGAACTGGGCTCACAACCTACCTGTGTCAATTACTAACTTTGTGACAGTGGACAAGTCACTAAAATGGGGATGATATGGCCATCCCTCCCCTATAGAATTATTAACAGTAGCAAAGAGGATAACTTACATGAGGTGCTTTGTAAAATACATGCTGGATAAACATCAGCTATCATACTAATGAAGAATACAATAATCATAAATAATTCCTAAAAAGGTACATATTACAAGCTGTCAATATTTACGGGTTAGAGGAAAAGTATCACCACCATCACCCACCAGTCCAAGTTACATAGTTAAGAAAGGATTAAATGTTTGTCTGAATAAAAAATTTATTCTTTTAAAATTTAGCTAACATAAGGGGGCAGCTAGGTGGTGCAGTGAATAGAGCACCGGCCCTGGAGTCAGGAGGACCTGAGTTTAAATTCGGCCTTAGACACCTGACACTTAACTAGCTGTGTGATCTTGGGCAAGTCACTTAACCCAAACTGCCTTGCCTTCCCCCCTCCAAAAGAAAAAAAAAAACCCTTAGCTAACATAAGTCAGTGACTTACCTCATGACTACAAAGTGCTTTTGAAAGCTGTTTCCGTTCCTGAGAATAGTGCGCTGCTTGCTGATAATAAAAACCAGGATTCTGAGTTTGAATAGCCGTCAAACCTAGTTTGATAGCTTCATCAAATAAATCTCCAAAGGCCTGGAACCTTCAAGGAAATAGTATTAACACAAAATTATTTATGCTCACTAATTATTTGCTTAAGCAGCATAGAACTTTCTATCCATTTCTGACAGGTCATAATTAAATTATACTCTTAATTAAGGTTAACACCTGTTATAATACCTTACTAAACTCTAGCAGACATGAACAGTAGGCTTTAGACAATTGCATTTGGACTCTCAGAATAAAACTAGATCTCAATGTAGTACGGAGTTCTCATCACTCCAGAGCCTCTATGGTGTTGACAAGTGTTTCATTTGTCCAGAAGATAAAGCTTCCAAAACCACCATTAACTATTGGTTTCCAGTAAGAGCTAGAATGATCCAACACCAACTGCTAGAAAAAAATCTAACTACATGCTGGCCAGTCAATTAAAAACCTTTAAATTAACATCAAAAAACACTGGTATAATCTAGGACTACATCCAACTTAATGTAAGATGTCCAAAGTCCTATGTATTTTTTTTTGGAGGGGGAAGGGCAGGGCAAGTGGGGTTAAGTGACTTGCCCAAGGTCACACAGGTAGTAAGTGACAAGCGCTGAGGCCAGATCTGAATTCAGGTCCTCTTAACTCCAGGGCCGGTGCTCTATTCACTGTGACATCTAGCTGCCCCCTATATATGATTTTAAAAACTAAAAACATACTGTTTAGACATCCAAGCAGCATGTTCAAAAGCCAACTCCGCACTTCCGATTTTTTTCTTACACAAATCTATGTGCTTTCGGAACTGAGCAATTGCATCCAATGGAGTATTATGCTGGAAACACAGCCTGCAGATCTGTAAAACACAAAAATCACCTGTGGGTCAAGAAGTGTGTCCCCAAAAAGCAAACATCTACTTTATGGAATCCCACTGTAAAAAAAGCTAAACAAACAACCAAAACCAGACAAAGCCTTCCTTTATAACTTTTAAAAAGGATTACATTTCATTTGTTTAGCACAGTTGCCATGAAGGCACTAGTTAGTTAATTTTCAGTTTTTATCTATGGATAAAAATAACAATACAGGACAAAAACAAAGATTAAATTTCAAAACATATCCAAGATTTTAAAAATGGATAAAAATAGAAGTAGTCATACACACACACACACACACACACACACACACACACACACACACACACACACACACACACCCTTAGGAATCTATACAAAATATTTCAGAAAGGTCAAAAGTCTAAATTAAATCTCTAGAACTTCCAGGGGGTTAACAATTCTAAATATAGTTATACCTTGCACAGTGTGACTTTCCTTATCACAGTATCAATATATTATAGGTCAGCATAAGAAATTAAATGGGAATTTTGGGGGAGTTTTGCAGAAGACCAACAGATAACACAGAAAAAGTTGAGAAACTTAGAAATGCATAAAATATATGTATAGTTTACATAATGTCAACATAATTTATCTTCTAATACCATAATAATTCAAGCTTCTTTCTTGGTATGGAGGGCCAAAATATTGTATGCAAATTTTCCAGATGGGGGGGGGGGAAGACACACTGAACCCCTACCCCTTGTGATGTGGAAGAGATAACTATAAAACAATAACAATTCTAAATAAAAGCCTCAAGTCCAGAATGGCAAAAAATATTTAATCCTAAAAATTATAGTAAAAACAATGTATCTCAAAAAAAAACCTCTAGGAAGTAGATAGCTTAAAAACTTTCCCCTTACCACTCTCTCCAATATTAACTCTCTCTGAGGAACTGGGCAAAGACAAAAAAGGGCATATGAGAACAAGGGAACCTACTATTTGAAAAACCAAAAATTCATAATTAAGTTTCTCTGAATAAGACTGTCTACTGGAGGACAAAAAGACAAAATTGATGAGATGATAAAATGTCACATTTTCAGAAGCAGAAAATGATTCTGACCTGAGGATTTTTAAAAAATGAAATTATAGAATAGTTACCATTCTCTTGTCTTATTTTTTTAAATGAAAGGGGAAAAAAATCCTCTTGATGGTTAAAATAGAATTGTTACCTTGTAGTTTATAAATCCTGCCATTGTTTTGATTTCCAGCATATTAGTTTCATGGGCTCTCAATTCATGTACAAGATTGTAGGCAGTCCTGTAGTTCCTAATAACAACATTTGGTAGTTAACTTTAAAAGATACCTCCTAAAGAACAATAACAACTATTAGGAATACATTTATAAGGAAAAATACAAACAACAGATTAATTTTTCCTAAGTGTTTCTCTGGACCAAAAAACTCATTTAACATATTATGCTCATCTCTGATTTCCTCAAATGAGGACCTCTTGTTTTAACTATTTTAATAATAGACCAAAAAAAAATTACCTTGCATCTTGCACATCTACGATTAAAGAATAAGAGAATAAATATACATATATATGTATACACACATATGTATATATGTGTATGTATATATATATACACACACACACACACACACACACACACACATATATACACACACATGCGTATGTATGTGATAGCTCTTTTTATTCTACCATTGGTTACCAATAACTTCATGGAAAATAGTTTGTCTGGACCTTTGATTTCAATCAATGGCATAAGGAATTCTCTGGTGTGGAAACTCCCTCTCTGGATGAAGGTAAAAAAATTCAGTCTCTGAGAAGTTGCCTTGGCACTGACTTGACCGTAGTCATACAGCTAGTCTACATCAGATGTAGGACCGGAACCAAGGTCTCCTGGACTACAAGGCTGACTCTACCTCTCCACAAGTTAAGAGAATAAAAAGATAATTAGTGATTAACATAGAAGAATTAAATAAGTTCTCTGGATAATACGAATAGGACACTTTACAGCTAGGGACACAGGAAATAGGCAGAGAGTAGAGAGACTCTCCTGATACCTCATCTTCCCAATTCACTAAATTCTAAAGTGACAGAGCATCAAACCACTATTATTGTTCCCTTAAACCCGAGGATACAGTTAGTTGGGGGAAGGATGGAAAGGATGTCTTTTCTATACAAACACAATGGGAAAATCTTGCCTCTGATTACAGTTCTATTATCTATCAGAAAGGCAGAAAAATTAGAACCCCAATCAACCCCAAAATGATCAATCTTATTTGCTTATTATAGGGTTTTTTGTTTTTTTGAGGGCAATTGGGGTTAAATAACTTGCCCAAGGTCACAAAGCTAGTTTGTGTGTGTGTGTGTGTGTGTGTGTGTGTGTGTGTGTGTGTGTGTATAAATGTCTGAGGCTGGATTTGAACTCAGGTCCTTCTGACTCTGGGGCCAGCACTCTACTCACTGTGCAACCTAGCCACCCCTGCTTATCATAGGTTTAAAAGAAATACCATATGGATAGAAAAATACTTCCCTTTTTGGAAAGTTATTCTTTGTACAAATCTATGACAGACACCAATTGAGAATGACAGCATTATAAAGTCTGAAATTTAGTTCAAGAATTAGGTTCTCTTATACAAAGACAATTCTGAAGGATCTATGGTCAAAAAGATTATCTTCAGTGAAAGAACAGACGGAATCTGAATACAGATTTAAGCATACTAGGTTTTTTTTACTTTCTTTTTCTTTTGTCTGTGTTTTCTTTCACAATATGGCTAATATAGTAATGTTCTGCATGAGTGCACATGTATAACATTTATCAAAATGCTTGCCTTCTCAATGAGAGAGGAGGAAAGGGAGGGTAGGAGAGAATTTGGAACTCAAAATTTCAAAAAATGAAAGTTAAAAATTGTTTTTACATGTAACTGGAAAAAAAATTGAAATAAAAATGTGGGCTTTTTTTTTTTTTCCAGGCTAGAGGGAGGAGGAAGAAAGGGAAAAAAATTTCTTCTGTCGGAAAACTTCAAGCAAAACATAATGGTACGTGTACACACAAAGACTAAGCTACTAGTCCCTAATTGTTCCTAATGAGGTGAGTAACAAGGGCAGACATAGAGTATATGTACAAAAGAAGAAGAAAAAAGTGAACATTGGTGGAAGCAACAGTAAAAACTATGCCATCAAGACCTGGCACACTGGCTATCTACCCATTTCGCTTAACGGTAACAGTAACATTAATTTAATTTTTAAAAATCTCAGAATAGGGTCTTCTTCATAGAAATAAATTAAGTTTTTCTTAATAATTTCCCTATCCAAAATAATTTCTTCCTAGGATTCTTGAAGAAAAGAACAAAGACTAAAGTAAGTTTTACAAAATCCTTGTAACAAAGGTTTTAGAAGATAGCAGTCACACCAACTTTATAAACTACTTATTTTATATCAAACTTTTATGTTAAAATACAAGGAATGTGGTCTGATTCTCACTATATTTTGAATCTGGGAGGTAATATGGTTGGGAAGTTGGTCTCAGAGTAAGGAAGACCTAGTTTCAAGTTTGGTATCTTGGCTGTGTGATCCTGGGAAAGTCACTTAATTTGTCTGTGCCCAAGGCAGTTCCCTAAGATTATAAATCTCAGAAAAGGCACTGATTTGCATTGGTAAAGGACTATGCCCCATCAGGAGGACCCCTTATTGACAAAATCACAGCTAAAGATGAAAAAAAAATTGAACCTAGGTAGAAATAAACAGTCTGATTTTGTTAAGAATCACATATGGAAGCTCCCATTTGGATCCTTTATTTTTCTAATTTTCAATACTCATCTCTGCCCTCCCCCCTCCCTTTCATTTCTGTAAAAAATATCCTTCTTGGGAGCAGAGTCAAGATGGCAGGCATGGAAGCAGAAAACTCCCTGTACACCCACATAACCACTTCAAATACCTATAAAAATGATTCTAAACAAACTTTAGGGGTACAGAACCCACAAAGTGACACAGACAAACAAATCTCCTGCTGAAGACAGCCCAGCAGGCAGACAGGAAGGGTCCATCACAACGTGCTGGGAGCAGAGCCCAGCCCTGTGTGAGCCCATGGTTTTAACCTCAGAACAGCCCAATTAGCCATGGATAGAGGGATATTGGGAGAGTAGATCACCAGCAGCTGTGGCAGTTTCCAGAATTATTAACCCATAAATGCCAAAGACAAAGTGAGAGATCAATGTAGACTTTGGGAAAAGGGAGTCCAGGAGTGCGGTCTGGCCTCTGCACTCAGAGGGAGAAGAGGCTGAGACACAGCCACTGCCTGCATGGCTGCTTCAGAGGTCCTGGCCTGCAGACTGTAGGCAGACCAAGCAACCATTCTGAGGGGTAATTGTTCTTGCTTTAACCGGCTTGATTCTGGATTGCTATCTAGGGTGGACATACTGGAGTGTGTGACCAGTGAGGCAAAGCTAGTGGAGGCTTCAGAGAGGGCAGCCAACTAATAGCTCCGGCAGCTGAGAAAACCCCAGTGATTTGGGACAAAGCTCTCCTCTTTGGAAGCAGAGTTCTACTGCGGCAAAAAGCTCAAAAGTCAAGTAATTGAGTGGCAACATAAGCAAACAAAGAAAAGAAAGCACAGCAATCCAACTTTGGATTCCTTTTTGGGGGGACAAAAAGGATCAAAGCATGGAACAGGGGGAAGACAATGAAGTTAGAAGTCCTGCACCAAAGCTTCCAAGAAAAATATGAACTGGTTACAGGCCATAGAGGACCTTAAGAAGGATTTTAAAAACCAAATAAGAGAAGTGGAGGAAAAATTGGGAAGAAAAATGAGAATGATGCAAAAAATCATGACAAGAGAGTCAACAACCTGACTGAAGAAAATAGCACCTTAAAAATAGACTAACTCAAATGGCAAAAGAGGTCCAAAAAGCCAATGAGGAAAAGAATGCCTTAAAAAGCCAAATTTGCCTCATGGGAAAAGAATCTTAAAAGTTCACTGAAGAGAATCATTCAGAATTAGATTGGAGCAAAGGGAAGCTAGTGACTTTATGAGAAATCAAGATGCTGTTAAGCAGATCCAAACAAATGAAAAAATAGGAAGCAATGTGAAATATCTCATGGGAAAAACTACTGACCTGGAAAATAGATCCAGGAGAGATAATTTAAAAATTATTGGACTACCTGAAAGCCATGATCAAAGAAAGAACCTAGAAATCATCCTTCAAGAAATTCTCAAGGAAAATTGCTCTAATGTTTTAGAACCAGAGGGCAAAATAGAGGTTGAAAGAATCCACCAATTACCTCCTGAAAAAGATCCTGAAAAGAAAACCCCTAGGAATATTATAGTCAGGTTCCAGAATTCCCAGATCAAGGAGAGAATATTAAAAGCAGCCAGGAAGAAACAATTTGAATATTGTGGAAACACAATCAGGATAGCACAGGATCTGGCAGCTTCTACACTGATGGATAGAAGGGCTTGAAATATGATATTCTGAAGGTCAAAGGAGCTGGAATTAAAACCAAGAATCACCTACCCAGCCAAATTGAATATCATGTTTCAGGGGAAAATATGGTCATTCAATGAAATAGAGGACTTTCAAACATTCTTTTTTTTTTTTTTTTTTTTGGTTTTTGGAGGGCAAGTGGGATTAAGTAACTTGCCCAAGGTCACATGGCTAGGTTTTTGTTTGTGTGTGCGTTAAGTGTCTGAGGCCAGATCCGAACTCAGGTCCTTCTGACTCCAGGGCTGACGCTCTACTCACTGCGCCACCTAGCCGCCCCAAACTTTCAAGCATTCTTGATGAAAAAAACAGAGTTGAATAGAAAATTTGACATTCAGATACAAGAAGCAAGAAAAGCATGAGAAGGTAAACAGGGAAAAAAATTGTAAGGAATTTATCAAAGTTAAACTATTTACATTCCTACATGGAAAAACAATAATCGTAACTTATGAAACTTTCTCAGTATGAGAATAGTTGAAGGGAATATAAAAGTATATATATGTATACATACATATATACGTCTATATAGGAGGGTATATGGGCATATGAATACATATGTGTGTGTATATATGTGTACAGGCATACATAGATAGAGGGCACAGGACCAGCTGAATAGGAAAGGATGATACTTAAAAGGTAAAATTGAGAGTTGAGAGAGGATTATGATGAGAGGAGAGGGGAGAGACAGAATGGGGTAAATTATCTCATATAGAAGAGGCAAGGGAAAACTGTTACAATGGAGGGGAAGAACAGGAAGGCAATAGGGAATGGGTCAACCTTTCTCACTGAATTTGGCTTAGGGAGGGAATGAAACACTAAATAGGGTATCTCACCCTATAGGTGAATAGGGGGGAAGGGGATGAGAGTGAGGATGATGGGAGAGGGCATGTTGGGGAAGAGGGAAGTTGGAAACACCCACTTTTGAAAAGGGACAGGATCAAAGTAGAGAATAGAGCAAGTGGAAGGCGGGATAGGAGGGAGGGAAATATAGTCCATCTTTCACAATATATCCACTTGTTGGGGGTATATGTGCAGTTCCCCTGGAGGCATGAGACCCGGAACAGGCTGACTCTGCAGTGAACCATGCTTTGTGTAAATTACACGTTGACCTTGCTATGGTTCATGTTTTGCCGAGCACTGGGGAGGAGAATCAGACGTTCTGTGAGATAAGCTCTGTTCCAGGATGGGAGCTCCATGACCCTGACTTGCTGCCTTAGGTTTAGCTCAGACTTGGAGATGTGGCAACTTCTGCCTGAGGGGAAGGAGGGGCTGAAGGGGCTAAGAGGAGGGAAGCTCAAAGGGTTGGGAGGTAGGATGTAGAGTTAGGATGGGGATTAGGATGTAACTGCAGAGGAGGTAGAGTTATGATAGAGTAGGATGTAGATGAGGATGTAACTGGAAAAGAAGCTGCTGAATAAAGTCTTGCTACTCTTTGACTCTCCTGGCTTGGAACTCCATTCTACTATGACTAGGTGTACACTGAAGGTTGGAATAAGGTAAGACCCGGCCGCCCCTGACCTTGGAGGTCGGATCATCCACTATGGAAATGTTTTGCATAGCTACACATGTACAACCTATATGTAACTGCCTATCTTCCCAATAAGGGTGGGTGAGGAGGGAGGAAGGGAAAGAATCTGGAATTCAAAGTTTTAAAATCAAATGTTTAAAAAAATATTATTTTTTTTTTTTTTGCATGCAACTTGGAAATAAGATATACAGGCACTGGGGCATAGAGATCTATCTTCCCTACTGGAAAGTCGGAGGGGTATGGGGGAAGACATAGGAGATGATAGCAGATTGGGGTAGGGGCTATACAATCGGATTGCTGTTTTGGGGTGGTGGGTAGGGGAAAGACGGGGAGAAAATTTGTAACTCAAAATCTTGTGGAAATGAATGATATAAACTAAAACTAAACATAAAATTAAAAAATATATATCCTTCTTGTATTCCGCATTGCTGATTCCTTGCAAGGTATCATCATCAGCTACGTAAGTTCTTTATCTTCAAAGGCTTAGAACAAGGGCAGGTGAGGAGATGGGAACTGTGTCAAATTAAATTCTTTGTGGTTAAGAACTCTTGTTACTTACTTTCAGCAAGGTCTATATCCTCAACAAGACTCTTCTGAGCCACAGCAATACACAAGAAGGAAAAGCTATGCTGAGTTGCCAAACTTTACTACTGTTGAAATAACACTGAACAGTTTTCCCTTCTCCAGTTTTAACAATAAAGCATCTACTGAGACTAAGAGCTGAAAGATACACTATAAAGTTGCTTTGCTAAGATCATAAATGTGCTCTAAAAGCATAGGAATGTTGCCCTACCCCCATTTCTGTCTATGAAGTAAGAAATCTCATGGAAATTCTAATGGAAAATCTAAGAAAATTAGAGTCCTCCAAAACAATGTTCATACAGTAGTGTAGGTTTAAAACTTCATCAATTAATTGCATATTTATTTAATTCAGAAATAAGTCTCATTAACAGCTCAAATGGAAAGAACACAAAGAAATATGCATGGGGGAAAAAAGTCAAGTGAATAACAGAATTACACACTAAAAATTCCCTTGAATTTGAAAAAATATTCAATGCTTGTACATGTAAAAGGCAAAGGAATCATTTCAGATTGAATAAATATAAACCACTATGAAACTTACTCTAAGTTAGCAATAAGATGTTAAAAGGACCCAAAAAAGAACATATTTCTTTTGGACAAGCTCAGAAAATGTTAAGCATGATGAGTCTAAGGTGACCATATATTTTAAAAATAAGATTTGGTGGACACTAAAAATATTCCAAATTGCTAACAAAAAAAATAGAGGAAAAGTCTCGCGGTGTCACAGACTTACTTCAGAGCATTCTGGGTGTCTTGTTTAAGTTCACTGAAGAAAGCGATTTTGAATTGATGTCTGACAAATAAAAGCTAGAAAAATACACAAACAAATTATTGCCACTTTACACAATCCTACAATAGGAAAAAATTACCACACTAAATATCTATCTAGTGAATTTTAAAAGTATAATTTAAAATATACAACACAGAAGTATGTGGAAGGGCTGATACAGCAATCCTTAACAAAGTTGCAAAAACGTTACATCCAAATTCTACACATTTAACGTCTCACAGAGCTTGGAGACAGGGATTTTAAATTAACCTGTCTGCATTTGAAGATGAGTGATTTTACACCACTAAAAAGTCGAGCTTTAATGTACATTCTAAAATGATGTCTTTATAAAAATCAAAGTTTATAATTTTACTCTGGAATGATTAAAATATTTTCCTATTTAAAAAAAAAAGGAATATGTACCTGGTGTGTAGTTTTGTTCAAAAATTCTTTATGAGATTTTACCCTTCGGATCTCAGTGTAGTAGTAAGTTTGTGCATGTTCATAAAAGGCATTTTCTAATCTGCAAAAGAAATGTTTTAATACTGAAATCACCTTAAACTAATAATACTTTCAAAAGCATTTTATTGATGAAGCCTGACTTTAGGGCTGCAGTATACTCATGTTTCATAATTTAATCATATAATTAAAAAAAATAAAGTAAAAATTCAGTTCACAATTCAGGCTATTACACCACCATACCATGAGATGTAGACATCTGGAAAAGCTGAAGGATATAGACAGTTAGCACTTTTTAACTACTTCAATAAATTTAATGGGGTATATAGTAACAACCAGTAAACTGAACAAACTCAAAACAGACCATATAAATGAGGCAAAATGACTATCTCTGCAACATTATTGCAGTATGTCATCTATAGAACACTCTGAAAAAAAACTGAATGAAAAATGAAAATATCCATAAAGCAGAAATCTCCTTCCTGAATATGAGAAAACTAGAGTAAAACAGAAGAAATGAACTTTTAAGTTTCTTCTTATTTCATAATAAAAGAGAAAAAATATTTTGAAGCTTGTTTTCAAAGTTTAAAACATCTAAAGAAAATACAAAAGGAAATGTAGAAATCATTTTAAAATCATTTTGAAGATTGTTTTTATTTAAAACTGTACATACTTTATAAAATGTTAATGTTCAAATAGATGATCACAGATTAAGAATTATACCTTCCAATTATGTTTTTCAAATAAATAAATAGCTTGTTTTTGAAAACAAGTAAGTAGAGGGCGGCTAGGTGGCACAGTGAATAGAGCACCATCCATGGAGTCAGGAGGACCTGAGTTCAAATTCGGCCTCCACTTGACACACTTATTAACCGTGTGACCTTGGGCAAGTCACTTAACCCCAATTGCCCTGCCCTCCCCCCTCTAAGAAGCAAAACAAAAACAAAAACAAAAGACAAGTAAGTAGGACACAATAATGTATAGCTAGAACACCTTGTCTCACGGGGTTCTCAGAAGCCTCACCCAGCTCAAACTACTTAGAACAAAATTTTAAAACCCTATATCCAATCTGAGCAGCTTTAGAATATAGAGTTTATGTGCAATAAGTCTAAAATATCTCATGAAGCACCAAAAGTGCTTAGTTTGTTTTCAAAGTATGGCTTTATCTCCAGAGATAACATACTTATCCTATACTATTATTTTCAGGCCAAATAAACTTTGTTATTTCTCTACAAGTCTCTCTCTCCCTCTCTCTCTCTCTCTCTCTCTCTCTCAAGGCTTTATTTCTTTCTGAATGTGAGGATGCAAAATGTAAATTAGCACAGTACCAACATAGTGAGAGGTCAAGTTACTACCTTCTTTTTCCATATTTAAATGTAAAAGAGAGAGGGTAGAAAAACAAGTGAAATTTTTGGGGCAGAATATGCTAGAAAAGTTCCAAGCTTATCAAACAAGAGTATTATTTTAGGTATATGAAGAATTTTAAGTTGTTGTTTTTTTTGTTTGTTTGTTTGTTTGTTGAGGCAACTGGGATTAAGTGATTTGAACAGGGTCACACACATATTAAATATCAAGTGTCTGAGGCCAAATTTCAACTCGGGGTGGCGCTCTATTCATTGTGCCTTTAGCTGCAAGAGTACTATTTTAAAAAACATCTTTGCTATACAGCACGAAAATGGATTGTCATCAAGCTGACTAATGATTTCACTCAATGCTAACATCTGTTCCTTTTTCATCTCCAAACAGAGTTCATTCCAGGAGTGAACTAGGCTTAACTCATTTCAAGCTGTAACTCAAGGTCTTCCTTCATGTGAAGGCTCTCAAAACCTTTCACTCTTTATCTCCTCTAACTCTTTTTTTTTTTTTAAAGCAATTGGGGTTAAGTAACTTGCTCAAGGTTACACGGCTAGTCATTATTTGTGTGTGGGTGCTCATTTTCTGAGGCCGGATTTGATCTCGGGTCATCCCAACTCCGAGGCCGGCGCTCTTACTCACTGTGCCACCTAGCCGCCCCTTTTAGGGCAATTGGGGTTAAGTAACTTGCCCAAGGTCACATAGCTAGGTTTTTGTGTGGATTAAGTGTCGGAGGCCGGCTCTGAACTCAGGTCCTTCTGACTCCAGGGCCAGCGCTCTATTCACTGCTCCACCTAGCTGCCCCTCTCCTCTAACTCTTAAGAGCTAACTTGTCATTATGTCCTGAAACGCTTCTTAGCTGTTGCTTATGGAAGTCACCTCCAGTTAGACTGTAAAACTTTAAGGCAGAGAAAAGTCTACTTTTTTTGAATCCATGTAATGTGGCACACAATGTATTCTTAAATATACAAACTTATATATAGCAACAGATAACACAATTGTTTTTTAAATTAGCTGTTTAACTTTGTTTTAAATTATTAACATCTTTCTATTGCCATGGGGACACACTTAGCTAGCTAGGGTTGTTGATTTGGGGCGGTTCAATGGCTGACAATGGGGTTGCCATTGTCGTGGCATATTCATGGGCCACATTCCTTTGGTCGATGCAGGGATAGGGACTTGCCTCTTATGAATCAAAGCCTAATATCCCAAGGCAGCCTGTGAACAGCAGAGCTGGCAGTTTCTAGTTCCATGACTCTTATATTTTCAAACCACAATTGAGTTATTTTTATAGGGCTTCAGACTGAGTACCAGAGACTCTTCTGCTCCTGGGATGCTCTAGGTCCAGAAGCAAGAAACTATGATTAGCCAAGGAAAGTATCCTAGCCTAAGCAAAAAAGAAAAGTATTACAGTAACTAAAACTTTAACCAAAAGAAGGAGAAAAGTAAGGAAAGTAGTAACAGTAGCAGCATAGTAATCGTGTTACTTTCATTATATTCCTGCTAATTTTCTGCACAGCAGGGTTCTTAAACTGGAATCCATCAATTTGTTGTTTTTTTTAAATATACATCTTGAAAATTAATTTCAACACAATAGGTTTCCTTTGTAGTCCCGTGTATTTTATTTTGTACATAAAAAATATTGTAAGGGTTATAGACTTCAATAGACTGTGAAAGGAGTCTTAAGACACACAAAGAGTTATAGAGCCTTTTTTAGAGGATGGTAGAAGTAAAATACTGTTCTAACTTCTACCCCTATCCTGGATACCTTCACCAAAGTATATATGGCACTTACCTAGTTCTTCCTTCAAAAAGAACTAGAGCAGGTATCGAAAGTCAAACTACATGACTTACATTTAAACTGAAATCAGAAAGGGATATCTACTCCAGAAGTGTCAAAGTCATGGAAGGCCCAGATTAAAATGTAACTAGGAAATGTTTAATAAAATAAAAACGCAACATAACATTCATTTGTGGTTTTGTAGGCCAATATATGGCCTGCAGGCATTTGCTTCTATTAGAGTTTGACACCACTCCTCTCTGCTATAATCAAGATTAAACTCTGAGACATACAAATGTAGACACGAGAGGATGTGGCATGCCCTGAATGGGACTGTCACTCCACATGCAGTCTCCCAGGCCTATTTGTGATTTTGCCAATGGAACTTGTCCAAGAGCAAGCAAATATTAATTCAGAGCTAAAAACATACAAAAAGAACACAACCATTCACCGTACTTAATTTTTAAAAACATTTACATTTAAGTTGGAATATTCTGACTGTTTTAATGAATTATATTAACTTTGGTGAAATACGTTTTTTTTAAACGTATAGAATGTCTTTTTTTTTTTTTGAGGGCAATTGGGGTTAAGTAACTTGCCCGAGGTCACATGGCTAGGTTTTTGTTTGTGTGTGTGTTAAGTGTCTGAGGCCGGATCTGAACTCAGGTCCTTCTGACCACAGGGCCAGCACTCTACTCACTGCGCCACCTAGCCGCCCCACAGAATGTCCTTTTTTTTAAAATCACACTTAAGATTCTTGTGGCATAACAGAAATAAAGGTCTACATACAAGTGTCAGGAGACACTGGACAGATGACTTCTTCTCCTCACTTCAAAATGAAGCAGCTGTGACCTAGGAAGGTGAAGCAGCTCTACAAAATCCTTCCAGTTCTAACTTTCTGTGACTTTCCCTAAAATCGCTATGATTGTATCTACCAATTTTAAGGCAGGTCAGGTTGCAGTTAAGTAGATATTAATTCAATTCAAAAAATCATTTCAGCACCTACTTGGGTTCTGTGATGCTGAGAAACTTTTCCCAGAGCACAGTGATCTCTCTTCTGCTTTTAAATCCTTTTAAATGGAATACATCTTTACCACTCATTGAGTCACTTAACAATACACTGTCTTTTACTGCTTTTAAACTATTTCACCTTCATCAGTCTTCTCTCCCCAATAACCTGAAGCTGCTTGAGGGAAGACATTGATGTCATATTTCTCTTGGATCCCTCATAATACCTAGCACACCAGGAACAGGTATTCAAGAAAAAAATCACTGAAATCAAAGCAGTGCAAAGTTAAGTTTAGTAGGGTTTAAATGCAGGGAAAGAGAGACAGACAGAAAGAAAAGGAGACAGAAAGAGAAGAGAGAGAGAAAGGGAGACAGAGAAGAAAGAGACAGAGAAAGAGAGAACAGATGAAAATGGACAGAGAGGAGATGAGAATGGGCAGAGGGAGACAGAATGAAAGAGGGAGGGAAAAGGAGAGAGACAGAGATGGAGAGAAAAGGGAGAGAGACAGAGGCAGGCAGAGAACAAAATACTAAGTTGTTCAAAACCTAAGCCTGAAAAGTTAATATAGCAGAGCACAGATTAGCCCATTCCAGTAAGGAGGGTAGTTAGTGGGGAAGGCTACATGGCATGTGTGACAGAGGACTACCCTAGGCCTCAGGACACCTGGGTGCCTATGCCAAATCTAACGTCTCTGAGCCCTGGAATCCCAGTCAAGTTACTTGGCCTTTCTGAGCTGCAGCTTCCTGAGTCAGCAAAAGGAGACCCTAACCCATCTCACAGAATCAATCTAAGGAAAATGTTTTCTAAAATACCATAAAAACATAAGATAATATTGTAGAAAAGTTATCATTTGACTCATTCTACAAAGCAAGTCACAGAGGGTTGCTTTTTGCTTAAAAAAAAGGCTGTGAGCCTCTAATGGTTTGCATTTTAATATTGGAACAAGCTATTAAAAATGTAAGTTCATTAACTCCTCTGCATATCATTTTTCTACATAAGCACACAGCTCTTTCTCTATTCTACCACCTACCTTATAATATAACCCACAAGGTGATCAGTGTGTGGCAGGACAAACAGAGATTTTCCCGAAAGTTCACAGGCATTACATAAAGCAGCTGCCCTTTCTGAAGCAATCACGTCTTCTCCTATATATGCCCACCACAAAGAAAACAAGAAAAAAAAAAGGGAGTTAAAACCACAAAAGAACTCTCTCTCCTTAAGGCCACAATTACAAAACAAAGATAAACACTGAAATTGCTTTCTACCAATGGCAACTATCCTGGAGAAATGGGGAGATATTGAAGGAGAAAGAATTAAATAGCAAGTTCAGGAATCCCAACAGAGGTATGATATAGTAATGATGGACTTTTATTTACCCAAACATCTCTTAGAAGCCTCTCCCTTTGCTTAATCCAACTTTTGCTTTATTGATAATTTCATCCTTTATTTCTATTTTTTTTGTTTGTTTTTGGAGGGCAATTGGGGTTAAGTAACTTGCCCAAGGTCACACGGCTAGGTTTTTTTTTTGTTTGTTTGTGTGTGCGTTAAGTGTCTGAGGCCGGATCTGAACTCAGGTACTTCTGACTCCAGGGCCAACACTCTATTCACTGCGACACCTAACCGCCCCTTAATTTCATCCTTTAAAAGAAAACAAAGGAAACTTCTGTTCTCCACCTGACTCTTAATCAACAAGAAGAAATTGTTGCTAGAGTAGGGATAGGAACCTTGGGACTATGTGTTCATTCAGTCATAGCTTGTGATTAGAAACTTCACCTTTCACTGAAGAAAATGAGTTCATGGAAGAAAGAGGTTAAGTAACTTGCCCAGAGTCACCTAGCTAGGGAAAGTATAAGGTAGGATTTGAACTCAAGTCCTTCTGACTCCAAAATCTACACTCCATCAATGGTGCACTTAGCTAAAGAATGTTGTAGATACAGTATACCTAAGTTTTAGCAAAGTAAATAAGCAAGTCTTTCATGATAACAAGATGGAAAGATATGAGTCAGACAGTAGTAATCATGCAGATTTAGAACTGGTTGAAAGACTGAACCCAAAAAGTTAATGTCATCTAGAAGGGAAGTCTGCAGTTATGTACAGCAGCGATTTCCTTGGCCTTCTGTCACGGAGCATTTTTATTACTGACTTGAACTAAGACATAGAAATCATGTGTTTCAACTTCACAAGGATAAAATGGAAGAGGAACAGTTCCTGTGAAAAAAGGGTTGGGGTTTTAGCAGACTGCACGTTCAAGTCACAACAATTTAACAGGTGAACTAAAAAAGGTAATGCTATTGAGAGAGGGGTGGTTTACAGCAGACCATCACCACTTGGCAGTAGGTAGGGGCCAAAATTAAAACAGGCTAAACTTCTTCATACTGCAGATAGGTTTTTAGTGGCTCACTTTCCAAATAAAGGTATAATTAATGATTAAACTATTTTGTAAATAAACAATATTTTAAAAAAGGGAAATTTCTATTAATTTCAATTAATTATACTTATTACTTAAGATTTTTTATTTCTCATGAAATCACATTAATGTCTTAAAAAATTACTTTGCTAAGCAGTACAAGTTTTAATAAACTCTTCAGGTAATCTTAACGTTTACATTTAGAAAAGACTGAAAACACAGGGTAAAAATACAACTCTTGCTCTTTTCAGACGAGAAACAGACTGATGATGGTTGGTTGCTGTGGGTCACATGACAAATAGGAGTGCACTGTGGCAACCCCCTGCCAAGTCACATGATGGGCATAATAGTGACTAGCGGAAGGTGGGTTAAGCTGGGCATGTGCGGGCATGAACAAAGGACTCATTACAGCTTTATTTTCTTTTACATCCTCTACATTTTTTGCAAGCTGCCCAAAATTATCTGGCAGGTTACAAGCAGCCTGCAGGCCATGTGTTGTGCAGGTCTGGTTTATAGAATGAATAATGAAGATGAGGGTCCCACTGTACTCTGTCCTGCTCAGACCCCTCCTGGAACACTGTGTTCATTTCTAAGCACGACGTTTTAAGAAGGACAAAGTAGATCACGTTCAGAAGAGGGTAATCAAGAACATTAGGACACTGAAGAATGTAACATAAGATGGGCCAATGGATCTGTTTAGCATGGAAAAAAGAAGATATGAGAGTGGGGGGAAATGAGAGTCTAAAGTTTTGAAAGGCTGTAACATCTCACAGCAGAGGGATAAATTTTAAGAGCAGAGTAATGGGTAGAAGTTGCAGAGATGTAGATTTAACTTTAATTTAAGGAAGAAATTCCTATCTATTAGAGTTGTTGAAAAATATAACAGTTCTGGAGGTTGTGACTTGGTTTCCTCTTCTTGGAGGTCGTCAAACAGAGCCAAATTAATGATTTTTGGGAGATCCTGGAATGGGAAGTCTTGTTTGGGTTAGAATCGATGGTCTCTGTGGTTCCTTCCAAGTCTTAAGAGTCTACAATATACCATTCTTAAAACGTTAAAGGAACAATAATTTCCTAAGTTCATGTATTGCAAATTACATAAAAACACTAACTAAAAAATCTATAACAAGAATTTCTGAGAGGTTAAAAAAAGGATGAAGAGAATTACATAGTTTTATTAATCTTTTCATACCTGGAGGTAACGGGGTTTTCTTTTGAATGAGAACCACAGCAACTTTTGTGTTCCTGCCTTGTAAACTTTGCCTGCAGTAGAAAAAGAGTATTTTAGGGAGAAATATTTTAGCATAATGCTTATATGTTTTAATTTTTAGTTAAAATATAATTAGCTTAAAATATCATAATTCAACTGACTAAAAAGGATCAGGAGAGGTCCTCTCTTTCACCTAAAAAGATTTTCATTCTTACCAGAAATTAAAGATAATTCATAAAGATACACAATTTCAATTCTTTACTCCAAAAAATCTGCTTAACTTAAAGTTAAGTTTATTGTACAATCCAACTAAAATTCTTAACTATAAGCAAAAGCATTTAGAAATGTAGGTTGTTACCTCTAGTTTTCTTCATATCACCCTTCTATTGAGTGAAAATATTTATCACCTGCTAACAGTAAAACACCCCTTTCTTTAGAGTTTAACCCTCCCCCAGAGGGCTTAGTATAATATAACATTTGGCATTCAGTGGTCCTAAATAAATAGCATTTGAAAGATATAGAGTATTTACAAGCTTCTAAAATATACAAACTAAAAACACCATACCTCACTATTTCCACTTTAGTAGCACATTCAGACTGCTTTTCTTTCCACTGGGGCTCATCCCAGTCCAATTCATAGAATACAACCACAAGTGCTGGAACCAGATTCAGATGTTTGTTCATCCAACCAGTCTTTAAGATCCCTTTTGGGATGTACCACTCATAGGATGTCCTCTGCAAACATTAACATAGGTTAAGAGGTAAACTTACAAAGCTGTTATTTCATGATTTGAGAGAAAGCAGGGAAGAACAATGGGCAGAAGGCTTTCTCAAGTCCTTTTCATGGTCTTAGAAATCTATACCTCATTATTTATGGCCCTTCAATATCCTACTCCATTGGAGGTGGGTTAAAAAATAGATTTTAGTTAAGATGAGATACAGGGTTTCCCAAAAGTCTTAGTGTACATTAAGCTATTAAAGATTAAAACTGTACTGCTTTATGGGAAACCCTTTATTTCTTTTCTAACAAGAAATGAACACATGGGGCAGCTAGGTGATACAGTGACTAGAGCACCGGCCCTGGAGTCAGGAGGACCTGAGTTCAAATCCAGTCTCAGAGACTTAACACTTATTAGCCATGTGACCTTGGGCAAGTCACTTAACCCCAATTACCCTGCCTTCCCCCTCCAAAAAGCAAAAAAAAAAAAAAGAAAAGAAAAGAAAAGAAAGAAAGAAAGAAAGAAAGAAAGAAAGAAAGAAAGAAAGAAAGAAAGAAAGAAAGAAAGAAAGAAAGAAAGAAATGCATGGCTTTTGCAGCATCCAAGAGCCAAGCAAAATGGAACAATCTTCAACTGGAGGCAAAATATGGAGGTGCTTCAATATGGAAGCAAAACAACAGCCACTATAATGCTAGGGCCTATTTCAACCTAGTGAAAATAAAACTGACTAGATGGTAACCTGTTATGGGAATGGGAATCTGAAGATCTTCCCTGCCCCTTGGCCCTCTGATAGGCTTAAGTGACTTTGAGAACCTTCTCTGATTTGAAAATATACTCTGCCCCCTATTAGACTGAATGTGGTCACATGGAGCCTCTGGCAGGAGGCTTGTTTTTCAGGATTGCCCACACCTAGATGCTGTGTGATTGGGCAGTGGGTCAAGAGGGTTGTTATATTATCTGAGCCAGGAGAAGACTATATATATATCCTGATGTGAGGCTTTGCTTTGGGGCTCACTTTGAGAAGAGTTGTGTGATTTGACCAGATGAGACTCTGGGCAGCTGTTGAGGACCCCGGCTTTGAAAACCCAGATGTTGATGCTTCCCTCTCTGGTAATTGACTGGGGATGGATGTAATGGTCAGAAAGCTGGAAGCTTGTCTGCTGATCTGTTTCTCTGCTTGTAACTTCTGTTTGTATTTTGTTTGTATTCTCTGAAGTTCAGGGTGTTGACTTTTCCCCCTGAACTAGGTAAATGATATATGTTTGATTAAAGTAAGATTGTTAACCAATTTTTAGTTTCTTTCCTTTAGAAAAGCAGATCTAAGAACCTGTGCTAGCAGCCATCCTGGGTATGCTAGGGTGCTTGCTGCTACACAGCCCAGATTCTAAAGACCTTCTTCAAGAATTCAGTTGGAAACTCCAAGCAGCATCTAAATTGCAGGGTTACAGCAACCCCTACCCTACTCTTAATAATATAATTCTTGTGGGATAGAATAAAGCCAGCTGTCACGAGGTGTCACCAAGCCAACTCCTTGAAAAAATAATACTTGCGGCCAGCCTCTCAGAGAATACTAAGCAAAGCATCAAATGGTGGTCTGAATGGTGACTTAGCTGTCACCCAATATTAACAACAAACAGGAAATTAGCACAGAGTGGCCAGTAACTATCACACTATTAAGATTTCAGAGAAAGCCTAATGTTTCCTGTGTAGAATGACAGAATCTTAAGAATTGATCTTAGAAATCACCAACTCCAAACTTCTCATTGTACAAGATACCAAGACCCAGAGAGATAAAAACAACTTGGCTCAAGTCACACAGTCAGTAAGTGATATAATTGGGACAGGAATCCAGGTTCTCTGAGACTAAGGTTCTTTCCACTCTATCGTGATGTCACTGAGTTTCTGTGGCAAAGATGTCCTATAAGAGCTTTTGTTGTTTGCAGGTTTTTACAAAATTATAGCCTTCAAAACATGCCATATGCATTAAGACCAGTCCTGAATACAAGACTCCATGTTCAATGCACTTAAGTTGAAGCCAGAAGAAAAGAAAACTTAAGGAATATAATGATACATCTTGGAGATGATGGGAAACGCAGTAGCCACTGGTATTGTCTTTAAGTTCATGTCAAAACTTCCATTTTTAGTTAGTAAAATCAAGGATACAACACCAATTCATGGAACAGAAGTCCTTATAATGTCAAAATACTGCTGTCCAGTGTATTAAAATATTCAAACATTTTAACTCTCAAGGGAAGTTAAGTGAATACTTCAATGAGAATAAAGTCTTGATAAAGTTCAAACATATGTCAGTTCAGGTAATATCACACATATTCATGTGCACACGCACGCACACACGCGCACACACAGAGTAAGACTGTTACCTTGGTTCTGCATTTTGGATATTCATGGTCACCTGGGAGCACTTTGAAAGAAATTGGTACTCGGTCAGCTCTTCGATTGGCACAAAAAGCATCCCAAACAGCACGATGAACGGCATTATAAACTACATCAAGGCCAGTAAGGGTAACAAAGGCCATAGGCCGGCAACATAATTCCACAGGAAAGTCCCATTGAGTGGGACTCATCTTCAATGTTCTGTAAAAAACATGAAATAAAAAATTTTATTACACTTAAAAATAGCTATTTAAAATCCCTATTTCTAGTTAAGTAGAAATTTCTTCCATTAAGAAATTACTAAAAAAAAAAAAAGGCAAAAAACCACCTTTCAATTTCTATAATAACCATGAGGAGGAAGAGGAAGCAAGATACAAAGAAAGTAAGATCACAATTTCTGATGACAAAAAAACAGAAACCATGTTGGGGGCTGGGGGAAGATGAAAAGATATATATAATGGTACACTATAGAAACAACTATGAATTGGTTAAATAACTCTGGAAATCAATTTGGAGTCATCCAAATAAGCTGACTAAAATGTCCACATTCTCTGACACAAAGATCTCAATGCTACTAGTCATGTATTTCAAGGAAGTCAAAGACAAGAAGAAAGGCCTCATATGCACCAAAATATTCATTGTATTAGGTCATTTTACAATTGTATCTGGCTCTTTGTGACCCCTTTAGGGTTTTCTTGGCAAAGGTACTAGAGTGGTTTGCCATTTCCTCCTCCAGTTCATTTTACGGATGAGGAAACTGAGACAAACAGGGTTAAGTAACTTGCCCAGGGTCACACAGCTACTAAGTATCTGAGGCCAGATTTGATATTACAAAGATGAGTCTTCTAGACCCCATGTCCCACATTTTATCCACTGTACCATCTAGTTGCCCATAAAATATTCATAGGACTAAAGTAGTAAAGAGCCGAAGACAAAATAGATGTCCACTGACTACAGAATGGATAAACAAAATGTGGCACATAAACACAATGGAATAAGAAATTATAATTATGGCATAAGAATTCATAAATATGAAAACACCCAAAACTGATGCAAAAGAAAGCAGAACCAGTAGAACAACATACATTACTAAACCAATAAAAACAGAACAGAAAAAGGAACGGAATGTAAAATTATGACAACAAAGCTTGGTCCCAGAGAAGAAATGAGAAAATGTACTTCCCACCCTTCCTTGCATAGGTAGGGAACTATGAGTATGGAACACCAAAAACCTTGACATGTTAACTAGTTTTGTTCAACTGCCTTTTCCCTCATTTTTATTTCTTTGTTACAAGAGATAGTTCACTAAATCAAGGAAGGGATATATATATATATTTAGGGGAAAAGTGTTCTAAAAATAAAGGATATCTATAAAATTAGAGTTTTTTTCTTTTTGGAGGGGATAAGGTAGGGCAATTGGGGTTAAGTGACTTGCCCAAGGTCACATGGCTAGTTTTGTGTTAAGTGTCTGAGGCCAGATTTGAACTAAGGTCCTCCTGACTCCAGGTTGGGTGCTCTATTCACTGCACCACCTAGCCAACCCTAAAATTAGAATGTCTAAATCAGGCATTAACAGCATCAGATATAAATAGATTTAAATATGGAAAATTATATAGATTTAAAGAACTACTTCAGCTAGAAATTAAGAATTCATTAGTAGTTTTTATATTTAGTCCTAAAAAAGTCATAAGAGTGCAGTCTCCTTTTCCATTATTTTTCACTTTTATTTATTTTTCAAGTCTGGCTTACTTAAAAATCATACTCTTTGTACCTCAACAAGAGTAGAGGGCAGATAAGGTATGCTTAGCCACTCTTCAGGAACATAAATAAGCCCAGTCATTCACAATTATACTTTCGAACTGTGAATTTCCTTCTATTCTATTTTCTTGTACTTTTTTTCCCCCAAGTACCTTTTTAGAGCTTATTTATGTTACTGAAGAGTGGCTAAGTGGATAGGGTTTTCACACATTAATGAAATCACAGAAACATACCTTATCTGCCCTCTACTCTTGTTGAGGTACAAAGAATATGATTTTTAAGTTGTGTCACCTTGGGCAAGTCACTTAATACTAATTGCCTTGCCTCCCTTCCTCCACCGCCCCCCCCCCCCCAAATAATAATAATTTCATTTAAAATAATAGCAACAATAAGATAACATGTCAAAATTTGCGGGATGCAGCCAAAGAAGTACTTAGGGGGAAATTTACATCTCAAAAGGCTAAAATCAGTAAAAGAGAGGGCAGACCTCTGTAAGGGTTATGGGATTTAAAGATCTTCCATGCCCCATTGGACTTGCTGACATAGCAGGAAGGGGAGGGGCAAGAGGAAGCAGAAGAAAAGCTAGAGTTCCAGTGGGGACTGGCGGTGGCCATAGCAGCAGCAGCAGCAGCAGCAGCAGCAACAGCAGAGGCGGTAGCAGCCAAGGTAGAGGTGGAGGCACAAACCCCTTTTTGAGCCAGCCAGAATTTCTGCTAAGAACTCTTGTTGGGGACTGCCAGGGACCAGAACTGCAGGGGGCCGGGGCTGTTGTGAGCACGATTTCTGGACGCTGAGCAGTTGCTGTGAGTGGGGAGAGAAGGACCTTTGCCTGAGGTAGCCTGTTCTGTTTTGAAGGCTTAAGAATGTGGTTGGTTACTACATTAACTACTTGTGCCAATTGCATAACTACTCTGATGGCTTTGACTTTCTGGTTTTGGGACTCGGTTATTTGGTATTTTAATAAATGTTCTGGCTTTATCTCCCATATAGAGAGCCTGATACATTTTGTGATTAATAACTACATAAGCCTATTTATAATTGCCATAGGCATAGTAAATATTGCATTGTTAATACAACCTCTCAGCAATGGAAGGTTATAAAACAACTCCAAAAGACTCACGATGGAAAAGAGATGTCCATATCCAGAGAAAGACCTGCAGAGGCTGAATGCAGAGTCTGAATGCAGAGTGAAGCAGACTACCTGTTCTCTTTCTTTTTCATGCTTTGTTTTGTTTCCTCTTTCCCACTAATCATTCTATCGATTATAATCCTTTTTTACAACCTGACCAATGTTTAATGTGAAGATATTTGTAGATCCTATATTTGATGGCATGCCTCCATGGGGGGGGGGGGTGTGGAGGAGAGGAAGGGGGAGAAAATTTGAAACTCTAAGGACTGTGGAATTGAATGCTATAAACTAAAAGTAGATCAATGAATTCAGCATATCACTTAAAATAAAAAAACTAGGGAGAAAAACCAACAAATTAAAGCCTCCCAATTAAGCACCAAAACAGAAATCCCAAGGGTCAAGGGGAGTGTAACAAAACTGAAAGTTAAAAACACACACACACACACACACACACACACACACACACACACACACACACTGAAAACTAGGAGCTGGTTTTATGAAAAATAAATAAATCAAAAGGATAAGTCACTCACTAATTTGATTCTAAAAAAGAAAGATGGAAGCCAAATTACCAGTATCAAAAATTAAAAAGGCAAATTCACAACAATGAGGAAACAAAAGCAACTATTAGGCACTATGCTGTCAAACTATGTGCCAATAAAACTGTCAACCTAAACGAAATAGACGAATATTTACAAAATTGCAAATTACCCAGATTAACAGACTAGGAAATAGAATACTCCAATAACCCTACCTTAGAAAAAGAAATTAAACAAAACATAAATGTGCTCCCTAAGAAGGGGAAAAACACAAGATGAGATATATTTACAAGTGAATTTTACCAAACAGTTAAAGAACAATTAATTCCAAACTGTATAAACTGTTTGGGGAAAAAAAATAAGTAAAGGAATCCTACCAAATTCCTTCTGTTACACAAATATGGTCTTGATACCTAGACCAGGAAGAGTCAAAACAGAAAAAGAAAGCAGCATGAGGCAGTAAGAGGTTAAATCATTTGCTGTCGGTCACACAACTGGTTACGTATCAAAAGCAGGATATGAACAGAGGTTTTCCTTACTCCTGCTATCTAATCTGACTCTTACTTTAACTATAAAAGTAAAAAATTCTACTCAGGAAGTAAAAATAGAAGTAATAAAAGGAGGGAAGAGAAAATGAACAAAATTTTAGAAAGGTTAAATATGATAGACCTCTGGAGAATACTGAATAGAAGAGAAAGGAATATACCTTCTCAGCTGGGCATGGCACCTTTACAAAAACTGACAATGTATTCAGGCATAAAAACTTCACAAACCAAAAGTAGAAATATTTAAATGCATCTTTTTCCAACTCCAATGCAATAAAAATGCATTCAGTGAATGGCTTTTGAAGTATTTATTTGAAAGTATTTGTTTTTGGTGTATAGCCTTTAGGAGAAAAAGATGTAGGTGCATCCTGATTTTTTAAAAAATAAAATGGGTATTCAAAGCATAAACATTAGAAGGTGAATATTCATAGCACAAAAAGATTCACTAAAGAATTCCTTTGAATGGTGAGCTATATTATATGATCACAAAATGCTAAATAATATAGTAATAAACCTTCTAGTATTTTATTTATTTATTTTGCTTTTTGGAGGAGGGGAAGGTAGGGCAATTGGGGTTAAGTGACTTACCCAAGGTCACACGGCTAGTTTTGTGTTAAGTGTCTGAGGCTGGATTTGAACTGAGGTCCTCCTGACTCCAGGGCCAGTGCTCTATTCACTGCACCACCTAGCCACCCCTCTAGTACTCTTTAAAACAAGATTTTTGAGATCTAACTGCAGAGGAACATAAATTGTAATAAAGAGAAGGATATCTGAGCAGCTACCTGGAGTGGACAGAATACTAGGCCTGGAGAAAGGAAGACCTGAGGTTCAAATCCAGTTTTAGATATGTACTAGCTGTGTGACCCTAGGCAAGTCACTGAATCCTGTTTGCCTCAGTTTTCTCATCTATAAAATGAGCTGGAGAAGAAAATGGCAAACTACTATCTTTGCCAAGAAAACCCCAAATGGGGTCACGAATTGCTGGATATGACTGAAGACAATTAAACAACAACAGAAGGACACCTAAAAACATGGAACACACATTTCTAAAAATGTTAGGTTTGGATCACAGGATGCAGAAACTGAAGGGGTCTTAGAGATCTTCTAGTTCGTCTCTTTAACATCTGAGAAATAAGGAAACCAAAGAAAAACAATAGCTAACATTTATATAGTGCTTTAAAGCTAGCAAAGCACTTTACACATCTTCTTTGGTTCCCACAGCAACCCCATGAGGTAGGTGCTATTATTATCTCCATTTTTACAGATAAAGAAACTGAAAACGAGAGACATGAAGTGACTTCCAAGTTCAGCTTGGTGCTTCCTAGATGCCTTCCAGGTCCTTCAGTCTGGCATCCCTCTACCTTTTGAGCTTCCTCACATTATTCTCCTCCATGTGTTCCATGCCTGTGGTTCTCAAAATGTAATCCAAACACCACTGGACATTTTTCATGGGGTCTGCAAGGTCAAAACTATTTTGATAATATTAATGCCTTAATTTCTAATACGGTAAATAGCTGTAACCCACGAAAATAAGAGCCCTTTGAGGAGTCTTCACTAATTTTGAAATGTGGAAAAAGGTCTTGAACCAAAAAAAGTCTGATATCTACAGCTCAATGCTGTTGGACTATTCCCAGGGACTAGAACACCCCCTCACTTTCCTATTTTCATACCTTTGCTAAAGCTATTTCTTATACTTGGAACACTTTCTAATCTCATTCATCCTTTTAGACCCTTTGTTCATATCTCTCATATGCATTTAATTTTACATTATTTTGTATTTTATTTTTTGCATCACAGCATTCTAACAGAATGTGTCTATGCATGAGAAATGACACTGAATTAACTTCAACAACAAGCTACCTCTCCAATTAACTTCCTTATCCTTTCCCCATCGCCCTAAGGTGCCTGATCCCCAAAGTTCTGTCCTTCATCCTCCTTTTCTGTTTATGTGATCTCTCTTGGCAATCTCCTTTCCAATCATCTCTATGAAGATGACTGGCAGATCTATAACTGACCTCTCCCAACCTCAAATTTCACATCCTCACGTCTAAAATGCCTGGATGTACAATACACAGCTTAAGGTCAACATGTTCAAAAGTAAGCTTTTCATCTTCCCCTCAAAAACTACTCCCCCATTATTTAATTCTAACATCTCTGTGTGCTGCTATTAGAGGAAGAAGAAATAGCATTAAAAAAATCAAATGAGAAAGAAAATCAGTGGGACCAAATCATGTCATCAAGAAGAAATTTGTGGGGAGGCAGAGTCAAGATGGCAGAGTAGAAACAGGACTTCCGAACAGCTCCGTTCCCACCTTCCCCAATTTATGTAAAAGGGGTCTCTGAACAAACTTTGGAGCTCCAGAACCCACAAAATGACACAGAGAAGCTAAACCCCACCCCCTCCCCCGCAGCTGAGGACAGCCTGACAGCCCTGCAGGGAGTGGCCAGCTCAGGGCTCTGGGTGCCAACCCCAGCCCCACAGGAGCCAGAGGTTTTAGCCCCAGGGCGGGCCTGACCAGCAGCCTGCTAGAGGAACACCAGAACACCAGCAGCTGTTGCGTTTCCAGAATTATCAACACACAGATACTAAGGACAAAGTGAGGGGTCAGTGCAGTATGGACTTTGGGATCCAGTAGTGGGGAGAGCATCAGCTTTTCTAGCCGCTGAGGAGCCTCAGCACAGCCTGGCCACAGGGCAGCTTCAGCTCCTGGCCTGCAGAATGTAGGGGGACCAAGTGACCAGTCTGGGAGGTAATCGCTCTTGCTTTAACCTGCTTGGATCTGGATTGCAGTCTAGGGTGGAGGTCTTGGGGTGTGTGACCAGCTTGCCAGAGTGTGTGGAGGCTTCACAGAGGCCACCCAACTAATACCTCTGGCAGCTGAGAAAACCCCAGCATTTGGGATGGAAGCTCCCCTGTCTGGTGGCAGAGTCCTACTGTGGCAAAAAGCCCCAAAGTCAAGTAATTGAGTGGCAACATGACCAGGCAAAGGAAACAGAACAAACAGAAGAATCCAACATTAGACTCCTATTTTGGGGACAAAAAGGCTCAAAACATGGAACAGAAGGAAGACAGTGAAGTCAGAACTCCTGCACCAAAAGCTTCCAAGAAAGATATGAACTGATTACAGGCCATAGAGGACCTTAAGAAGCAGATAAGAGAAGTGGAAGAGAAACGAATGATGCAAGAAAATTATGAAATGAGAGTCAACAGCCTGACTGAAGAAAATAACACCTTAAAAAATAGACTACCTCAAATGGCAAAAGAGGCTCAAAAAGGCAACGAGGAAAAGAATGCCTTAAAAAGCCAAATTTGCCTCATGGGAAAAGAATCTCAAAAGCTCACTGAGGAGAATCATTCCTTCAGAATTAGACTGGTGCAAAGGGAAGCTAGTGACTTTATGAGAAATCAAGATGCTGTTAAAGAGATCCAAACAAATGAAAGAATAGAAGGCAATGTGAAATATCTCATAAGAAAAACCACTGACCTGGAAAACAGATCCAGGAGAGATAATTTTAAAATTATTGGAATACCTGAAAGCCATGATCAAAGAAAGAACCTAGAAATCATCCTCCAAGAAATTCTCAAGGAAAACTGCCCTGATGTTTTAGAACCAGAGGGCAAAACAGACGTTGAAAGAATCCACCAATTACCTCCTGAAAAAGATACCAAAAAGAAAACTCCTAGGTTCCAGAATTCCCAGATCAAAGAGAGAATATTACAAGCAGCCAGGAAGAAATAATCTGAATCTTGTGGAAACACAATCAGGATAACATAGGATCTGGCAGCTTCTACACTGAGGAATTGAAGGGCCTGGAATATGATATTCTGAAGGTCAAAGGAGCTGGGATTAAAACCAAGAATCACCTACCCAGCAAAACTGAGTATCATTCTTCAGTGAAAAATATGGTCATTCAGTGGAATAGAGGACTTTCTAGTATGCTTGAAGAAAAAACAGAGTTGAATAGAAAATTTGACATTCAGATACAAGAAGCAAGAGAAGCATGAGAAGGTAAACAGAAAAAAGAAATTATAAAGAATTTATCAAAGTTGAACTATTTACAATCCTACATGGAAAAATAATAATTGTAACTGATGAAACCTTTCTCAGTATGAAAATACTTGAAGGGAATAGAAGGCATATGAATATGTATGTGAATTTGTGTATATATGTTAACAAGTATACATAGATAGAGGGCACAGGCCCAATTGATTAGGAAGGGATGATACTTAAAAGGTGAAATTAAGAGGTGAGAGAGGAATATAATGAGAGGAGATGGGAAGAGACAAATGGGGTAGACTATCTCACATAAAAGAGTCAAGGGAAAATGGTTACAATGGAGGGGAAGAACCGGAAGGCAAAAGGTCAACCTTATTCTCACTGAATTTGGCTCAGGGAGGGAATGACATACCCACTAAATAGGGTATCTCACCCTACAGGAGAGTGGGGGGAAGGGGATGAAAGGGGGTATGATGGAAGGGAAGGCAGGCTTGAGGGGAGGGAATTTGGAAGCACCCACTTTTGAAAAGGGACAGGACTGAAGTAGAGAAGAGAACAAGAGGGAGGTGAGATAGGAGGGAGGGCAATATAATCAGTCTTTTATAATATATCTTCTATGGTAATGTTTGGCATTAGCTACACACATATAACCTATATTGAATTGCTTATCTTCCCAGTAAGGGTGGGTGACAAGGGAAGAAGGGAATGAATTCAAAGTTTTAAAACCAAATGTATAAAAAAAAATGTATAAAAATGTATAAAAAAATGTATATTTTTTATTTAAAACCAAATGTATAAAATATATATAAAAATTTATTTTAAAAATGTATATTTTTATTTAAAACCAAATGTATAAAAAATGTAAAAAATGTATAAATATATATATATATATATACTATTATTAATACTATTTTACATGTAATTGGGAAAT
The DNA here is from genome assembly GCA_011680675.1 of Gymnobelideus leadbeateri. Classification (NCBI taxonomy): domain Eukaryota; kingdom Metazoa; phylum Chordata; class Mammalia; order Diprotodontia; family Petauridae; genus Gymnobelideus; species Gymnobelideus leadbeateri. The sequence goes on along the minus strand of WOXC01011027.1, from coordinate 401,942 downwards.
AAGATATACAGGCACTGGGGCATAGAGATCCATCATGCCCTACTGGAAAAGTCAAAGGGGATATGGGGGAAGATATGGGAGAGAGCAGATTGGAGTACGGGATATCCTGTGGGACTGCTATTCTGGGGTGGTGGGTAGGGGAAAAACGGAGAGAAAATTTGTAACTCAAAATCTGGAGGAAATGAATGATGTAAACCAGAAGTTAATAAAGAATTTGGGAAAAAAAAAAGAAATTTGTGTTGGAGATGGTAAAGCACTAAGCCATTGATTTTAAGCTCTCTCCAAAAGGGGAAAAGTATCACAAGATGAAGAAAAAATTAGGCAAGATTTTGACCAAGAAGACATCAGCAACTACTAACTTTCATGTCTCCTTTTTTAAAAGCTCAGAAAATTTATATACATGTCAATAAAGAAAAAAAATTACATGGAGGGTATACGAGAAAAGAACAAGGCAGAGGGATTCAGAGCTGGACTTAGCTCAAGAAAAAAGACTTTGGTTCAAGTGATGATCCTGACATACTGGCTCTAGGACTCTGTACAAGTCAGTGACCCCAGGCCCAAAAAAGAAACAAAAAGTACATTGTAAATGGAATTTCCAGTCCTGTACTAATCCCCCTCCCCCCAAAAAATTGGGAGCAGTAAATTATCTACTGGAGGTCAAGTTTCACAGTCACACAAATGCCTAAAAAGTGCAATTAATGGTTTGTTGATTGTTTTCTAAAGGCATTTGACTTGACATATGGCTTTAAAAGCACCTTTAATATCAAAATTCCCCAATAGATAGAATCACAGATATGACTTTGTTCAAGATCTCCTGATGATCAAGAAGAGAAGCATAAACAGGGAGAAGTATATTACACAATGGAAAAATAGGCTAGTTGGATCTGGGTTCAAATCCCAACTCTACACTTGCTACAGACATTACCTCAACTAAGCTATTTAACCTTTTCTACTTCTCAGTTTCCCAATCTATAAAGTAAGAAGTGATGTGGGGGGAGCCGGGGGCAGGGTGTAACAGGAGACCAGATGATCTCTAGGGTCTTTCCAGCAGTGAATCTATAATCTTATGATCCTATGATTTATGTCCTACAGAGTCCAAAGAGATTCCATTTAGATAAATATCCTTCAGATGCTCTTATTTGTGGATTGACATCATGCTAGCTGAATTACGCCTAAGTCTCTTAAGAAATGAACTTAGCAATATACACAGGAAAGACCAAATGAAAAAACATCTATTGAGAAAAGTATGTGTGGTTAGTTATCCGTTGGTATAAAAATGATGGCAGTACAGCAGATGTAGCTGACATCCTTTACAATACTGTATAGAGCTGGACTTTCAGTCAGCAAGAACTGAGTTCAAATCCCATTTTAGACACTACTTGCATGACACTGGGCAAATCATAAATCTCAGTCTAAGTTTATTCATCTATAAAATGGGGCTAATAACAGCAGCTAACTTACAAGGAGTTGTGAAGAACAAGTGATAATATATAAAGAAGCACTTTGCAAAACATAAAGTATTTTATAAATTTTAGCTATTGATGGCTATTATGTACAATTAACTTGGCTAAAAATTTAAGAAGAAAGCCTGCTGTTGGATTGCCTTTGGGTAGCTGCACATCCCTATAGAGCGATTCTGAGCTGCTGACAGAAAAATCCATTTTCAGCACCAATATTTGCTCGCTAATGCTACATGGCAGCAAGTCAAAGAACACCATAACTTCAAAGAATCAAAATTGTGGATAAGGTAAAGGGCAACAGAATGAGGTACGGTGCATATAAGCAGAAAGGAGGTGAGTTAGTCATACAATAAGAACAAGGAGCAGGCCACTGATACACAAAGAATATGGAAGACCTAAAATAAAAGACCTGGGACTATAGAGAAATTTCATGGAAAAATTAAGCCAGTCAATAAACATTTATTAAGATTGAGGGATAGAAATACAAATAACTCAAGGGATTGAGGAACTGAATGTTGTAAACTAAAAGTAAATAAATAAAATAAAATCAAGAAATACAAATAAAAACAAAGACAGTCCCTGCCTTCAAGAAGCTTTATAATCTAATAAAAAACAGGTACAAGAATCCATATGATAAAAATGAGCAGATGTTTGCTATTTACTGGAGGTGGTCCTCACACTGCCAAAATGAAGGACAGAAGTAAGAATCCATATCCCTTTACTAAACTATAAATTTCATGAAGATAGGAACCACACCTCATCTAAAGCTTTACGTCAGATCCAGTCTGACACACAGTGTAGGGCACAAAGGGTCCAACCAAAATCCTGTGAACTGAATTGAGCTGAACAAACAACTTGAAGGCTTTCCAGCTACATAAAACCTCCGCAAAACAAAACAAAAACTTGTAAGCCACTGGGAGTTCTCAAAAATTAGGGTTAGCACTAGAAGCACTATGGGCTCTGACAGATGAGCTTTCTAAGTCCACCCACAAGTTCAACATGACTACTCCCTCCTCCCAGCTTTCCTTGAAGTGCAGTCTTACTAGAACCATAAGTTCCTTCGGAGCAGGGGTTATCTGGCTTACTTGTATTTATATCCCCAGCATTTAACACTGTGCCTGATAGATGTATCACCTCCACACCATGAAGAGACAGCAGATGACTTTGGGGCAGATGAACCAAGACAGAAAAAAGATTATTTATGAAAACCTGACTGTGTGCTAATCTGTGCCGAACAGAGCAGCATAAATTTGCGTCTATAACTTGTCCCTATGTAACTTATACCCGAAATTCCTTTCTGCTGCAATAAAAGTTTGTGCGTTTTAAACAGCAAGAGACATCTGAATGAGTGCTAAGCGAGGCAAGCTCCAAGGAGGCTTCGTGTCTTCGCCCCGTTTATTTGATAACTTTCTGAGGATTGTTGGTTTTGAAATGAGTTTTAAATGAAGCACTGCAGTGACCTAAGGTATGGGAACCGCGTAGCTTCCTTACTTAGCACAAACACAGCAAGACACAATAGGGAGAAATCCATATTCACAACAGTGTGAAGTTGGATGAGGGTTTGACTGGATAACGCCCCTTAAGGTCCCTTCTAATGCCAGATAAACGCCTGACAGACAGTAAGCAGGTCCGCTGGCTTCACCAGCTTGCCAAAGGGGAGCATGACACAAGAAAGATTAGGAACCCGCAGATCTCTAACCCGATCCCTGCTTTTACAGAGAGCCGGACAGGGCCTTAACCAAGATCACCCAGTTCAGAGCGGCTGAGCCTAGAGTCAACCCCATCCCTCCGACACCAAACGCCGCAGTTCCCAAAAGAGTTCTCGCGGAGGAAAGAGGAACGAGGGAGGGGTCCAGTCCCAGGCCCCGGCCTGGCCCTGCCCCACCCCCCCGCCAGGCTGGCCCCTGAGGGCTAGAGCCCGGGGAAAGGGTGCCGCGCCCGGGCCTAGCCCCGTACCTCAGAGCTCCAGGGACCCTGCTGCCGCCGCCCGCACAGGACAGGGAGGAAGAGGGGCGTGGGATCGCCGGGCGCGGATCAACCACTGCAGTAATCCCTGCAACCCCGAGACTCAGCTCCCGCCCCAGGCCGACTTCACTGTCCCCGCCCCCTGTCACCCAGGAAGCGAACGCAGAGATGGAAGATACCCGACCTCTGCTGACCCCTGAGTCCCCGCCCCTTCCGGTTGTTCTTAAGCTGCTGGGGACAGAAGGGGAGCAGTTTCAGCCTCTAGGGAAAGGACCAATGGGAGGGGAGGGGCGGGGCGCAAGGAGGATTCCACCATTCCCGTCACGCGCTCGCTCTCCTGCTCCAGGTGCAGTTCCGCTTTCTCAGGGCTGGTAGACCTACGAGCCGGAGGGCGGGGCGAGAGGAGCGGAGCGCGTGTCGCACGCACTTGCGAACTTGCGCGTGCGCACTGGGCCTCGGCGCGCGGGGCTTGACGCGGAGAGGGCGTCGGACGGGCGCGCGCGTGCGTGCTGGTGTCCTGGGGCTGGGCTAGGCTACGAAGTGACTGGAGTGAGGTGTAGCGAGGTGGCAGCGCAGGGGAGCTTCAGCCTCTGGGTGCTGACCTCCGCCTTGGCCGCCTCCTCCTCCCTCCCTCAGTTTCCTGTCTCGCCGTTGGAGGGAGGAGGACCCCGCTGCCGGAACGATGAGCGCCAACGAGGACCAGGAGGTAGGACCCGTCCCCATGGGGGGGGGGGCGCAGGTGGGGAGGGAGAAGGGAGCGCCGGGAGCAGTCCCCTGGGTACCCCGGCAGGAGGCGGGGACGTCCTTCTCATCCTGAACACCCCTCGCAACACCGCCCCTCCTGGTCAAGTGGTATTTATTATGCGCCTACTACAAGCCTCACCCCCTCCTTCCATCCGACAGCAGCCACCCAGCTCCTGGTGGGGAGGAACCCAAGCTGCGGGGCCGAGTTGGTGGCTCCTTGTACAAAGCCCCTTGTCTTCTCGGGGACCTTGTAAAATGGGGTGGGGGGAGGTCTTTTCTGCTTGGAAATCTCTGCTCCCGTGACCTAGATGGGGGGTGAGGCCTGTTCCAGCCCAGCCTCCCTTCCCAAATGTGGGGGCCTTCCATGGAGCCCAGAGGGCAGAGCCCTAGTCTGGGTTCCCTTTAGCTCGTGAGGTCCCTGAGGGCAGGTGTGACTTTGGTTTTCAGTGCATTGCCCCTGGAGCTTAGGTTGTTTAGTAAATGCTTCTATATCTAGAAATTGGGGGGGGGGGCGGCCGAGTCAAGGAACCGGGAAGGGAAGGAACCCAGATGATGAGTAGCCTTGCCACCCAGTGCGCACGCTCAGACACACACACACACACACACACACACACACACACACACACACACACACACACACACCCCTCCCCCCCCTTTTACCCTTCTCCCATCCCTGATCTCTTTTAAAAAAAATGTAGATATTCCCCTGGGAAGTCTAGACATTGGCAATCACCAGTTTTAATACTTAATATGACATACTTCTCTAAGCCTCATTCACCAGTTTCTGTTTTACAGAGAGACACTTGTCCTACATCAATTAAAATATTTTTCTTCCATATATGAAATGATTTTTTCCTTAGAAGCAGTGTTATGAGTGGTGGTCAACCCCCAAAAGCTTCTTTAACCCATGATATAACTGAAATAGATCTTAGATCTCTTTGACCATTGGGTGAAACCTATGAGCTCTTTCTTAGAATGCTTTTAATTCATAAAATGTAAGATCCCACCTTTTGCAAGAACCCCTTCCTGATCCCTCTTAATGCTGCCTCCCCTCTGTAATTATCTCCATTTTATCCTATCTACAGCTTGTTTGTATATAATTGTTTACCTGTTGTCTGTCCTGTTAGGCTGTGAGTTCCTTGACAGCAGGAAGTGATTTTTGCCTTTCTTTATATCCCATTCAGTTAGCATAGTGCCTGGCATATAGTAGGCATTTAATAAATACTTGATTTGACTAAACTATATAGGATTATAAATAAAACTGGTTATATTGAAACATGTTTATCAAATAGTTTAAAAACAAATTCACTGATTCTATTTAAGCCCAGTTTAGTAAGATTTTGTACTTGTATTGCACCACCATTAAATACAACATTCGTGGAGGGAAAAATTCCCTTAAAGAGATCTGTGATTTAGGGAAGCTAGGTGGTGCAGTGAATAGAGCACCATCCCTGGAGTCAGGAGGACCTGAGTTCAAATTTGACCTCAGAAAGTTAGCACTTAACTAGCCATGTGACTTTGGGCAAGTCACTTAACCCCAATTGCCCCTCTAAAGAAAAAAAAAGAGAGATCTGTGATCTCTTTACCTTATTCCTTCTTCAGTGCAGACCTACTCATGCACAAGATGAAATATTGCTATAGTGGTAGTAACCCTAAACCAGCATCTGGAGATGACAGTAGGATCTTGACCACTTGGCCATGGGATTGCAAGCTCCACCATGTCTTGCCCAGCTGGAAAGCCTTGTATGGGTCTGGTAATGTATTGTTATGTCTGTTGTCCCAGGACCACCCTAAGGTCATAGAGGCTCATTACCAGTTCTGTAGAATATTTTTTTTTTTCAAAAAGGAAATTTTGGGAGATTTTCCTCATGGAGTGCCTATGCCTACATAAGCACAGATCCTTGAAGCATTGAAGAAGAATGTACTGAATACTTTCTTCTGCCTCACTGTCTTAATACTACAAAAGATTTGAGAGAAAAAATGATGTTTGTGTAAATTGTTAGATATATAACAGACTTGGTGTTTGGGAGGTAACTTCTTAGAAGTTGTAGTTCAAGATTGTAGAAGGTAATTGTCAGAAGGAGATTGTAGCAGTAGACTGAAACCATGCTGATTTGTGAGTATTTGAAAGGGAAGAATTATCTGATTTTTTTTTTTACGTAGGTTTAGGAAGAAATGGGAGAGATTGCTTTGTTAGACTTCCATGAAATGCATTAATCAATCCTGAGTAGTGTCATAAGTATGAGACAGTTGTTAAATGGAATTTTAAAATTTACTTCTTTGAATTTTCTTTCTTTTTTTTTTTTTTTTTAGCTTTTTTGGAGGGCAACTGGGGTTAAGTAACTTGCCCAAGGTCACACGGCTAAGTTTTTGTTTGTGTGTGCATTAAGTGTCTGAGGCCCGAACTCAGGTCCTTCTGACTCCAGGGCCGACGCTCTACTCACTGTGCCACCTAGCCACCCCTACTTCATTGAATTTTAAATGGTACCTACTGTGTTTTCCATGCTTTCCATAAACTATCAGCCTCAGATTTGTTAAACCATAAAAAGATAGTTGTTTTCAAGTAAGTAGTACCTTGTAGTGAGTTTATACTAGTTTATATTATTTATATATTTAAAGTTTATACTATTTCTTAAGAGTACGTTATCAAACATAACCTTCACATAGTAAATTTATAACAGAAACTCAAGTCCTTGTCTATTTGATCCATTTCTTTTAGATGGAACTGGAAGCATTACGTTCTATTTATGAAGGTGATGAAAGTTTCCGAGAATTAAGTCCAGTTTCATTTCAATATAGGGTAAGACACAAAGCATGAATAAAATCATTTTTATTGCTTTCCCTTCTAAGTTTTGTGCTGTATATGTATCTTCTTTATGCCTACTTAGGTATCTGTTACCTCTCCCATTAAAATGTCAACTCTTTGAAGGCAGAGACTTTTTCCTTTTTCTGAATGTTTATTGATTGATTTTTGCATAAATAGATGAGTTATTGCTGAAATGCTAATTTTTGTTTTATAAATCTATGTATCTAGTCATGTTTCTGTTGTTTAAATTGATGATATACTTATTTGTAGCACATTGTTAGAGGACTTAATTCAAAAATCCTTCATCTGCATGACATGAAGTATTTTTTAATTCTAAGGTAAATCATATATCTTTTGATATTTGACAAATTATTTTAATTAAAAAGTTAACTTTTAAAACATTATTGTAATAGATAATTAGAATAAATAAATAGAATTTGGAAATTAGAAGAGACTTCAAATATCATATAGTCTAATACCCTCATTTTTGAGATTATAGCCCAGTACTGCTTTTCTAATCCTTTCATTGACTATGGGGGCTACTCCATTTCTTCTAAGGGATTCTTGTCCAATAGTATACGTAGTGATCAACTGAATTAAATTTACCTATTCCCATCCATTTAGGTTCACTGACACTGACACTGACACTGACACTAACACTAAGATGTTAATGTTTAATCTTTCTATCTCGTGTTGGGGCTCATCTAACTTAACTCTTGGTTCCTAGATCTTACATTCCAGGTTCCTATGCAGCATTGGTCTTTATAGCATCACATACATCCTCACTTGAACCTTTGGCTTTGGCCCAGCCACTTCATTAGTTCTGGGACTACTGGTAGTTGTTCTCCACTCTTCTCCAGTGATGTTTTGGATACCTTCTGATATATATTTGGTTCATCTTCCAGTGTCATCTCTTTTATCATTTTAGTATTTTCTGTGGGGTTTTCTTGGCAAAAATACTGGAGTGGTTTGCCATTTCCTTCTTCCATGGATCACTTTTTGTCTCCTGAGGAACTTGTATGAATGCCAAAAGGCAATAGAACCAAACATGGAACAACTGATTGGCTTAAGATTGGAAAAGGAATGTGACAAGGCTGTATATTGTCACTATATTTATTTAACTTACATTCAGGTACAATGTGTGAAATGCCAGGTTGGATGAATCCAAAACTGGAATAATACCAACAATCTCAGATATGCAGACAATACCATTCTGATGGTAAAAAGTGAAGTAAAATATAGAAGCTTCTTGATGAAGGTGAAAGAAGACAGTGTAAAAACTGATTTGAAGCTTAACATCCAAAAAAAAATAATATCTTGACTAGAGGTCCCATGACTTTTTAGCAAATAGAAGGAGAAGAAATGGAAACAGTGTCAGACTTTATATTCATGGGCTCAAAGATTGCTGCAGACAGCTACTGTAGCCATGAAATTAAAAGAGATTTGCTCCTTGGAAGGAAAGCTTTGGCAAATGTGAGTAGCATGCTAAAAAACAGACATCACCTTGTCTACAAAGGTCCATATGGTCCAAGCTATAGATTTTCTGGTACCAGTGTGTGGTTGTGATATATTGACTATAAGAAGAGCTGGGCACCATAGAGTCAACACTTTTGAATTGTGGTAGTGGAGGATGTCTCTTGGACATCAAGGAGGTGAAATCAGTCAACACTTAAAGAAATTAATTCAAGTTATTCACTGGAAGGTCAAATGCTAAAGCTGAAGCTTATATACTTTGGCCACATAATTAGAAGCTGGACCTCATTGGGAAAGGCCCTGATGCTAGGAAAGTTGGAAGATAAAAGGAAATGGGGATGGCAGAGGATGAGATGGATAGATAGTATCGTGAAAGCAATGCAGATGAGCTTGAACAGACTTCAGGAGATAGTGGATGTAGAAGGGCCTGGAATGCTATGGTCCATGAGGTCACAAATAGACCCAACTGAGCAATAAATAACTGTATTTTATAAATGAAGACACAGAAACCAAAGAGGATAATAGTTTGTTCAAAAGTATACAGCCAGTTAGTGACAGAGTTGGGACTACAACCAAGAGTTTCTTGGACTGACTTTTTTTCCACTATACCATGCTATTATAAAGGGATAGGTGATACTTTCTTAAAATGATTTTCCACTTTTGAGATGATATATGTAAAAGTTACAGAATAGTCTGCCTGAAGTAGAATTGGTATTGAATGCATTTTTAACATAAGAACAGTATTATTTTTCCTTTACATAGTCCATTTATACAACCTTTTTTTTTTTTTTCAAAATGCTTTATTAACTTCTGGTTTACATCATTCATTTCCGCCAGATTTTGAATTACAAATTTTCTCCCCATTTTTCCCCTACTCGCCACCCCTGAATAGTGGTCCTGCAGGATATCCCCTCCTCCAGTCTTTTCTCTCCCATATCATCTCCCATACCCTCTTCAACTTTTTCAGTAGGGCATGATGGATCTCTATGCCCCAGTGCTTATATATCTTATTTCCCAATTACATGTAAAATAGTATTAATAATAGTTTATAATATATATATATTTTTTAAACATTTGGTTTTAAAACTTTGAATTCCATATTCATTCCCTACCTCCCTTGTTATCTACCCTTACTGTAAAGATAAGCAGTCCAGTATAGGTTACACACGTGTAGCTATGCAAAACATTTGTAAAAGACTGACTGTATTTCCCTCCCCCTTATCCCACTTCCCACTTGTTCTATTCTCTACTTTGATCCTGTCCCTTTTCAAAAGTGGGTGCTTCCAACTTCCCTCCCCACCCCCCCAGCCTGCCCTCTCTTCTATCATTCCTCCTCTCATCCCCTTCCCCTCTACTCTCCTGTAGGGTGAGATACCCTATTTAGTGGATATGTCATTCCCTCCCTGAGCCAAATTCAATGAGAATAAGGTTGACCCATTCCCTTTTGCTTTCCTGTTCTTCCCCTCCATTGTAACTATTTTCCCTTGACTCTTCTATACGAGATAGTTTACCCCATTTGTCTCTTCCCATCTCCCCTCATTATATTCCTTTCTCACCTCTTAATTTCAACTTTTAAGTATCATCCCTTTCTATTCAATTGGTCCTGTGCCCTCTATTATGTATACATGTAAACATATGTACACACACTCACATATGTATTCATATGCTCATATACCCACCTATATAGACATATATATTCCCTTCAACTATTTTCATACTGAGAAAAGTTTCATCAGTTACAATTGTTGTTTTTCCATGTAGGAATGTAAATAGTTCAACTTTGGTAAGTTCCTTATAGTTTCTTTTCCCTGTTTACCTTCTCATGCTTCTTTTGCTTCTTGTATCTGAATGTCAAATTTTCTATTCAACTTTGGTTTTCTCATCAAGAATCCTTGAAAGTCCTCTATTCCACTGAATGACCATATTTTACTCTGAAACATGATACTCAGTTTTGCTGGGTAGGTGATTCTTGGTTTTAATCCCAGCTCCTTTGACCTCCAGAATATCATATTCCAGGCCCTTCAATTCCTCAGTGTAGAAGCTGCCAGATCCTGTGTTATCCTGATTGTGTTTCCTCAATATTGAAATTGTTTCTTCCTGGCTGCTTGTAATATTCTCTCCTTGATCTGGGAATTTTGGAATCTTGCTATAATAATATTCCTAGGAGTTTTCTTTTTGGGATCTTTTTCAGGACGTGGATGAGAATTGGTGGATTCTTTCAACCTCTATTTTGCCCTCTGGTTCTAAAACATCAGGGAAGTTTTCCTTGAGAATTTTTTGGAGGATGATTTCTAGGTTCTTTCTTTGATCATGGCTTTCAGGTAGTCCAATAATTTTAAAATTATCTCTCCTGGATCTGTTTTCCAGGTCAGTGGTTTTTCTCATGAGATATTTCACATTGCCTTCTGTTCTTTCATTTGTTTGCATCTGTTTAATAGTATCTTGATTTCTCATGAAGTCACTAGCTTCCCTTTGCTCCAATCTAATTCTGAAGGAATGATTCTCCTGTAGCAGCAAGCACCCCACATCCCCAGGGTGGCTGCCAACACGGGTTTAGATCTGCTTTTCTAAAGGAAAGCAACTCAAAACGGGTTAACAAGCTTACTTTAATCAATCAAACATAGCATTTACCTAGTTCAGGGGAAAAAGGTCAGCACCCATACAGACAGAACTTACAAGACAGAGAAACAAACAGATCAAGCAGACAGGCTTCCAAACTATACAACCATTACACATCAATACCAAATCACAGTTACCAGAGAGGGAAGCATCAACATCTCGGTTTTCAAAGCCAGGGGCCTCTCAACAGCTGCCCAGAGTCTCATCTGGTCAAATCACACAACACTTCTCAAAGTGAGCCCCAAAGCAAAGCCTCATGTCAGGGATTATATAGCCTACTCCTGGCTTAGAGAATGTCAACCCTCTTGACCTACTGCCCAATCACACAGCATCAAGGTGTAGGCATTCCTGAAAACCAAGCCTCCTGCCATAGGCTCCATATGACCACATTCAGCCTATTAGAGTGCAGAGTATATTTTCAAATTAAGGGAGGTTCTCAGAGTCTCTTAAGCCTATCAAAGGGCCTAGGGGCAGGGAAGATCTTTAAATTTGCATTTCCATTACATTTCCTCAGTGAGCTTTTGAGATTTTTTTTCCACCTGGCAAATTTGGCTTGATAAGGCATTCTTCTCCTCATTGCCTTCTTTGCCATTTGAGGTAGTCTGTTTTTTAAGGTGTCATTTTCCTCAGTCAGGCTGTTGACTCTCATTTCATCATTTTCTTGCATTGTTTTCATTTCTCTTCCCAATTTTTCCTCCACTTCTCTTATTTGCTCCTTAAGGTCCTCTATGACTTGTAACCAGCTAGTATTTTTCTTTGAAGCTTTTGGTGCAGGAGTTTTGACTAAACTGTCTTCCTCCTGTTTTGGTCCTTTTTGTCACCAAAATAGGAGTATAAAGTTGGGTTGCTGTTTATTTTGCTTTCTTTTCTTGCTCATGTTGCCACTCAATCACTTGACCCCTGCGTTCTTTGCCATAGTAGAACTCTGCCACCAGACAGGGGACTTCATCCCAAACCCTGGGGTTTTCTTAGCTGCCAGAGGTATTAGTTGAGTGACCGCTCTGAAGCCTTCACATACTCTAGCAAGCTGGTTGCACTCCCCAGGACCTCCACCCTAGACTGCAATCCAGATCCAAACAGGTTAAAGCAAGAGCAATTACCCCTCAGACTGGTCACTTGGTCCCCCTACACTCTGCAGGCCAGGAGCTGAAGCTGCCACATGGCAGCGGCTGTTGGACTGCACCTCAGCAGCTTCTCACCCTGGGGGCAAAGGCCAACTGCACACCCACCTACTGAATCCCAAAGTCCACACTGTACTGACCTCTCACTTTGTCCTTAGCATTTATGTGTTGATAATTCTGGAAACCACCTCAGCTGCTGGTGATCTGAAGTCCCTCCAGCTGGTGGTTGGTCAGGCCAGCCCTGGGACTCGGCTGCTGTGCTGGCCAATTCCTGTCAGCTTGTTGGGCTATCCTCAGCGGGAGGTTAGCTTCTCTGTTATTTTGTGGGTTCTGTATATCCAAAGATTGTTCAGAGTCCCCTTTTATGTGAATTGGGGGAGGTGGGAGCCGGAGCCCCACAGAAGTTCCATTTCCACTCGCCATCTTGACTCTGCCCCAATTGTATAAATATGAAATTTTTTTTTGGAGGACAAGTTGGGGTTAAGTGACTTGCCCAAGGTCACACAACTAGGGTGTGTGTGTGTGTGTGTGTGTGTGTGTGTGTGTGTGTGTGTGTGTGTTAGTCTTAATTGTCTGAGGCCAGATCCAAACCCAGGTCCTCTTGACTCCAGGGCCAGTACTCTATTCACTGCACCACCTAGCTGCCCCTTATACAACCTCTTATAATAGTGAGGTGCAGTGTTTTGTTTTTTTTTGTTTTTTTTTTTTGTTTTTTTTTTTTTAAAGCAATTGGGGTTAAGTAACTTGCTTAAGGTTACATGGCTAGTCATTATTTATGCGTGGGTGCTCATTTTCTGAGGCCGGATCTGATCTCAGGTCATCCAAACTCTGAGGCCGGCGCTCTTACTCACTGCGCCACCTAGCCGCCCCTTTAGGGCAATTGGGGTTAAGTAACTTGCCCAAGGTTACATGGCTAGGTTTTTGTTTGTGCGGATTAGGTGTCAGAGGCTGGCTCCGAACTCAGGTCCTTCTGATTCCAGGGCCGGCGCTCTATTCACTGCGCCACCTAGCCGCCCCTGTTTTTTTTTTCTTAGAATAATTTATACCACATGTTTTTTGGAAGCTATTTTACCTAATTTAGGGAAATAATGCCATGTCCAGTACTTAGAATTTTCATTAGATAGTCACAAAAAAGGCGAGCAGCATTTGTTTGCTTTAGAGTTTCCCTTTTCCTCAAATGATATTATATCCTTGACTTTATAGCCCTCTTCTCTGTACTTAACCCTAACAACCATCTGACTGACTTTGCTAAAACATATCAAGTCTCTGTGGTAACGAGCAGTGGTCTTTGGCAAATAGCACCATGAGAGTAAGCTTATCTTGAATACCCTCTAATCTTGTATATGGGGGAATGTTAGGCCCTGTTCATACACATAAGCATAAAACATAGTGTCTGGCCTTAAGGAGCTTACATTTTAGCTGGGAGGATAGGACTTAAATAGCAAAAGCAATACCAGGTCCCCTGGTAGCAAATGCATGGTGCATATGGTTAAGCACTACTGAGCACTCTCAGAAAGGAAAATCTACTGCTGTGAGCTAGGTCAGTCAGAAGGCTTCACAGAGGAGTTAGAACTTGATCTGATCTTGAAAGAGATGTAGGGTGAAAGGCAAGTTCAGCAATACAGATATGTTGTTTATATAGGAGTTAAAGTGAAACATTCTGACTGGCTAGAAAAGGTGTTTGTGTAGTAGAATAGTGCCAAGGTGAGACTGGAAAGAGATTGTGGCACGCCCTTGAGTATCAAACTAAAAAGGTTGAACTTTATGCTATAGTCACTGCTAGTAATATAGAGCAGTTTTAGAAATCTCTCCCCAGTTTCCCATTCATCAATAAAAATCTGACCAAATATGAGGAGCAAGAGTAAAGTAATTAGAAAATGGAGGTATGGGGGCAGCTAGGTGGCACAGTGAATAGAGCACTGGCCCTGGAGTTGGGAGAACCTGAGTTCAAATCTGGCCTCAAACACAACACAAAAAACTAGCCATGTGACCTTGGGCAAGTCATTTAACCCCAATTGCCCTACCTTCCCCTCCAAAAAGCAAAAAGAAAAATCTAATTAAAAAAAAAAAAGGAAAGAAAGAAAATGGATGTATGACAAGTAAGTATTTAGAAAAATTCTTTTTTAAAAATTCGTTTATTTTTAGTTTTCAGCATTGACTTCCATAAAATTTTGAGTTCCATATTTTCTCCTGCCTCCCCAAGATGCCATGCAATCTGACATAGGCTCTACTCTACATTCATATTAAACATATTTTCACATTAGTCATGATGTAAAAAAAGAATTAGAACTGATGGGAGGAAGCATGAGAAGAAGAAACAATAAAATGACAAAAGAAAAGGAGAGCACATAATGTGCTTCCATCTGCATTCAGACTCCAGGGTTCTTTCTCTGGATGGACAGCATTTCCCATCATGAGTATTCTGGAGTTGTCTTAGATCTTTGCATTGCTGAGAAGATCTAAGTCTGTCAAAGTCAGTCATTGCACCCTATGGTTGTTACTGTGTTACGATGTTCTCCTGGTTCTGCTCATTTTACTCAGCATCAGTTCATAGATGTCTTTACAGGTTTTTCTGAAATCTGCTTGCTCCTCATTTCTTTTAGCACGATAGTATTCCATTACATTCATATATCACAACTTGTTTAGCCATTCCCCAATTGATGGGCATCCCCTCAATTTCCAATTCTTTGCCACCACAAAAAAAGCTGCTGTAAATATTTGTATACATGTGGGTCCTTTTCCCATTTTTATTATCTCTTTGGGATAGACCTAGTAGTGATATTGTTGCTAGATCAAAGGATATGTACAGCTTTATAGCCCTTTATGTGCTCTATACGACTATAGATAACTTTAATTTCTTCACCTGAAAACTGCTTAACTTTCTTTATGGAATGAATGAACTTTAATTTATTTAGTCTTTGATTTTGTGGCTTGTTGGTTTCCTATTTTATTTATTTGCCTTTTCTTTCTTCTTCACTTAACTGCCACATAATGTAATGGGTAGAGCACTAGTCCAGGAAAATTGGGTTTGATTCCTACTTCAGACACTTGTGTCAAAGGCAAGTTGTTTAGCTTTTCCAAGTCTCCAGTTTCTTATCTTTAAAATGAGGATATAGTATTCCATAGAGGTATTGAAGACAACATTTTGTAAACCTTAAAATACTGTTTAGGGGGCAGCTAGGTGGCGCAGTGAGTAGAGCACTGGCCCTGGAGTCAGAAGAACCTGAGTTCAGATCCGGCCTCAGACACTTAACACACAGAAACAAAAACCTAGCCGTGTGACCTTGGGCAAGTTACTTAACTCCAATTGCCCTCCAAAAAGAAAAAAAAAATACTGTTTAATGAGTTTTTGTTTTCTTCCCTGGAGCTGAATAAAGAATACAGGAGTTGGAAATTTGACTTGAGTTTCTCAGTGTCTTATGATTTCAAATCTTATCAAATGTCATGGTTTGATAGGCAGAAAATTATGACAGAAATGAGCTTTTTCTGTCATTAGTGGATTTTTTATCCAAGTTTTCCCACATTTTTCAACAAACATTTATAAAATTCCTATTGTATGCTAGTCTCTGGCACTGCAGGGGTGACATAAGACCCCTCCTGGAGGAGCTTCCTTTATAGTTGTAGAAATAAGGCAAGTATATAAAGTCCTGCATTCTAAGACTAGAACTACCAAAGTTCTTATAGACTAGGGATGAGCTGGAACTCGATCAGAGCTCTGGGGTCCCCTTCACTGTGGTTGCTACAAAAAGACTTTAAAAATACTCTTATTAAATTGATGGTTTTTGCAGCAAAATAGGGGGAAGGGGGATGAGAGGAGGGATGATGGATGGGAGGGCATCCTTGGGGGGAGGGGAGGTTGGAAGTACCCACTATAGAAGAGGGACAGGATCATGTAGGGAATGGACCGGGTGGGGGGTGGGATGAGTGGGAGGGAATTATAAGCAGCCTTGTACAATATATCTACTATGATAATGTTTTGCATAGCTAGACATGTACAACATATACTGAATTACTTATCTCCCCAGAGGGAATGGGTGACAAGGAGGAAGGAAATGGATCTGAAATTCGAGGTCTTAACATTAAATGTTTCAAATATATATAAATACTATTATTAATACTCTTTTGCTTATAATTGGGAGATAAGATGTGCAGGCATTGGGACACAAAGATTCACCTTCCTCTAATGGAAAAGTCGAAGGGGGTATGGGAGAAGGTATGGGAGAGAGCAGATTGGAGGAAGGGATATCTTGTGGGACTGCTATTCTGGGAGGTTGGGTAGGGGAATAACGGGGGGAAAATGATTGTAACTCAAAATCTGGCGGAAATGAATGATGTAAAACAGAAGTTAATAAAGCATTTGTTTTAAAAAAAATTTGATGGTTTAGTTAGTACTATTGAAAATAATTTACCCTTTTAAATATCATAACTTTATCCTCTATTGGCTTAGGCTTTTATAGTACAAATGTAACTTTTCTATTTAAACATTTTCCTTTCCCTCAGATAGGTGAAAATGGTGATCCTAAAGCCTTTTTAATAGAAGTTTCTTGGACTGAAACATATCCACAAACAGCTCCAATCATATCTATGAATGCTTTTTTCAACAATACCATGTAAGTGCTTTTCATTTACTGTTTTCATTTGTCTCTCCCATTTACTTTCCTACTCCCTTTTGCTTTACTCTTCCCTTTTAATTTCTTTTAAAAATATATTATGTGTTCTAGATCATCAGCTGTAAAGCAAAGTATTCTGGCTAAATTACAGGAAGAAGTTGAAGTTAATCTTGGAACTGCAATGACATATACATTGTTTGAATATGCCAAGGACAATAAAGAACAGTTCATGGAGAATCATCATCCTGTTCATTCCATGGTGAGCATGTAATTTGGGCCCTTACAGTAGCTTTTTCTAATTCCTTTTTATTTAGAATTTTGTTTTGTAAAAAGCTTTGGGTCAAATTTCAAGGGGCAAATAAATTTTAAAATTTAATTAGGAAATTAGATTTCATAAGCTTCAGATTCACACAGAAACCAAGATATCAATAATAGAATTCTCTAATACCCTCCATAATCATTTTGCTCCTTTGCGATAGAAGAAACAGTTTCCATGTATCTGTTATTTAATTTCTCTTAGAGAATATAAAAAATATTATTTGGACAGTTTAGTGGTACTTTCTTTAAAATATGTTGCTTTTAAGTCATAGTCCTTCTCTTGTTACAAGTAGGCTTACCATAATTCTTCCTAAAGTTATACTTTGAGGTTTCATTGAATACAAAGTACCATTCAAGAGAGTCCTAGATGGAGTGAATAGGAGGTGGGCGAAGTGAATAGAGCACTGGCCCTGGAGTCAGGAGGACCTGAGTTCAAATGTGGCCTCAGACACTTAACACAAAAACTAGTCGTTTGACCTTGGGCAAGTCACTTAACCCCAAATTGCCCTGCCTTCCCCCTCCAAAAAGGAAAAAAAAGAGAGTCCTAGAAAATAGACTTCTGTAAGAATTTAAAGCATGTGTCTTTTGGTAGCACTATAATGTTTATACTGCATCATATATGTAACACTTGACTATATACTGTTTTCTGAATCAGGCTATAAGGAAAGACACGAACTTCTGCTTTCTGTACTCTCTTAGTGTAAGACTGTACCACAGTTCTAGATTTGAAAATGTCATTACTGACTTAAGTATTTAACAAGATTCTCTTTATTGGTTAGAGGGAGAATTGGGAAGATCTGGACAAATAAGTATATTCATAGGTGCTTGATGGCATGAATTATGTGTATTTTAAAGTGCATGTTAAAACATTCAAAGTTGTAGTAAATTAACTGTTCTTAGCATCTACCCTGGAAACTAATATGACCCTGTATTTTCAGTGGACTTTAGATCTTGCTTCCATTGGTACCTTTTATAACAGTTTAATTGTTATATAACATCATTTTGAACATGAGTTTGATTAAGTTCTAGCAGTATACTGATGTCATATAGAAGATAACTTTAATCTTGTATATTTATATTTTATCAATTTAGTATTGACAGTTGACATATTTCAGGAACTAGATATGTGTAGCTTACTTAATATGTGCTGAGCTATAATAATTTGTGAATTGTTTCTTTTCTTTTCAGACATCAATAAACAATATTATTTCAGTTGAAACTCCTAATCCTGCTCCCTCAAGTAAGAAAAAAGATAAAAAAGAACAACTTTCAAAAACACAGAAACGGAAGCTGGCAGACAAGACAGGTTTGTACTGCTTAATATTAGTTCCACTAGTTTTTTTTTAATCACCTCATAGATAAACTTTTGACTGCCTCATAATATGATTATGTAGGTTCTTAATAGTATTTATTTTCTAAGATTACTTTTGGAGCCTTGGAATCAGATTCTGCCTTGGGCCATAAGTATGAATTTGATGATTATTATTATTACTACTACTACTACTACTACTATTTCATCACTAACTGTTGCTATTTGAGAAGCGGTGAATGTCACAATAACCATAGTAAGTCAGGTTGGCAGAATAATTTTAACATCATGTGCATTAGAAAAATGGTGTGAGGGGCGGCTTCATGGTGCAGTGAATAGAGCAACGGCCCTGGAGTCAGGAGAACCTAAGTTCAGATCTGGCCTCAGACACTTGACACACTTACTAGCCATGTGACTTTGGGCAAGTCACTTAACCCCAATTGCCCTTCAAAAAGCAAAAAAAAAAAAAATTAACCAGAAAAATAGTCTGAAGGAGTTTTTCATATTTTACTTGTTCATTCTTTTCTTTGGGAACTTCTGTTTCTTCATGTTTATAATACATTTCTTTTAGTGTTAGAAAAAGCCTTCTTTTTTAAGAATCCTTATTTACATTTGTTAAATTCAGTTAACTAGAATTTTAGTGCAGTAATTGTTATGATAGAAAATTGGAGGTAGCTCTAATAGTAGAAAGACTGCTAGACTTGGAGTCAGACAACCACTGTGTGAATATTGGCTCTCTTGCTGGAAATATGACCAGGCCTTGGTTTCCTAAGTTATAAAATGGGTAATAATACTTGCACTATTTGGTTTTGAAGATCACATGAGAAAAAATGAAGGCACTTTTAAACCTTAAAAGTGCTATAGAAATGTCACCTCTCATAACTATGTTTTTATCATTACTGTACTGTACTGTGAGACAAAACAATGTTAAATAATTTTAAAAGTAAGTATACATGAGATGCTAGTCTCAATTTTCCAAAATTATGTGTAACAAATCTAACCTTTTAAAGACTATAACAGCTATGTGAGAACTTTTATCTGGGAAATGAATGGGTACGGTTGAGTAACATCATTAGTTTCTGGCAGTTTCCTTTTAATATTTTTTAGCTATCCCCTTAACAGTAATGCCAGCCCTTGTAGCAGTAAAATTGTCACATATGTTTCATCTTTGGCAGCTGTTGAGACAATGACAGAAAACTTAGCAGCTATAGTTCACCTGAAAGTCCTGTCATGCATTAGCTAAGCCATTGGTGAACCTCATGGCTGAACCCCCTTTGGTTCTTCAGGGAGTTGATTTTGTACCCCATAGAGACATTTTTCTAAGCCATTTGGCACTGTTTGGATGGCCCAGAGAGTTGGGAAGTTGCCAAGGACTCATATCTGCTATGGAAAGAAGAGGCCAGAAAACTTGGTAACCAGGCCTCTTATCATAAACATATTAAACTCTCCAGAGCAACTATAAACTAGGCTTTCATAGTCCCAGCTGACTTACTTAAAGTAAGTAGTTTTATCTTCTGACGGATGCCAAAACAGTTTTTGCTGGGTGTCATAAATATTCTTGACTTTCTAAAGGAAGCATAGCCAGAATTGGAGATATACTCATATAGTCATGAAGTATTACATTTGAGGGGTGTGGGAAGACATGAACATCTAAAGCTAGAACCCCGGTAGCATCTTTGTTATTCTTTATGAGTGAGTCTTTGCCTCAGTTTTTCTACCTGTAAAGTTAATATCACTTATGTGAAATTTGAGTGTTAAACAAGAAGTATTCTAAGAGTTTAAAGGAAAAAAGTTACTGAATTATTTTTGTTGAACACAGTTATATAATCTCCCCCAAAATGAACAGTGCTTTTTATAAGTAGAATTCATTTTCTTATATTAACATACATAGTATCAATTATGCAACAAAAAAATTGAGGATATTTTTATTTTTAAAGTTAGTTACTTGTTTCATATGGTACTTCACCTTGTTATCATTAACAGACCTAGCTTCCTTATGAATTGGACACTAGTAAAGCATTCTGTATACAGTATTCCCAAACGTCAGCTTTAGTCTCAGATAGAACCAGTAAAGTTACTTTTTTCTCCCCACACTGGGCATTTTGCCTTTTGGTTTTACATAGAGTAAGTATAGTCTTGAATGAAAGAGGAGCAAACTTGTAAAAGGGGATATTTGATCATTCTTTTACGAACTTAAAATTAAAATCAAGTTCAGTTCACCAAGTACATTCAGTTACTGAGGAATTAAAAAAGCAAGCTACTGTAGTCTGTAGTACTGTACTTTAAGTTCTTAGTATCACTGTTTGAAAATAGTCTTTTTTTATCTTAAATAAATTTTTTTTTAATTCTATAGATCACAAAGGTGAACTTCCACGAGGCTGGAATTGGGTTGATGTGGTTAAGGTATGTTACTTAAACACAAAGTATTTTATCGCCTTAATGTCAGTAGGTATTGTAATGAAACTTATATGTAACCTCTTTTTTATTTTCTCCCCTAACAACCTTTGGATTTGACTGGTGTCTGATATTTGTATATGTTCAGCATGTAAGTATCTTTAAATGATTTTTTTCCTAGTTCACAGTCACTTTGTAGCAATGACAAAATGTAATGAAATCTAAAGACTTGCCTGTTATATAGCATTTAAGGAGAGTAGGGAGGAGAGAGAAAAGGAAAGAATAACCATTTATTAAAAGCCTACTATGTGCCCAGTGCTATACTAGGCATTTTACAGGTTATTTTACAGTATCCTAGACAACAACCCTGGGAGGTAGATGCTCTTACTATTTATATTTTATAGGCAAGGAAATGTCAGCAAGGGGCTGACAGGTTAAATGATTTGTCTGCAGTCACGCAGCTAGTAAGGGTCTAGGGCTGGATTTGAATTCCAGTCTTCCTCTCTCTGAACCCAGCACTCTATTGTCCCACCATTTACCTGCAGTCAATATTAATGTTACTTAAGGGGAAGTTACCCAGAAAACCCCTTGATCTCATCAAGTAGAGATAGAAAGAATTGGAATTTTGGAGGGGAGATAGTACTTTTTTAGAGGACAGGGGTGAACAGGGTGCGGTAGTAGAGGCTTTGAACAACCAGAGGGCACCTAACCTTAAGTGAAAAAGGAAGCCGAGTGTGTGTGGCAGGCAAGATGAGGAAAATGACAGAATAGAAACATTCATCCATTGAAATTGTCCCTTTAATTGTCCCTGTTTCCTTTTGTTGCTGTTGTTGAGTCATTTCAGTCATGTCTGACTCTTCGTGACCCCATTTGGGATTTTCTTGTCTATTGGAGTGGTTTGCCATTTCCTTCTCCAGCTTATTTTACAGATAAGGAACTGAGGCAAATGGAATTTAGTGACTTGCCCAAAGTCACAAAGCTAGTGAGTGTCTGAGGCTGGATTTGAACTCGTGAGGATGTGCCTTCCTGATTCCAAGTCTAGTGCTCCATCCACTGTACCACCTAAGTACCCCTCCCTATTTCCTGCCCTCCCTTAAATTAATGGGGAAAATCTCTTTTGCATACAGGCACACAAATTGCCACCAACCACCCTCTCACCTCACTATAGCCCTACCTCCTCCTTTACTCTGGGATCTGGAGATAGATATTTTTACCCATTCCTTCTCCAGATCTGCTGATGGATCCCATTTGAAAAATACCTCCTCCTCTAGTCAGCTAACTTTTATGATGCCTACAAAAACCTGAGAATGGCTCATACATACAGGCTCATGTTTAGGTCTGTTAGTGTATCTTATATTCAATTTGGCTATACATGTGCTTAGCTTGAAACGTTAACCCCTTATACAGAGCAGAGCATATTGAATATCATTTAAGCAAGGATCCTGATCCCGCCTCTTTCACTAACTCTATAACCTTGGACAAATTGGAGAAGTTAAATTGATGGGGTTTGACTAGAAGGCCACCTTAAGGTCCATTCAGTCAGAATTTTCATGATGATAAATCAGTGCATCTTTAATTGTACACAGTTAAGTTTGTCTATAAATTATAGTTGGAATATAGAGTGAGCCGTGGAAATTTTTATGGATTGGTTTCTTAAACCAAAACAGTTCCCAGGAAAGTGCCAATTCTAACTGTTACAGTAAAGACTTCACATTGATTAGTTCTTTGTTTAAAACTGTAGTCTTTGATTCACTCTTTTGGACACTCTTGCCAGCTTTAAGTTTCATATACTTTTTTTCCCCCAGATTCATTATTCCTGAAATTTGCTAGAATGATATTTTTATAATGTTCCTCTAAAAAGAACTGTTCATGCCAGGTGTTAACTGCATTGCAGTCATTGAATTTCAACTCTTAAGCTGGCTATGTTTGAAATTTGTGGAGGAACGCACAAAGAGGTCCTCAGCTTATGAATTCCAAAGTTTTATTGGTAGGTTTATTTTTTTCTATAGGAAAATGTTTTTTCATTTTTATTTAAGGAAAACTTAAGTTTTCTGGCTAGCAAAAGCCCACAAAGCTATGAAATACAAAACATAGTGGAACTATACTGCCCTGGAATTTGAGTCCTACATATAGTGATTAGTGGGATATAGAAAAGAGACGAGGGTCTTAGACAACATTTTTAAGTGGATGAAGGATTTCTTTAGCATCCTCACATCTTCCTTTCAGTACAACTCTCACTTCCCAATGCCCTTCTTCCCGGCTTCCTTTTGCCTTTATGTTCCTGAGATCCTCCCAATTGAATGCTTGATGTTCCCCAAATTATCTTTTCCTTTCTCCTAACCAGAATTCACCATCCCTTAGTTTAAATGTTACAAGGAAGTTAGCCTGAAAGTCCTCAGACATCCCAATTTGCATTTTTAAAGGAAAATGCTTATAAATCCAAAGGAGACTTGGTAGAATTTCAGCCCAGGTTGACAAAAGGAAAAAAAAATATGAGGAAAGATGTTGGGGTAATACTGCCTAGAAGTTTGCCTCAAGGGTCTGTTCCCCTAAAGTGGTTGTGTTTTTCAGAGCTTCTCCCCACATTTCTGAATCTATAAATTTTCCCCAATTTTTCATTCTGGTTCTGGTGGAACTATAATGGAGTCAGTTTATAAGTCTGGAAACACTTATATACTTTGCCATTTTTTTAAAAAAAGCCAAGATAAGTTAGGAATACTTCATCTTTTATCCTGTATTTACACATTCAAAATTTTTGATAGTAGGTTTCAGATGTAATTTTTATGTTGTCTCCTGTTGATAGTTATATTTTAACATTTAGGCGAACCCTGTAGTTTTAAATGTTTCAACAAGAATTTAAAGTTTGAAGTACAGTTATGCAAAATAAAAGCTAGACCTTTCAAAATATGTAAACTTTATTGCCAGTTCTATGAACTGGAGATGTTTTTAATTTGATATGAAGTGTAAATCATGTAACAGCTTAAACTTAACATTTCTCTCTTCTTTTTATAGTTAAGCAAAACTAGTTCTAAAGATGACGAATAATGAAAGAAACTTGATACAAGAAAACACCATCTTCTAATACAATAAACTGAAGGCACCATTTTTTGGCAGTACTCTTCTATTGAAGTGGCATTTTATAAAACATAAGTTTTTGTATGTTTCCTAAGTAATTAGATCACAGGTTCATGCAGAGATTTGTTGGTGTTTCATTATTCTCCCAAATTTGCCTTAAAGGAAGGTAAAACATGCCACCAGGAATGTTCAGTGTCCTTTCAGGAGCCTGTTTAGCTTTATAAATGATCAAATATCAAGAAGAGTAAATGATACATGCAGTGTTAATTTTTACTGTCTTATCTAGGATGCGACTTTTGTTTAAGGGAATGTAAAGCCAATTAGATTAATGCTGCTTATCCAGCATACCCTTTTCAAGTCCTCATCTCAGTGGAGTAAACAGTAAGAGTGAAGTTATTTGGCAGCATGGTCTGTATTAATAGGTTTGTCACTCTATTTATCTCTTCATCTGTTCATTCCCTTGAATTACTGATGTTTAAATTGCTTCAAAGAAACCTAGTGGTTGAATACCACTGACCTTTTCATGTGGTTCACATCTGTATGTAGTTACTTTCCATGTTTTGTTTTTTTGCAAAGAACTGTCTTCTCACAAATAAATCTAAATTATATTTTTCTCAATATTGGTGTATTGAGAGGTTTAAATATGAGAGGTTTTCATAATATATAAGTTAGGAAAAAATAAAACAATTCTGCCAAATGCATTGGAAAGAATTTTGTACAGATGTGCTCTCTTGTATTTTAAGAAAAAAATCCTTACTGAATACACAGTAATGGAGTAAAAGATGCCTTAATGTCATTTAATGTTTTTATTGTTGGAGATGTTGATTTTAATAAATTCCTATTTATCTGCCACTGTTGGTTTTTTGTTTTTTATTTTGCTTAACACTAGTTTGTCTCTCTCCCTTCTAGAGAGGCAGTCAGCATTCATTAAGCACTTTGCTGTGCTAAGCATTGGGCTACAGACATTTGAAGGGGCAGTGTCTTGACTCGGATGATTTGGATTTCAGGGAGGCAGAGCTGCACAAAGTTGTCAGCTCTCTTCCAGTCATCCAAGTCTAGTTTCAAGACAAAGTCAAGACAACTGGCAATGCCCCAGGCTCTAAGCTCTCCATGGCACTTGCTTCAGCCTCCTTCATGGCCATTGGAGCAATTGTTCTCATCCACCCATTGCACCAGGAGAAGTCCTCCCGTGCTTGAAATAGACTCACCCCCACTCCTCAAGCCTGAGACAGTTCACTGGGTGTGGCTGCTGTGTGTTCTGTAGGTTCTTAGAGCCCCCACTGAGTGTTGAGTTCTAGGTAGAAACCAAAGGTGGAGGAATGAACAACCCTGAAAAGGGCTCAGTAAGCTCTCACACCAGAAGTGCTTGAGCACCCCATAAACCCCAGCATACAAATACAAGCCAAAAGGAAGTTGGTCCCTGCCTTCAAGGCGCCTGCATTGTAATGAGGACCTAAAAGGGAGAGGATGAAAAAATGGGGCAAGGGCGGGGGAGTACCCTTGCCAGGGGCATGGTACTGAAGCCCAGAGAGAAGCAGGGCCAGTGTGGGCCTAACCCCACAAAGACCTTACCAGTAGCAGGAGGCCAGCATGGCACAGGGAGGGGCTAGGATGATGAGGCTCCAGGAACTGAGGGAAGTTCCAGGGTGAAAATGCAACAGAGTCCGGAAAAGTCAGAAGCAGAGCTGGGAGAAGGAGGAAGCATGGCTAGCCCAGAGTGGTTTTACCTCATGTTCCTGTTTTGTGGTTAAATATCTTGTACTCTGTAGCCAACAGGTATGTAGGCTAAGGGCATTAAGGATTTTACAAAGTGGTAGCAAAAACATCTAAGCTACTCATTTGTCTCATTTCTATTTTAAATGTACGTTAAGATGGCTTTTAAGGAACAACTAAATATTTAAAGGGATAATTTAAGAAATCAAATGGATTCACAGACCTAAAAATGTCATTCAGGGAAGTCTTTAAGATGGTGCTCATTTAATGAGATTTTTAAAGTTTAAGAACTCACTCCCTCATGTGGCATTTTAGATCTTCTGTTCACACTATAGGTATGATAGTCAACCAACCCTAATATAGAATTCATTGGATTAAGGGGATACCACAAAATGAAATGGTCCCTGCCCTCAAGTAGTTTACATTCTAATAAGGAGGACAATGTGTATACACAGGACTATATAAAAATTAATAGAAGGTGATTTGGGGAAGGGTTGCCTCCCAAAGTGGTATTCCTCACCATGTCACTCCCTTGATCAGTAAGACCTGGAGTCAAGTCAATAAACATTCATTAGATACCTACTGTTTGTCAGGCATTGTGCTGAGGACATAAAGGGCAAAAGGCAGTCCCTGCCTTTAAGAAGCTTGGAATATCATGGGGAGGGAGCATAATGAAAGCCTGTAGTTGGGTAGGAAGTAATTGGATGACTGCCCTGGGACCCCTCCTGAAGCAGAAGATCTGAGATGTCCACCCTCTGCACTCTCCAGAGGGAGAAAGAAGTCCTAGGGGCAGCAGGTACCACAAAGTATATTTCAGAGTGGATGAGATCTTGCAAGGAAGATGAGTTTCTGGAGACAGATGAAGTCCAGGAGAGCATCCTGGTGGGAAATGATAACAACAGCAGCTCTTTATTGCCTCTAGGATAACCTAAACCCCTCACAACCCGGTTGCAGCCTGACTTTCCAACATTATTCCTCTTAATGCTTCTTTTCATATACACTACCTTTCTGTTGCTCACAAGTGACAGACCATCTCCCATTTCTATGGGAGACACAAGCTATTTATTCCTTGTGTCTGGAAAACACTGCCACCTTTAGAATCCCTAGCTTCCTTCATGTATCGCTTCCCCTCAATTACGTAGAGCTTATCCCAAATTACCTTATGTGTATTTTGTGTATAGTATATATGCACATAATTCATCCAATACGATGGAAGCTGCTGAACAGCATGGATGGGTTCATTTTTATCCTTGTATCCTCAAGCAAATAGCACAGTGCCCCTGGCATATACTTTTTAATAAAATTATTTGACAGAATTTAAGATGTTTAACCTATAGGAGAGAAGACTGATAAGTATTTGAACCCTGTCATTGTGAAAATGAGTTAGACATTTTCCTGAAAGAGCAATAAATAAAAATTGGAGAACCAGATATTGGCTCAATTTAAGATTAGAGCTGTACAAATCTGGTATAGGCCATGCCAAAATTGGCGCCAATGACACGTTAATTGCTTAAGTGGAGATTTGATGAGACATTCCTCCTGGTTTGGATTAGATGGCTCCTAAAGGCCCCCTCCACATCTGAGATTCTCATTCTCACTTCCTTTAACTCCTAAAAATCTCTTACCTTTCTCTTTTTTTTTTTTGGAGGGGGGAGGGCAGGGCAATTGGGCTTAAGTGACTTGCCCAAGGTCACACAGCTAGTAAGTGTTAAGTATCTGAGGCTGGATTTGAACTTGGGTCCTCCTGACTCCAGGGCCAGTACTCTATTCACTGTGCCATCTAGATACCCCCTTTTCTTCTCTCTTAAAGGAGGTTGTATTCCTTTCTAAGGCCAGACACCAGTTCTCACTCTTCCTGCTTCCTCGGGGTCTTTGCTTACATCTTTAATTTAATTTAATTTACATCTTTAATCCTTACATCTTCAATTTTTCCCTACCAACTAGGTACTCATTCTTTGCCTATAAACATGAACAATTTTTCCTTGTACTGGGAAAAAACCTAACCCTTAACTACTATTCCAGCAAACTGGATCTAAGTCTCTCTCTTTGTCATTTTTTTAAAGTCATTTTTCAGTTTTGGTCAACTGGCCATCCATTTGGAGTTTTCTTGGCAAAGAGACTGGAGTGTTTTGCCATTTCCTTCTCCAGCTCATTTTACAGATGAGGAAACAAGGTTAAGTGACTGACTTGTCCACGGTCACACAGCTAGTAAGAGTGTGAGGTTAAATTTAAACTCAGGAAGATGAGACTTCTACTGTGCCACCTAGCTGCCCACCAAATTTTTACATTTTCCAAATCTTTGAATAATTTAGTTACATTCTATGCTTGTATTTTCCCCATTGCTCTGTTTTAAGTGGTGATATAGGCCTGCTGTTGGTTTATTCTGTTGATTCAAGTTTTCCAATATAGGCAACAATTATTTTCTTCATAATTTTCTCCCAATTCCTTTTTCTTAGCAGCTTTTTAATTCTAGTTTTATTTCCTTTTTTTTTTTTTTTTTTTTTTTTTTTGCTTTCTTCAAGCTCTTCTGTCTTTTCTTTTAATTTGGTTAATTTCTTTAAATGTGCTCTTTAGACATTTGGGAATATAACATTGAGGTTGCATTTTTTTCTCTCCCTTATTTGCTTTTGTGATATTTTAGCTGATTCATTTGTCCTCCCATTTTTATTGACTTATTTTCTTGTGGATGTTTAAAATGTTTTTCCTGTTATTTCTGCTATTTTTTGAAGGGTGTCCCCAGGAGTCTGGCTCCCTTTGAATCTATCAACTTCACTAAAAACCCACTGCCAAACTCTTAGATGGAGTGGTGTGTACTCCGTTCCTCACTGTCAATTCATTCCTTAATCCTTTACAGGACGACTTCTATCTTCATTATTTCACTGAAACCATTTTTTTTCTAAAGTCATTAGTCATTAGTAGATTACTAGATCCATTAGACTTTTTCTGTTTTAGACCTCTCTGACTTTTCTGAAGCATTTGATGTTTGACCACTCTAAACCACACTTCCACTGGGCTTTTGTGACCCTTTTTCTGGTTTTCCTTCTTCTTTGATTACTTCACTTCTAATAACCTTTTCTATAGAGGACAAGAAAAAAAAGACTAAGTAATGTTAGGGACATTTAAAAAGAAAAGAAAAAGAAAGGATAGCTAACTGCCATGGGTGATTGGAGTAACGTTAATGAATGACAAAAACCAAAAGTACTAGACTATGATACTGGCTCCATTTTTTCTTTCAATGCATATGATCCTCATGCTGGGAAGGATAGAATAAGTATGTTTAAAAGGAACCTTAAGGGGGCGGCTAGGTGGCATAGTGAGTAGAGTGCCTGCCCTGGAGTCAGAAGGACCTGAGTTTGGATCCGACCTCAGACATAACACACACAAACAAAAACCTAGCCATGTGACCTTGGGCAAGTTACTTAACCGCAATTGCCCTCCAAAAAGCAAAAAAAAAAAAAAAAAAAGGAACCTAGAGCCAAAGATTAGTGTGTAATATTAGCAAGAGGAATCAATAACCATAGAATCTCCAAGTTAAAAGGAGACCTCAGAAATCACTTATTCCAACCCTTTCCTGAATTGAAATCCATTTATCACTGACCAAAATGCAGAAGAAAACAGTGTTGGATTCAATACTATTTTAAAGGCACTTGGGGCTTGATTTTTAAGATATCCAAGAGGGGGAGATACTAAAAGGATGGAAAATGAGCACAGATGGGATTTTTTTATAAATGACAACCCAGAAAACATCAGCAGCATTGAATCCATATGCCTACTTTGTCATTTCTATAAATTGCTTAGGGTTTTGAGTTGGGTGCATATTGAGAATGTTTGCCTAATGAAGACATGAGAACAGAATTTTACAGGTGATTGTATACAACTGTACCTCTATTCTCACAACTGCACAACTGACCAAAAGATATAGTCCTGAGGGGTAATTGGCAACCCTACAACCTCGAGCACATAGCTATTCTTCCTATGTTAGTGCTCTTCTAGTTTTTACGTGAGTAGCCCACCTCCTTTTCTAGCCATGCCTATCTCACACGCACAGCACAATTTCCTTTTGTGTTTGTTATGCCATTGCTTTGCACATGGTATAGATAGGTTCTGGACCTGTGATTTCTTTGATATAGAGTAGTAGTATGGTGTCAGACTCAAATAGAAATGGGGACACTAAACCATACCTAAAGATTCCCGCAGACAGTCTATTGACTTAATTTTAAAATGTAATATTATCTATTGGAGAAGGAAATGGCAAACCGCTGTAGTATCTTTGCCAAGAAAACCCCAATCAGGTCACAAAGAATTGGACATGACTGAAAGTAACTGGACAACAACAACAAAATATCATTTATGGCCATCTTGCAGCTGCCACCCTACCTGATTTTGGCTCCATGGTTCCCAGGATAAGCTCATAACTTCTAAATTCACCACCACACTGCTAACTCAAGCCTTGAGTGACAATACCCCCCTCAACTTCCTCTTCCTTATGCTTGGAAGGCTAGAGAATGGAAAACCAAAAACTCTCAATGCCTTCTTTTATAGAGGCTAGAAACTGGGCTCTTAGCTCACTGTACTCTGCATCTGCTGCCCTACCTTGTTTGAACTCCACAGAACAAGATGCCCCCCACACCAGGTACCCTCTGGTGACTTATTCTCCATCCCCTTTCCTAGCTCCATTTGTATGTTGTTATCCCTCTTAGACCGTAAGCCCTTTGAAGGCAGGGACTGCCTTTTTTTTTTTACTAATTGTATCTCCAGCACTTAGCACAGTGCCTGCACATAACACACATTTAATAAAT
The DNA here is from genome assembly GCA_011680675.1 of Gymnobelideus leadbeateri. Lineage (NCBI taxonomy): Eukaryota > Metazoa > Chordata > Mammalia > Diprotodontia > Petauridae > Gymnobelideus > Gymnobelideus leadbeateri. The sequence continues at coordinate 371,536 of WOXC01011027.1, read as the reverse complement.
GTTTTGGGGTTGGGTTTATTAGATTGAATATTATATTTTTACTTATTTTGCTAAATATTTCCCAATTATATTTTAATCAGGTTCAGGCCTCCCTAAGCAGTACTGGAGCTAGGTATTTAACACCTCTGATATGGGAAACTCCCAGTGAGGAGCTTGTTCTACCAATGCAAGTCAGAACCTTCTGTGCAGTTAATAATCAAACAAGGTTGTGGGGACAGCTAGGTGGAACAGTGAATAGAGTACTGGCCCTGGAGTCAGGAGGACCTGAGTTCAAATCCAGCCTCAGATACTTCACACTTACTAGCCATGTCACCTTGGGCGAGTCACTTAACCCCAACTGTCCTGCCTTCCCCCCTCCAAAAAAAGTTTAAAAATAATAATGATAATAATCAAATAAGGTTGTCTAGAGATGTTATATGACTTGTCCAAGGGTTCCCCAGCCTTTAGGAGCCAGAGGCAGTGAAAACAACTCTAATCATTGCCATGCAGTTTCTCAGCATCTAAACATTTGTCGAATTGAATTGACCTCACACTCAGGATTTCTTTCCCTTGTCCTTTGGGTTGCATACACTTCTTGTGAGTCTTCTGAAATAATGATTTGCATCCATATTAGCATCACTGAGTGAATATTTGCATTAAAAATAAGTTTTCTGTGGCATTGAACAATGTGTTATCATAGAAAATACTGGGCAGTTTCTCATATATGATGCAACCTAATCCCTTCTTCTTAAATTTTAGACCCAGCTCGTTGTACATCTGCAGTATGGTCTGATGGACTAACTCAATGGGCTACTAGTCCAATCGTATGTAATGATTTCTGTAAAAATATTCTTACTCTATTTACTTTTTCCTAATGTGGAGGATTAAGTCCATCTGTTCAATGATTGTGGATGTAATGGAGGAGGTTGTCATAATATTCTGGGACAACATCAACACAACGTTATAAAAACAATCCTCAAAACAGTAGCATTAAACTCACTACCAAGTGCTACCAGAACCAGATTAAAATGTAATTGGGAAATATTTAACAAAATAAATACAAATAGAATATAATAAAGATAATATTCATTTGTGGTTTTCTAAAACAGTATGCTCCCCTCTGGAATTTATTTCTATTTGAGTCTAACACCTCTACTCACTCAGAAGGAACTCTATTCATAGAGAATCTCACCTTTATTTGGACTTTTCACAGAGCATCATTCATGGGCTCTGACAAACGCTTTTCTTGAGCATGTATCTTCCTATTTTGTTTTAATTTAATTTTTTTTTTAAGCAATTGGGGTTAAGTAACTTGCTCAAGGTTACACAGCTAGTCATTATTTATGCGTGGGTGCTCATTTTCTGAGGCCGGATCTGATCTCATCCCAACTCCAAGGCCGGCGCTCTTACTCACTGCGCCACCTAGCCTCCCCTTTAGGGTAATTGGGGTTAAGTAACTTGCTCAAGGTTACACGGCTAGGTTTTTGTTTGTGTGGATTAAGTGTCTGAGGCCGGCTCCGAACTCAGGTCCTTCTGACTCCAGGGCCGGTGGCCGGCGCTCTATTCACTGCGCCACCTAGCCGCCCCTTTTAATTAAATTTTAATGCATTTTATCAATGTCTTTTGTTTAATATCAAAGTTATCTCTAGATATAATACAGCCATAACTTTTAGTCTTCCCTTATAACAAAGAAAAATAGTTATGAAAACTCAACCAACACAGTGACTATGTCTGGCCACATGTATAACATTCAGTGCCCATAGTCTAGGCAAACTGGTCATTTTACTATTCCTCTTATGGAATATTCCTGATTCTCCATCTTTGTACAAGTTGTCCTCCCACGCCTACAATGCTTTCCCTCATCACTTCTATCTCTTAGAAGTCCTAATTTCCGTCAAAACTTGCCTTCTACATAAAACTTTTATGATCTCCCCAGCTGCCAATGCCTTCCCTCCCAAAATTACTTTGCATGTCTTTTGCATATAATTTGTATATATGTCATGGGGGAGAGGAGTTGGGTTGGACAGAACTCCCCTCATCAACTGATTTCTGCCCCCACCCCTGCCCCAGACCAATAGATAAAAACCACAAGCAGGTAACTGAAGCAACTAAATATTGTGTTAAATGAAGTGCAAAGAAGTGTCTATGCCATTACCCCTATATGAAGTATGAAGACATTTTCCCTGATGGAATTGGAGGGCAGCTTGCTATTGGCTGGTCAAAGATTTGGCCATGCCCCTGGTAACCTTTAAAAGGTTGACTTGACAGTTTAGACAGGAGAGTCTCATAGAGTGAGATTGTGACCCCTGGCAGCAGAGAAGAGAACCAACTATGAACTCAAGAGAGAATTAGCCCTGACAGTCACAAGTTTAGCTTTGGACTTCAGGGCACTGAAGATTTATGATAAGGAATATCTTGTAGCTATTGTTCTTACCCTGTCATAATTGTAAATGCATTTCCTTAATTGGTCTACATATTAAAGGCAAGTTCATCAGTGAAGGCTCATGAGCTAGTTTTAGAGGTGCAACCCACAGAGTACCAAGAACCTACAGGTAGTACTTACCCAGCTTAGGACCTGCCACCTGGTCCTGAGTGCTAAGTTGGGTAGATAGCCTAAGGGAAATACTACATATAATCTCCCTGGAGTATAAGCTCCCTAAAAGCAAAACATCACTTTTTCCTTTGATCACCAGCATGTAGCACAGTACCTGGCATATTGTAAGCACTTAACAGATGCTTTTTTTATTTTTCTAAGACCTTTGACTAATGCTAGGGAAAGGTATGTCTTTCCTTTTCCCCTACTAGTTCTAGCTCTCCAATAGTCTTATGGAAGACTTGTTGCTTGTGCATAGAGGGCAGTCCTAGTCTTGTCTCATGTAATTTGGAGAAACTGTGGCTTCCCAAATGAATTCAGGTGATCTGGACATGTCTTTTTTTTCCCCTTTGCTCATCAAATTTGAAGATGACATAAAATGAGGAGAGATTGTTAACACACTGGATGACAGGATCCAAAAAGATCTTGACAGTCCAGAGCTGTCTTATTAGATCTTATTTCATCTTATTAGATTCATCAGGCTGAATCTAATAAGATGGAATTTGATAGCAATAATTGTCAAATCTTACGTGTGAGTAGAAGAAATCAACTTTACAAGTATAAGATGGGGCAGGTATGGAGAAGTTGTTCTGAAGATCTGGGGGTTTTAGAGAACTGTAAACAGTATGATGTGGCAGCCAAAAAAAGCTAATGAGAGAGATGTCATGGTCTCAGTCTCCTGTGCCCTAATTAGATCTCTCCTGAAGTATTGTTTTTAGTTCTGAACACCACAGTTTAAGAAGTTTGTGAATAATCTGGAAATGGTCCAGGAGAGGGCAGCTAGGATGGTGAAATAAATGTCATGTGAAGATTATTTGAAGGAAAGAAACATGTTTAGTCTAGAGTAGATAAGACTCAGGGGTCCTATGACAACTGACTTCAAGTATTTGAAATGCTGTCTTGTAGATGAGGGGCTTAGACTTTTTCTGTTTGACTCCAGAGGGTGGAACCAGGAGTGGTAAGTGAGTGGCAAAGAAGTTATGTTAGACTGGACATGAGGGAAAACTTCCTAACAATGCAAGCTGTCCAAAAGTGGATTGGGCTGCCTCAGGAGGTTGGGAGTTACCCCTCTCTGGAGATCTTCAAGCAAAGACTCAATGACCCCTTGGTGAGTATGTTATAGTGGGATTCCATTTATGTATGGTTTGGGCTAGATGGCTGCTGAGTTCCTTTCTATAGTCTCTCCAACTCTCAATCTGTAGACATCCTTTATTATTCCAGCCCACTGGAATTCACTGAAATAGTCAGGTATAGCCATTTCCTCACAAATACAGAGTCAAAGAGATAGATAGACAAATAGATAATAGGTAGATGAGGATGGATTGAGATAAACAGATAGTTAATAGATTGGGTGGATATAAATAGATTAGATAAATAGGCAAGTAAGATAGATGGTGGATGGATAAAGATAAACTGATGATCGCTTAGATAGCTACAGATAGATTAGAGAGACATAGAAATAGAGATAGATCTCACATTATAGATAAGACACACTATATTATTGATAGAAATTAACTCATGCACACATTCAAAAGGAAAAAAATTAAATGCCCTAATTTCCAAAAAAACTAATACATACATGGAATCAGCTCCATACCATAAAACCTTCAAGATGTTTATTTGTTTGGGGGAAGGTTCCTTAGGCATTATACAACACCCAGCAAAGCTGAATATAGTCATTTAGGGAGGAAGATGGACATTTAATGAAATAAAGGGTGTTCTTTTTTAAAAAATTTGATTTTTTCCCAATTACATGAAAAAATAATTTTTAACATTTGTTTTTAAGAATTTTGAGTTCCTTGGGGCGGCTAGGTGGCGCAGTGAGTAGAGCGTCGGCCCTGGAGTCAGAAGGACCTGAGTTCAGATCCGGCCTCAGACACTTAAAGCACACACAAAACAAAAACCTAGCCGTGTGACCTTGGGCAAGTTACTTAACCCCAATTGCCTACCAAAAAGGCAAAAAAAAAAAAAAAAAGAATTTTGAGTTCCAAATTATTTTCATTCATCCCTTCCCTCCCCCCTCCTTGAAAAAGCAAGAACTTTGATACAGATTATATATGTGTAGTCATGTAAAACATATTTACCCATTAGATATGTTGCAAAAGAAAACACAGACCAAAAGAGAAAAATGAAGTTTTGTTGTTTTTTTTTTTTTTTTAAGTATGCTTTGATCTGCTTTCAAACTCCATTAGTATGGGGCGGCTAGGTGGCGCAGAGTAGAGCACTGGCCCTGGAGTCAGAAGGACCTGAGTTCGGATGCGGCCTCAGACACTTAATGCACACACAAACAAAAACCTACCTTGGGCAAGTTACTTAACCCCGATTGCCCTCCAAAAAAAAAAAAAAAAGCAAACTCCATTAGTTCTTTCTCTGGAAGTGAATGAAGTAGAAGACTTTCAAACACTCCTGATGAAAAGACCAGAGCTGACTAGAAAATTTGGCATTCAAATATAAGACTCAAGAGAAGCATAAAAAGGTAAACATGAAAGAGAAATCGTAAGGGACTCAATAAATTTAAACTGTTTGTATTTCTACGTAGTAAGATGACACATGGAACTCCTAAGAACTTTATCGTTATGAGGGCAGTTAGAGTTTACATAGACAGAAGGCATAGATGTAAGTTGATTATATTGAGATAATCTGGGATGATCTACCCCACTCCCACCCCCCCCAAAAGTGAAGGGATGAGAAAGAGAGATGCATTGAGAGAAGGGAGAAGAGAGGAAGAATGGGGAAACCTCACATAAAAGAGGCACACAAGAAAGAGCTTTTATAAGGGAGGAGAAAATGGAACAGAGATGGCAGTTGAGATATGGGGAAGGATAATAAAAAGGAGGACAGATTGAGGGAGGCAATGGTCAAAGGCAAAACAGACTTTTGAAGAGGGACAGGATAAAAAGAGAGAGAAGGATAAACAGAAGAAAATGACATGGAAGGAAATACAAAGTAATTATAATTGCTCATGTGAATGGGATGAACTCACCCACAAAATGGAAGTAGCAGAATGGATTAGAAACCAGAATCCAACAATATGTTGTTTACAAGAGACATACTTGAAACTGTAAAATACACACACACGAACACACAGAGAGTTAAAATAAGTAACTGGAGCAGAATCTATTATGCTTCAGCTGAAGTAAAAAAGTCAGAGGTAGCAAATATGATCTCAGACAAAGCAAAAGCAAAAACAGACCTAATTAAAAGAGAGAATCAGGAAAACTACATTTTGCTAAAAAAAAAAAAAAGTACTGTAGACAGTGAAGTAATATTAGAAAATTTTACAGCAAGTTTCTCTGATAGAGGCCAGATTCTGCAAACAAATAGGGAAATGAGTCAAATTTATAAAAATAAAAGCCCTTCCCCAATTAATAAATGGTCAAAAAATAAGAACAGGCAGTATTTAAAAGAAGATATCAAAGCTATCTATAGACTTATAAAATGCTCTAAATCACTATTGATTAGAGAAATGCAAATGAAAACAACTCAGGTATCAGAAATGACAAATGCTTGAGGAGATGAGGGAAAATAAATGAACAGTTGGAGGAGTTATGAACTAGTTCAAGCACTCCGGAGAACAATTTGCAACTATGCCCAAAGGGTGATTAAATTGTGCATAACCTTTGACTCAGCCATACCACTGTATCCCAAAGAGATCAAAGGAAAAGGAAAAGGAACTATACATACAAAAATATTTATAGTGGCTTTTTGTAGTGGCAAAGAATTGGAAATTGGGGGGGAGATCGTCAACTGGAAAATAGTTAAACAAGTTGTGGAATATGTGATGGAGTACTTACCTACTCTAAGAAATGACAAGGATGATGCTTTCAGGAAAACATGGGAAGACTTATATGAACTTAAATAGAGTGTAGTGAGAGGAACCAGGTAATAACAACATTTTAATGGTGATCAACTGTGAAAGACTTAGCTACTCTGATCAATACAATGATGCTATTCCAAAGGACTCATGATGAAAAATGCTATCTACCTCCAGAGAAAGAATTGATGAACTCAGTGCAAATAGAAGTATAATTTTCTTTCTTTACTTTTCTTCCTTTTCTGTGATAATGGCTAACGTGGAAAAATTTTTGTATGATTTCATATGTATAGTTGATATCATATTAAAATAGCTCACCTTCTCAGTGAGTTAAGGAGGGCTAGAAAGGAAGGCAGGGAGAAAATTTGAAACTCAAAAAATATTCTAATGTTAAAAGTAAATAATTTTTTTTAAATGTAAAGACATTTTATAAATGAAAATGTAGTTTAGTCAACTTTTGTTAAGCTTAATTTTGCTGGCCTAATTGCTTTCCTTTACCCTCATGTCTGCTCTCATTCTTCCCCTATCCAAGGACTCAAAAAGATTTCTTTGTAAACGGGTGGCTAGGTGGCTCAGTGAATAGAGCACTGGCCCTGGAGTCAGGAGGATCTGAGTTCAAATATGGCCTCAGACACTTAACACAAAAACTAGCCATGTGACCTTGGGCAAGTCACTTAACCCCAATTGCCTTTCAAAAAAAAAGCAAAAAAAAATAAAAGATTTCTTTGTAATGATGATTAATCTCTAAGTAATTAGGGATCCTTTAAAAATCGATCCCATATCTTTAAAATTATGTCACCTTGGGTCAACTAGGTGGCCCAGTGATTAGAGCATGAGCCTTAGAGTCAGGAGGACCTGAGTTCAAATGTGACCTCAGACACGTAGTAGTTGTGAGACCCTAGGGAAGTCACTTAACCCCAATTGCCTTAAAAAAAAAAAAGTGTCGCCTCCAATACAGATTTCTTCCATACCTAGTGAGCTCCAGCTATAGTCTTTCTAACTTCACCTTCTTAAATGCCATTTCTGCATCCTTACATAGTACCCTCAAAGTAATGAGAGAGTCCAAATGTGTTTGCTTCACTTATCCTTGTCAATAACAATAAATCACAAATGTTTTATCTTTCACATCTACTTGCTGTCTTCCTTCCACTTTCATATACACACATTGATCTAGCTTAGTTGAGGATTACACTAAATTCTCTGTAGGGTTGTTGTGTTTTGTTTTGTTTTGTTTTTACCACAACTGCTTTTTGCTATCATGTGAGATAATAATCTTCTGTCCTCCACTAAAATGTTTGCAAATGAAACTGTTCTCTAGGCCACTTTTGCCTTTGGCTCCTGGTGCTGTCCTCTTAGCCAAAAGATAGAGTGTTTTCTAACAGTTTCTGAATTCTTCCAGCCTCTTTATTATTATGATTCTTGGGAAGGCAATTAATTACTGTAAGAAATGGTAATAGAGTCAAACAAAATAATAGAGTAAATAGTAATAATAATAATAAGAGAGTAAAAAGTAAAGTGATCTTTACTTTTCTCCATTTTCCTCTTTTAGGAGCACACAGTTTTTTTTGTGGGGGTTTTTTAAGTGGTTCGTGACAGATTTGTTGGAATCAAATATAGTGTTTTCTCTAACAGTTGCTCAAAGAAAAAATAAAGATTTTGTGAACAGTATTTTTGTTAAAACACTTTGGTGTGATTGAGAATTTGTGGACTTTTTTGGAGAGTGTTAAAATATTTGGCCATCTGGAGGAAGAAGAGTTTATATCCTACTGATGAACACTGATAAAGTTTCTTCCCTTTTAGTGTCTAGATTTTTCTTTTTCTTTTTTTTGGGGGGGTGGGGGGAAGGGCAAGTTGAGTGACTTGCCCAAGGTTGCATGGCTAGTAAGTATTAAGTGTCTGAGGTCACATTTGAACTCAGGTTTTCCTGACTCCAAGACTGGTGCTCTATTCACTGCACCACCTAGCCACCCCAAGATTTTTCTTTTTTGTGTCAACAGTTTTAAAGTTAGAATCAGTATCTGGAAATATCTTGTGTCTCTTGTTTTTCATAGATGTGTTCCTTGGCTAAGGTGTAATCAGAAACTCTAATCAAGGAACCAAAAAGCATTTATTAAGCAACTAGGCTACTGCAGCAAAAAGATTGTACATACTCTGACCTGGTAGAATTTATACTAACAGCTAGCATTTATAGAATGCTTGGAGATTTGCACAGATCTTACCATGGGTTATTTCATTGAAGCTATTAATGATGACAGTTTGAAAGCCTTTTATGTATCTGTAGAAATAATCATGAGATTTTTATTATTTTTGTTATTAATAAAGTCAACCTTATGGTCATATCAATAGATACATAAAAGGCTTTCAACAAAAGACAAATACCTATTTCAATTAAAAAAAAAAACTACATAGGAATAAATGGACCTTTCCATTCTCTTTCCATCCAGGCATTAGGGGAAGATAGAAAGTTGAAATAAAATTCAATCACTTCCCTCAAGGACCTCACATAGAATGTCTTTTGGTTATTTCTCCCAGTAAATTTATCAACTTTCCCATTAAGTATTTATGTCATTTAATACATATATAAAGCATTTATATTAATTCCTTATCTATGATGTCTTTAAACATTATGTAATTTCCCTGTTTGTCTTTCTTAATCATGTCTATTTTTTATGGTTGCCTTGTCTGGGTCTTTTGATTTTGCTTTAATATTTCTTGTCCAACCTGTGGTAGAGCATTCCGAGCTCATATTGGTCTGATCAGCCACAGTTGGACACAGTGAAATTTGACCTTAGCATAGTGATGTCATTTTGGTTCTCTTCGAGAATAAAGGACAAAGACCAACCAGTATTTCTTGTCTCATTGAGTCACTGATTTCTGTTTTGTCCATTCTAGTATTTAGGGAGTCTCTTCCTAGGGTGACAGAATCATCATCTCATTTTCCCAGTTCATCATTAGTCATAAATGAAAATTCAATCCAGTCTATAATTCACAGAGATGATCTCTCCTGTCTGCTTATCCTGGTCCAAGCAAACTTTATGAAAATCATGAGGGGAGAAAAGGATTTCTAGTAATTTCTAGCAGCAGTGAAGTGTCCCTTCACCATATGCTTTCTCTACACATTTGCCGTATAACCATTATATTTGAAGTTTAAGACCGTTCTTCCCCTGCATTCAATGTTCATTTTCTGAAGACTGTATCCCCAGGTTGTGGGGGGAATGTTTGGAACCAGTTATTCTTACTATCCCACCTCAGTAAATACCTTTTCCAAAAAAGTACATTGAAGGCTGGAAGAATAAGGTTAATGGGAGATATACTGGTACAGATTTGGGAACAAGAGAGATGCAATCTCTTAATATTAACATTAGAACCATGAGGGTCTAGTATCAACTATATCAACTGAACTGCCCTCTGTGGTCCTGGCCTGCCAGTGCAAGGGAGAGTTGAGGGAGTAGCCTTAAAGGGGTTACTACACATAAACCATATGGATATAATAACTGAATATTTTCACATCTGATACATAGAAGTATACAAATACTCATCCATATGTCTTCCACATATTGGTGGGTGGCAGATAGAAAGAAAAGAGAAAGAAAATTTCTTGACAACTCATCCAACAAACTTTTAATTGATGTGCTAAAGTTTAGCAAAGCTCCTTCAAATGGCAGTAGTGAGTAAGGACTTTGTATAAATTGTTATTAGATGTGGAAATGTGTTTAATATGGTTGTACATGTATAACCTATATCAGTTTGCTTGCCATCTTGGGGAGGGAGGAGGGAAGGGAGAAAAACATTTGGAACTCAAAATCTTATAAAAGTGAATGTTGAAAACTACCTTTACATGTAAGTGAAAAAAATTAAAATACTATTAAGTGGAAAAATAAATTGTTATTAGAATGGAACCAGGAAAACGTGATATATTGGAGAATTAGGTCAGCTAGTTGGATCTTCTTCCAGAGCTGGTCACATCTCTAGCCTTCTCACTTGCTCAGACGGTCACAGAGAGTCCAGTTTCTTTCCTTTGGTGATCAGGCAAAATAAGCTACCAGCTTTCAATGTCAATTAATAATTCCTGTTGTTTAGCCAATAAATTTCCCACCATAAAAATCCATCCACACACTTTGCTTTTTATCCAGCTAACACTTTTAAAGCAACACCTTGCAAGTTAAGCTTAACTTTCTGCATCCAGAACAAACTCTAAGATGAAAACACTTTTTCTAACAGGGTTTTCCTCTTTACTTGCTTCTCATCCCAAACCAAACTGGGCTTTTCTAGTAGGCCACCCTCCTCTGTTGTTGGGTTTCTTTGAATCAATGACAAAAATATACTTCATTTCATCACTCCCATTTTGATCCCTAAAGGGACTGATTAAAGTCAGAGTCAGATAGTATGCGTCATAAACAGAAGCAATCGATACCCTGCTTGAAATTTCTTTCCCATCTGTCTGAATCCCATCCGTCAATTAAAATTTCCCTTTTTACATTCAGTGACTTCTTTCACACAGAGAGGAATGATTCCTTCGAGGCTGTTCATTACTAGTATAGTATTGCTGTAGAATAGGTCAGCACTTAATCAATGGGCAGCAAGGTTCAGGGGCAAGATAAATAGCTGCATCTACGTCAATAATCTGCTTTGTGAAATCTCCGTCAGGATGACTTTTTAAAGGCTCTTGTACCAAGGCAGCTTCCTACCAAATGTCTCTTGGTAGTGCAAGAATGAAAAGAAAGGAATAGGAAACCCAGTGAATTAAGGTCAGTGAGTTATCGGAAAGCTATTTTGAAGTTATTGAGAAAAGGAATATGCAAGAAGGACTGGTCCACAGAGCCTATAACTCTCTTCCCAGGTTAGCTACCTACATGTTCAGATATGTTTATGTTGAGAACAAGGCAGCTGCATGGCACAGTTGGTAGAGGCAGCACCTGGAGACAGGAAGACTTGAGTTCAGATCTTGACCCAGTTTCTTACTAGCTGTGTGTGACAAGTCACTTAACCTTTCTCAGGATCAGTTTCCTCATATGTGAAATGGAGATGATAAATAGTGCCAACCTCACAGGGCTGTTGTGAGGACCAGATAACAATCAGATCAAAAAGCTATATAAATATTATTTGGGGCAGCTAGGTGGTGCAGTGAACAGAGCACCGGCCCTGGAGTCAGGAGGACCTGAGCTCAAATCTGGCCTCAGACACTGAACACTTAACTAGCCATGTGACCTTGGGCAAGTCACTTAACCCCAATTGCCTTCCAAAAACCAAAAAAAATAAAAATTAAAAAAATATATATTATTATTAGTTCTATTGTTCTCTGCCCTGAGAGGTCCACATATGTAATGGAAATGCAGATCTTCTTGAAGATCTTCCCTGCCCCTAGGCCCTTGGATTGGCTAAGTGACTCTGAGAACCTTCTTTAATTTGAAAATATACTCTGACCCCTAATAGGCTGAATGTGGTCACATGGAGCCTGTGGTAGGAGGCTTGTTTTTCAGGAATGACCACACCTTGATGCTGTGTGATTGGGCAGTGGGTCAAGAGGGTGGTTACATTCTCTGAGCCAGGAGAAGGCTATATAAACCCTGATGGGAGGCTTTGCTTTGGGGTTCACTTTAGAAGTGTTGTGTGATTTGACCAGATGAGACTCTGGGAAGCCGTTGTTGAGAGCCCCCCGGCTTTGAAAACCCAGATGTTGATGCTTCCCTCTCTGGTAACTGTGATATGGTATTGATGTAATGGTTGGACAGTTTGGAAGCCTGTCTGCTTGATCTATCTGTATACTCTGAAGTTCGGGGTGCTGACCTTTTTCCCCTGAACTAGGTAATATATGTTTGTTTGATTAAAGTAAGCTTGTTAATCCATTTTTTGGTTGCTTTCCTTTACTAAAGCAGATCTAAGAACCTGTGTTGGCAGCCACCCTGGGGATGCTGGGGTGCTTGCTGCTACAACATATTAAATATTGTTTTCAATTCTGGGTACTATACTCTTTTCCCCCATTTAATAGTATTTTATTTTTTCCAATTACATGTAAAGATAGTTTTCAACATTCACTTTTATAAGGTTTTGAGCTCCATTTTTTTTCTCCCTCCCTCTGTCTCCTCTCCCCTCCCCAAGATGGCAAGCAATCTGATGTAGGCTATACCTATACAACCATATTAAACATGTTTCCAAATCAGTCGTGCTGTGAAAGAAGAGTCAGAACAAAAGGGGAAAACCATGAGAAAGAAAAAGAGAAAATAGCCTGCTTTGATCCACACTCAGACTCCATAGTTCTTTCTGGATATGGAGAGCATTTTCCAACATAAGCCTTAGATCATTTGAGAAGAGCCAAGTTTACCAAAGTTGGTCATTGCACAATGTTGCTGTTACTGTGTGCAGTGTTCTCTTGGTTCTGCTCACTTCACTCAGCATCAGGTCATCTAAGTCTTTCCAGGTTTCTCTGGAATCTTCCTGCTCATCATTTCTTTTTTTTTCTTTTTTTAAAAATTAAATTATTTATTTTTAGTTTTCAACATTCACTTCCATAAGTTATTAATTATCTCCACCTTCCTCCCCACTCCCTCTCCAAGATGGCTTGAAATCTGATATGGGCTCTACACATATATTCCTATTAAACACATTTTCACATTAGTCATGTTGCATAGAAGAGTTATAATGAATAGGAAAAAACATGAGAAAGAAAAAGACAAAACAAAACAAAAAAGAAAATAGTCTGCTTCATTCTGCATTCCAACTCCATAATTCTTTCTCTGGATGGGGCTGGCATTTTCCATTATGTATTCTTTGGAATTGTTTTAGGTCCCTGCATTGCTGAAAAGGGCTAAGTCTATCAAAATCACTCTTTGCATACTGTGGCTGTTACTATGTACAATGTTCTCCTGATTCTTCTCCCTTCACTCAGCATCAGTTCATATAAGTCTTTCCAGGTTCATCATTTCTTATAGCACAATAGTATCCCATTGCATTCATATACCACAACTTGTTCAGCTATTCCCCAACTAATGGACATGCCCTCAATTTCCAATTCTTGGCTACCACAAAAAAGAGAGAGCAAATATATGTGTCTATCTGCATTTAGACTCCATAGTTCTTTCTCTGGATATGGACAGAATTTTCCATCATGAGTCTTTTGGAATTGTTTTAGAATCTTGCATTGTTGAGGAAGAGCGAAATCTATCAAAATCAGTCACTGCACAATGTGGCTGTTACTGTGTACAATGCTCTCTTGTTTCTGCTCATTTCACTTAGCATCAGTTCATATAAGTCTTTCCAGGTTTTTCTGAAATCTGCCTGCTCATCATTTCTTATAGCACAATAGTATTCCATTATATTCATATACCATAACTTATTCAACCATTCCCCAATTGATGGACATCCCCTCAATTTCCAATTCTTGGCTACCACAAAGAGAGCTGCTGTAAATATCTTTGTACATTTGGGTCTTTTTTCCCTTTTTTATGATCCCTTTGGGATACAGACCTACTAGTGGTATTGCTGGATCAAAGATTATGCAGTTTTTGTAGCTCTTTGGGCATATATGCTTTTTAGTTTTTTTAGGCAATTAGGGTTAAGTGGCTTGCCCAAGGTCACACAGCTAGAAAGTGTCAGAGATCACATTTGAACTCAGGTCCCCCTGACTCTAGGGTTGGTGCCCTATTCACTATGTCTCCTAACTGCCGCTGGGTACTATACTTTTAGGAAGAACATTGATGAGATGGATTGTGTTCAAAGAAAGGAAGTGAGGGTGTGGTTGATGGGGCTAGAAACTATACTCATTTTAAGGATCTGAGAAAAGAACTGCAGCTGTTTAGCCTAGAGAAGAGGTTTAAGTGAGTGATATGCTAGCAGACAGATTTCCAGTTTTTTAAGTTTGCATGTGGTAGAGGTTTCAGACTTGTTTTGCTTGGCCTTGGGGGTAAGAACTAGGAACAATGAGTGGACAGTACAGAGAATCATAATTAGGTCCAAAAAAGGAAGCCCTTTTTAACAATTAGTAGTGGCTCAGGAGGTGTGAGGGGCTCTCCCTCAGGGGAGCTTCTAAAGAAAAAGATGGAGAAATACTTGTTGGGATTGTTGAAGAGGCATCCTATTTGGAGATGTGCTGCAGTAGATGATCTCTGGGTTCTCCTGCATTTCTGAGTTTCTGTGATTCTCTGTGGGGTGTGGTAAAGGTTGGTCAAAAATCAAGAACATGAAAGCGTCTGGATATTAAGTGACCTCTGGGGTCCCCTTTCAACTCCAAGCTATTCTGATTCCAATAAACAGTTTAAAAGACCTGAGGGTATGAGATAAGACGGTGAAATAGCAAAGGAAGAAAAGTAAAACCATAGGCAGGGGGAAAAGTTAAAAGTGCTCCCAGAACTAGCTATATGTCATTGATCCCTGTGTCTAAGATGAGAAGTCTATGCAGAGCCCATGAATAGAGGGATCCAGGAACTACTTAAAGGATTGTCACTGCAGTAAAATTGAATGGCTAAGCTATTGAGTGACCACCAAGGGATTACACTGTGGAAACTTGGATTATAAAATAATCCTGAGCGACATTTTTAGAGGAGCTCTCAAAGAGTGAAAGAGTGTAGTGTAAGCTTTAGAAATGGAGTGAGCTACAGTATTTTTGGGAATTGGAATTGACTTGGTTTGGTTTTAGAATTTGTTAAGCAGGACTAAAAACTGATCAGATTCAGAAATAGGAAATGATGTTGTAATATTTTAAGAGAGCCAAGGAAGATACAGGGTGTGTGTTTGGAGTATGAATATGGAAATATCAACTTGATTGCTATTCTGCAGCTGTGGAAGAGAAAGCTAAAGTGAAATCAGGAAGGAGGGGAGAAAGGAGAAAGGGGAAGAAATAAGCACATCTATATCTCTGCATTTATATAGAGCCTACACACTGTGCTAAATGCTAAATATTATCTCATTTGATCCTTGAAACAAACCTGTAAGGTAGATACTATTATAATTCCCATTTTCCAGCTGAGGAAATGGAGCCAAACTGAGGTTTAAGTGACTTACCAAGGTTACACAACTATTAAAGAGTCTGAGATTGCATTTGAACTGGGGTCTTCCTGGTTCCAGGTCCAGACCTCTATTTGCTTCATCACCAGCTGCTTCCTACCCCAAGGTATGGCGCAACCAAGGAATGGAGAGACATTTGTTGCCAACTGAGCAAGGAGCAGCAGGAAGCTGCTGTATAATGATATATACATAATGCTATAGTAGAGCAAATTTATGAAATTTATGAAAAGAAGGGACCAACAACAAACATAAGTGGTTTGAAAGGCACATTGAAGCTAAACTGTCCTATGTTGTTTAGGATAAAGTTTGAAAGGATCAGAGAATATTAGATCTGGAGGGGATCCTAGGAAGTATCTTGTCCAATATATTCATTTTACAAATGAAGAAACTGAGGACCAAAATCATTAAATGACATGTCCAGGTTATATCATATCAGAGGTGGAGCTAGTGCCCTGCATCCTTGCATATCATAGTACATAGGTCCCATGGCATCTTTTGACCACACATTTGGTATTAAGTGGGACTGTAATGGCAACAATGTTTCCTTCCTGGGAAAGGGACTGTCTTTGTCTTGCACTGGAAATTCTGACCACCTTAGAGTACTAGCATGGGAGAGGGAGCATGGCACTGATGAAAATTATCATTCAGATTCATGTGGTATAATCTTAATGGGTTCTTCTTTTCTGAGTAAAATTGGGATCAGCCTAGATAATTACCTCATCCCACTTAAAGTAAGCGATAAGGTGGCCACCTCATCCTGATCCATTTATCAGATAAATCTTTATTATTCACTAGAAGGGAATGAGGCTTAGATACCTTCCTCTGTGTAAGGACAAATCTCTTCTGATTGGGTGAGGGCCTTGGATCCTGTATAAAACCAGAACCCAAGACATTCAATCAAAAGGAGAGTTGAAGAACCCCTGGTTCTAGTCTCTATCTCTGCCTCTTCCTCATCCTACCTCACGTCCTTGGCCAGAGGGAGGACCTTGTGAGCCTCTCTGTCTGGATAGTCCAGCAGATTTGGGATTTCTTATTTTCTCATCAGTGTCCTGGCAGCACCCCTGAACAGCTGGTGGCAGTGTATACATTGGAAGCCAAGAATGGATTAGATGCACATTCACAGTACTAACAAAAAAATGATGCAGCATATTTCAGGGAAACATGGGAGGACTCCAGCAAAAAGACTTCAGCCCCTGGGAGTTATCCCTTTGCCACATGTACTTTCTAAGCCTGGGTCCACTTCCCCCTGCCTCTCTATTTACTTGTGGGAGAGGGTGTTGCAGACTTATGGGGGCTGAGGGGGTGGGAGAGAGTGGAGAGGGAAATGATTTTTATACCATTATTAAAAAAAAACATCCCTTTCTAAAAGCTAGTTAAGTCTAGCTGCCTAAATAATATCAACTGATAATTGCGGTACCACAACAGTAGGAGTTTGTGAACATAAGAAAGGCATACCAAGTTCCTCAGTTCTACCCTTAGATCCCTGAGAAGATGTAACAGCCAGACTATGGAGACTGTCATTGAATTGAAATTTAACAAAAAGGTAAACTGGGGGTGGCTAGGTGGCATAGTGAATAGAACACTGGCCCTGGAGTCAGGAGGGCCTGAGTTCAAATCTGGCCTCAGACACTTAACACAAAAACTAGCCGTGTGACCTTGGGCAAGTCACTTAACCCCAATTGCCCTTCAAAAAAAGCAAAAAGGTAAACTGAGGCATGTTTCTCTGCAAAAGATAATGCTTATTAACAGTGACACATATAGCTATCAATAAATGGATCAATGGTTTGCCTCCATTTATACCAAAGACCCAGAACTGAGGATGAAATTCACTTTTATAAGCATAGAACAGAACAAAAATCATATAACTGGCTAGCACCATAGGGGTGAGAGATCATGATTGGTTACATTGCTGAGGCAAGGAGAACAACATGATTGGTTGGAACTTTGTTAATGTGGGGTTCCCTCCCTCCTGAGTCAAGCCAGGTGCAAGACTGTGGCCTAGACTTTTTAGACAGCAGACCAGATATCTTTGAAGGATAGCTTGGTGGTGTAAAGATTTTAAGTCTAAATCCCTTATGGCAAACCACATCCCCAAGGACAGCTAAATTCCTTAGGCAAGAATACAACAGAGCTTAGCAAGAGAACTGGATTTTTCAACTTAACCCATCACAGACCAGCTGAATCTCTGAATTAAGTTCATAGGCAAAGAACCCATGACTTAAGCAGTTATAGGACAAAAACAGTTACAGGACAAGATCAATTAATTGTACATAGAAGTAATAAGAAAATGAAACAGGATCAATTTTTATCTTCTTAAGACTCAACAAGTTGGAATAGTAGCCTCAGAGTGTATACTTATAACAGCATAAGAATTCTTTTGTTATTCTCTGATGGGAACTCTATCATGCTCCCTTGCACTGCTATTCCAAACCTTTTCTCCTCAGCTCTAACTCCCAAACTCACTGTTTCACCCATCTGGAAAAAAGAAAGAGTGAACCCACTGTTACTTCACTTCCCATATTACTGAAAAAAATTGAAGGCATCTATTGCGAGTTTCTTCATTTCTCCAACTCTAAACCCTTCAACATCTTCATCTGTCCTCTCCTAATTTATGGTACATTGGAAATTATTGAATTTAGAGTCAAAGGTCCTGGGCTTGAATTTTAGTACCATAATTTACTACTGCTGTGACCTTGGACAAGTCAGAGAACTGGTGAATTTCCTCATCTATAAAATAATCGGGTCAAACTAGGTGCCTTAATTCTGTAAATCTTTGCTAAAAAATTTTTTCATCTACTTCTTCACTTGATGATGATGATGACCCCTCTAAGACCCCTTTCAGCTTCAAATCTATAATCCTATAATTTTGTTTTGTTTTGTTTTGTTTGTCTTTTTGGAGAGTGGAAGGCAGAGTAATTGGGGTTAAGTGACTTGCCCAAGGTCACACAGCTAGTAAATGTCTGAGGCCGAATTTGAACACAGGTCATTTTTTGTTTTTATATCCCCAGTGGTGAGCACAGCAGCTGATCTATAATAAGTCCTCATGAATAATGCCTTTTGAATGAATGGCTGAATAGCAAGTACCCCAAGTATTCCACATTTTGGTATTTCCTATAGTACTTTTTCAACTTGATCTGTGATTTCATTACCACAGAAGAGGGGTAAGAGTAGTGTTTGCCTAACACAGCTTCTTCCCATATACCCACAGTGTGGGGAGACTACTTAAAAGGAGACCAAGCAGCCCTGATGAGACTGTCTTGTCATCAAAGGTCATCTTCTGACTCAGTGGATTTTTTTTTTTTGGTCTTTATTAATTTGTTTGTTTACTTTTAGTTTACAAGATTGACTCAGTGGATTTTTGAAACCCACGTGAGTCATTTTACCCTGCCCTGCTGACCAGACCTGATTCCACATGGAGATGGGGTAGAGGGGCAAATACTATGTAATCTTTGCATATCTTTGCTGTTCTAGAGCAAAGCAAACCTCCTTGTATAAAAGGTACAACAGTTTGTGAGTGGTTCTTTTTTTTCTAACATGCAACCTGAACTGACAGGATGCTGGTATTAAAGCCACACATCTGACAGAGTGATTTCCTTTACCAGTGTAGGTTGGTCTCTTTCCTGAAGCTTCTAGTCTTTGCAGAGTTCTCAGGGGCCTTGATAAATGAAGGGATATGCCCTGTGTCACACTAAATATGTCAGAGGTTGGATGTGAACTCAAATCTCCTAATTCCAAATTTGCCTCTCTATCCACTTCACCACAGCTATTCAAATAAGAGGGGGGGTGTGCTCAGCAAATTCAATGGTCAAAAAAAATTTAAAGGAAGTTAAAAGTCTGTTGGAAGAAATAAAATTATGCAAGACATGTTCCTTCAGAAAAGAGTCTGCTATATAAAACAATCTACTTAGGGATGATTTTGAATTTTTTTGTTGTTCCCATTAAAAAGTTTAAAACCTATGAATAAACACAAAACTTAGGAACTCTTTGAAAGGAAACATGCCTACAAGCCAGGAGAAGAGATGATTTCAAAGTATCTGTCAACAAAGGAGTTGCCCTTGCTAACAGTGCATGAAGAAGGCCTTGAAAGGTTTATAAGAATCCAGTTGGATGAAAACATTTTGTCTAGTTTCAAATTCTATACAGACACCAGTGAGGGTCTCAGGGTAAACATAAAGACTCATAAAGATTTATTTGGGCAAAATAAAAAAAAGAGTAGAAATAAATGGTCCTAATTTACTTCAACTGCCAAAAGGTCATACTGTTGAAGAGTAGAGTACAAAGCCTGAGTATGGAAGAGGTTAGTGTTGTAATTAATCAGAATTTTAAAAGTTCATATGACACATTTAACAAGAAGCTTAATTTGTATACTGCATGAAAACTAGGTATAAGCGGTAAGTAGTTTGCATAACTTTATTCATCCTGTGAGCATGACAAAACATTTCTGGGAGGGAAAGGGGGAGGGGAGGGAAGGGAAGGGTGAGTCTAATTGGCCAGACCTGGGAGCAGCTCTGGTTCCTTTCTTCTGGCTACTAGTCCTTCTTAACCATTACTGAGCACCTTGGCTTACATCACATTCTCACTCTTTGAGAAGCTGACCAGACTCTGGAAAAGAGGAGAGGAGAGAAGGCAAGCTTTCAACAAGCATATGAAGAAATGCACTGAATTACATGCAATAAGAGAACTGCAAATTAAAACAACTCCAAGGTTCCAACTGACATCCTTCAGATTGGATCTTTTCCAATGTATCCCAGCATTGTTTCTTCCCACTTGGGGAGGGACTGAGGCTGTCTTCAGCACCGAGATGAGGAGCAGACTGAACAATGTGAGTTAAGAGACTGAACAGCTGAACATTAAGGTGTAACAGGTTGTGGGTCCTGAGCCCCAGGCACTGCAGCTGTCACTAATTTCAGTCAGACTAGAACAGTCTGAAGCTCTGAGATGTCTGGTCTACTGGTGGTGGCCAGCTTTCTACCTGGGAAAAGAAATATAAGGGTATGGAGTTTGGGGTATTTCCCTCCCCTTCACCCTCTGGCTGAATGGGACAGTAGATGTTTATCAGGATCATAGAATTAGGAGTAAAAGGCTCCTTAGAGGCCACCAAGCCTAATTCCATCAGTTTACAAAGGAAGAAACTGAAGCAGAGATAAAATAACTTGCCCAAAGTCACACAGCTAGTGTCATTGAATTTGAACCCAGATTTTCCTAATTTGAAGGTTCTCCACCAGGCAGCGCTGTTTCTGCTCGCTCTGTTCTGTAAGGCGTTGTTCTCATTTGTGTTTAAGAGGTTTGAATTTTTTCTTTGCCAGCTAGGTAAAACATGATCATTCTTATTACTTTTGATATTTGTGTTCCCTTATTTGCAAACAAGGGGGCTACAAAGGAGAGAGCCAGCGAATGAACAGAGATACATAATAAAAGGACTGAGGTTTGACTCTTTCTATAGTGCCAGACCAAGAGCTGATCCAAGTGAGAGAGAATCTTTTGGTTCTGATTTTTACTAATAATTTTTGTAAGCCCCCCAAATATCAGAGAAAGATTAAGTTCATGAATCCAGACCTTCACCCATGTGGATGAGCCATGAACGACTATATTTAAGTTGTGGAAAGAGATTTGCTTCAAGAAATTTTTTCCCCTTCTGTGGTCTTCTCCCAACCAATTTAAAGGACTCCCAAGCTCTAGTATAAAAGTTGGAATAGAGGTGTTGACTAAGGGAAAATTTCTCCTGTGGGTTGGCTAAGGGAGAAATTAGGAAAGAGTGTTGTTGCCAACATTTTCCAAGTGGGGGTTAGAGAAAGAGGGGCAGTAGCTGGTTTGCTTGTGATACCAAGCTCTCCTACCCAAAAGGAGAAAGATAATTGCTGGAGCAGTTATGAAGAGACAGGCATGCTGACACCCTACTGGTGGGGTGAAGTGATCCAACTATTTTGGAAAACATTTGATACTATTCCTCTCTCCCCCAAATCACTAAATTGTGCATATCCTTTTACTCAGTTATACTATTACTGAGTGTGCATCCCAAAGAAGTCAAAGAAAAAAGAAAGGGACTCAGCACCTTTTTGTTGTAGCAAAGAATTAGAAACTAAAGGGGTAGATATCATGTAAGGAGTGACTGGACAAATCATGGCATAGCAACTTTATGGAATATTATTGTGCCATAAGAAATGACGAAAGCGGTGAGTTCAGAGACACCTGAGAGGATGTATATGAACTGATGTGGAGTAAAGTGAGCAGAACCAGGAGAACAATCATACATCAATTACAATATTCTAAAGGAAAACAACTTTGAAAGAGTCAAGAACTATAAATGTGGTTTTTTTCTTTTTTCTTTTTTTTTGGAGAGCAATTGGGGTTAAATAACTTGCCCAAGATCACACGGCTAGGTTTTTGTTTGTGTGCGTTAAGTGTCTGAGGCCGGATCCGAACTCAGGTCCTTCTGACTCCAGGGCCAGCACTCTACTCACTGCACCACCTAGCCAACCCTATAAATGTGTTTTTAAGTTAAATTTTATTTTCACAAAGACATTCTTTCTTTCTCTTCCTGCATCTCCTTATTGAGAAAGCAAGAAAAACAAAAGTCACATTGTAAATATGTAGGGTCAAGCAAAACAAATTCTAGCATTACCCATTTCATCTGTGTGTGTGTGTGTGTGTGTGTATGTGTGTGTGTGTGTGTGAATCTGTACTGAGTCCATCCTTCTCTATCCAGAAGTGAACAGCAAAAATCATCATAATTCCTCTGTAACTGTGGTGGGTCATTGTGTTGATCAGAATTCCTAAGGTTTTCAACGTTGTTTTCTTGTAGTTACTGTAGAAATTGTTTTCCTGGTTCTGCTTACTTCACTTCGCATTAGTTCATACAAGGTTTCTCTGAAACCAGCCTCTTCATTCTTTCTTATAGCACAGTAGTATTATCTCACCTTTATATACCATAACTTGTTAAGCCATTCTCCAAATGTTTCTCCTCAATTTCCAATTCTTTGTCACCACAAAAAATACACACATACACACACACACACACACACACACACACATTATGTTCAATTTTTTTTCCACCATCGTCAGGGAAAAACACTAATAAAAGACCCTTCCTGAGAAGCTGATGTCTGTAAATCCTTGTGTTTGTAAATTCTCATCCAGTCTATACCACTGATTAAAAAGTCCCATGTAATTTGTTTTTAATATTCAGCAATGACCTTTTGAATGTGCAGGGAGTGATTAGAAGATTCATTAGGTGAATTGAGTCCTGTAAGGGTCTTTTTACTCTGATCTCTTTAGAGTATAGACCTTACAGTGTTACCTAACCTAACTTAATGAACTAGCCAGACCACAGTAAGAAAAAAAATTTGGAGAATCTACAAATTGAACAAATAGCTCAATCTAACTAAAAGTTGACTAGTAACTAAAGAAAAGAGAATAAAAGTTCAGTACAGAAAATGTTAGTGTTCTAGCAAACCATTTATACAAGTATGTTAATAGTAACAAAACAGGGTCTGTTCCAAATGCCTTTTCTCAATAAGAAAGCACAATGCTTTTTGGCACATAGTAGGCGTTTAATAAAATGCATATTGACTGACTGAAAAGCATGGTCAAAAGATATGAACAGGGGCGGCTACGTGGCGCAGTGAATAGAGTGCCGGCCCTGGAATCAGAAGGACCTGAGTTCGGAGCCGGCCTCCGACACCTAATCCGCACAAACAAAAACCTAGCCGTGTGACCTTGGGCAAGTTACTTAACCCCAATTGCCCTAAAGGGGCGGCTAGGTGGCGCAGTGAGTAAGAGCGCCGGCCTCAGAGTTTGGATGACCCGAGATCAGATCCGGCCTCAGAAAATGAGCACCCACACACAAATAATGACTAGCCGTGTAACCTTGAGCAAGTTACTTAACCCCAATTGCTTTAAAAAAAAAAAAAAAGATATAAACAGGGGCGGCTATGTGGCGCAGTGAATAGAACACAGGCCCTGGAGTCAGGAGGACCTGAGTTCAAATCTGACCCCAGACACTTAACATAAAAACTAGCCATGTGACCTTGGGCAAATCACTTAACCCCAATTGCCCTCCAAAAAGCAAAAAAAAAAAAAAATATGAACAAACAGTTTTCAAAAGAATTGCATGCCATATGAAAGCATGTTCCAGTCACTAATAAAAGAAATGCAAATCAAAACAACCTTGAGGCTTTTCACCTAACACCCAGCACATTGGCAAAGATTACAATAGAAAAGAATGGTTAATGTTGACATGGTTATATCAATGCACTTTTGGGTCAAAGAGCGTGCTTCATTCAATAGGGGCATAATTCCTATGATTAATGTATTGACCAATCATGACTGTAGAGCACTGCTAATGAGACATGCTTTCCACCCACTGGTAGAGAGATGACCGAGTGGAGATACAGAACGAGATATGACCAATGTATAGATTTGACTACTCATTTGTCCCTACCCTTAAGAACCTTATGTGATATTGGGAATATACAACCAATACATATGTAAATGAACACAGAGTTATTTGAGGAAGAAGAAAAGACTAACACCTGAAGGGATCAGAAAAAACTTCCTGGAGGAGGTAACACCTGAGGTGAATTTTGAGAGAAGCTAAGGATCCTGAGAGGCAGCAGCATAAAGTTGAGTGCTGGGTTTGGAGTCTAGGTTTGAACCTTGCATCAGATACTTACTAGGACCCTGTGTCACCCTGGGCAAATGACTTAACCTCAACCTCAGTTACATTATCTATAAAATGGGGGTAATAATAGCACCTACTTTACAAGGTTATTGTGGGGACATAATATACATAAAACTCTATGCAGACTTTAAAGTCTCTATAAATGTTAGCTCTTATCCTGGAGATATAAGGAGCATCTGATGGTTTTGAAGAATGGAGAGCTGTCTGCAGTCCTGTGCTTTAAGAAAGTGATTTTGGCAGCTTATGAAGTACAGATCAAACAGTTGAAGCATGAACCAATTAAGAGACTATTGGAATAATGCAGGTAAGTGATAATGAAGGTCTAGCCCAAGGTAATGAGCAGGTGAATAGAGTAATGTAGTTTCAATCATTCCAGAAACCCTGGCAAAGGAAATCTGAGGCCCTCCCAAATACTAAGTTCTTGTAGGTGAATGTAGTCAGTCAGAGACAGAACCAGTCAGACACTGTACTGAATATGTGCAGAAGGAGGAATGAGTCACGAGGCACTCATCATCACTCAAGAGAAAGGTATCCAAAGAGGGCTCAGAAAAATTAGGATCCCAGAGTGAGCCATTTCCCCAGAGGGACCCAATTCACATAATGAATCTTCTAATCACCCCCTGCACATCAAAAGATCACTGCTGAATATAAAAAAATCATGTGGGGCTTTTTAATCAGTGGTATAGATTAGATGAAAATTATAGCACAAGGATTTACAGACACCAACCTCTCAGGAAGGGTCTTTTTTTATTTTACAGATAAGTAAACTGAGGCCCAGAAAGGCTAAATGATCAGCCCAAGATCATACAGTAAGTAATAGATCTGAGTTTTAAATTCAAATCCTCTAGCTCCAAGCCCAGCACTCTTTCTACTACTTCTCAAAGCAGGAGATGAGTTTAACTCTTGATTCTACCACTTACTACCTATGGTACTATAGAAAAGTCATTTAATCTCAATGGAGAATATATTATTGGTGTCATATACTCAACTAATAGAGAATGGAGAATTGTCCTTGGGGTCAGAAAGCCCTGGGTTCAAATCCTGTCTCTGCACATAATAGTTATAAGACCATGAACAATTGAGTTAACCTTTCGATACCCCAGATCTATCTAAGATTATAAACTGCCAGTGTGCAACAGATGGAGGGGGTGTCCATACTGAGAGTAGCATACAGTTACAAAATTCACCAGTCCAGACCAAAAAAATAAAAATCCTACTTTACAGTGTTGTGAGGAAAGTATAAGATGAACTTTGCCATGCTATATAAATGAGAATTTTGTTATTGGGAATATTTTGGTCTACTACCCTTCTTTGTCTCTTTCCTCTTCTCTCAACCCACAGATTCTTCCCCTGAAAACTGGTTTTGGCTAAATCTACTTATCTGAATTTAAAAGGAAACTAACTCCCAAATGGCAGGTTAACCAAAATTCCCATTCCTGGCTATCTCCTTATAGAAGAGGAATTATGATGAGGCAGTAACATGGGGAAGGAGATACTGTAATCCAGGAACTAGCCGTTAGCCAAAATGTGAGCAATGAGGCAACACTTAGGGCATCCTCATCTTCAATGTGACATTAACCATGGGAAAAACTGCCTGTTGAATCGTGGTAGAGTTCTTGCTTCCCTCTCTGTCTGGTTCTTTCCTGACTCCCCATCCATGGCCCCAATCCCCTTTCTGTGTCTCTCCAGGACCATTTTGCAGAGCTGTGTTCAGCAAGGGCCCTCAATTCAAGCAAAATGCCAAGAACAAATGGTTGAGTTCCTGCCAGTGGCCTCATGGCTGGACTTTAGGAACAGGCTCCAGCTGCTCTTGGCCAAAGAACAGCTCAAAATAGGTGAGGAAAGGGCCTGTGAATGTGGAGACCAAATGTTCACTTCTCTGGTCTAATCAAGAATCATTCCCAGGGGGGAAACAAAGCAACTTGGTGAAAAAATTCTAGCAGTTTCAGATGTTTCTCTTAAAATAAAATAAAGTAAATAAAGATTTCACAGATGATTTTTTTTTATATTGCTCTCATTTCCCAAACTCTGCCTCCTCCCCCAATAGAACCCTCCCTTGTATCAAAGAGACCCAGGTAAGCACATGTTGTATATGTGTGTATGTCTCAATCTGTAAAGATTCTGCCCTCTATCTGGAAATGAACAGCATAAATCCACCATAGTCCACAACCTCTCCAGTGACAGATATATCTAAACATAAATTCACAAGGAGAATAGGCTTACAACAGTTTTCCTTTGACATTCCTTTACTTGAGCAGTCTACCAAAACAAACAAACCAACTCTTTTTTTTCCCTTCCATGTTCATTGCACTATCTAATATTAGATTCTGAAAGCAAAGAAATATTTTTGGCCTATTCCAAATAATGGTGGAGACAGCATCAACAGTAGAAAGAGCATGGGTTCTGAAGTCAGAAGACCTGGGCTGAAATCCCACCTATGATGCTTACCACCCAGGTGTCCTTGAGCTAGTCACATAACCTCTCTGTGACTTAATTTCCTCATCTGTGAGATGAGGGAGTTGGGCAAGTGAATGTAAGTCTTCTAACACATTAAAATCTGTAGTTGATTATTCATTTCTTTAGAGATTCACCAATTTAGGGGAGAAAGGTCATCAAGGACACTCCTCACTTTACAGATCTGAGAACCAAATCTGAGAGAAGGGAAGTGACTGACCCAGCCAGTAAGAGCCTGAGGCAGGATTCAAACCCAGGTCTTCCTGATTCCAAGTCTAGTGTTCTATCCCTAATGCAACACCACCCTGCCTTTTTAAATTTACTGACTCAGAGTTTCTTTATCCCACTGTAGTTCAGTTTGGCATCCTGAATACATGTTTATAATTAAGGATGGTCCATAAGCACGTAAATTTCTAGAAATAATCACTGACATTATTGTTCAAAGATGTTGTACGATAAGGTACCCACCCACCAATCAATTTGTGGTGGCCTAAGCCTAATCCTGTCTGGACCCAGAAGGATGGTTTAGCTTTCAATACCAATACTACAGGAGCGGCTCACTGAGCTAAATTTGTCTTAGAACTTTCTCTATGTTACTGAGTCATAAATCTAGAAGGACTCTTAGATCTCATATGGTCCAGCCTTCTCATTTTACCATTGAAAACAGTAAAACTCAAAGAATTTAGGCAATTTGCCCAAGATGTGATGGCTTGTTAGTGGCAAAGCTAAAACATACCGGTCTCCTATTTCCATTTCTGTGTCTTACTGATGCCTCAACCAATTCAGTTCAGTGGCTACCCACTTTGTACTAAATCTCTCAAGTCCTCCATTTCTTCACTTATAAAATGATGGAGTTTAATTAGCATATTTTAAGGCTCCTTAAGGTTCTAAATCATATTCTCCTAAGAATAAATACTAGAGCCTACATTATCTAGATGATCATACACACAATGTATACATACATATATACACATATGTATATACATATACCCATACATACACATATATGTGTATGTATACACACATAATGCTCAGGAAAAACCTGGGAAAAACTCAAATGTTAAATACAATATAGCCCCTGCCTTTATAGAGCTCACAATCTATTGGGGGAATAATATAGACTCGAGATTTCTATGAGTTCCACTGGGAAGTTTGGGGAATTCACAACTAATACTAAAATGGTTCTGGGATCAAAGATCTAGAGCTGGAAAGGATTTCAAAAACCACCTAGCCCAACACACACATTTTATGGATGAGGAAACTAAGGCCCAGAGAAATTAAGTGACTCACTCAAGATAAAAGGTGGCAAGCATCAGAAGCATCATTTGAATTCAGGTCCCTTGACTTCTGATGGCCCTTTCCACCATATCACATTGCTTCCTACATGGAGACTCAAGGATGGAGTTCAAGATTTTTAAGTTTTGATCTTATGAATGAGAAGCATTATGGAATAGTGGGGGACAACACACATTGCTTGATATGAAGGAAAAAGAGTTGATAAATAAGGAAAATAATTTTCAAAAAAAGTTTTTTAAAAAGGTAAAAAAACAGTAAAATAATAACAATACATCTTTCTAATGTACATCTAAAGGTTGTTGTTCTCGTCCTTCATTCTCGAAGAGGACCATGACATCAGGGAGATGATGACATGTCTTGCAGTTGACTTGGATTTGAAGGAGGGCTGTGCAAGGTCACCAGCCTTACTTTCTCCCCCAGAGCCATCTGGGTCCAGTGGCCAGATAATGATCAGGACAACTGGAGATGGCCCAGGATGATTGCATATAATATGAGTACGTAAATGTAATAATTATCTATATGAATATATACAGATGAATACATATAGGTAATGACTATCTATATAAATATATATACAAAGGAATGCTGATAGTTTAGTTCTACTTCAAATATTATTTTTAATCACCAAATTTCTTTCTCAACAGAATAGTCCTCTTTTCTCTTACTTTGATTATTATAGTTATTGAATGGCTTACAAATACATCTAAAATGTTGTGTCCAGTTCTAGGTGCCTCATTTTGGGAAAGAAATTAGCAAACTGGAGTTTGTCCAGAGGAAAGCAACCAGGATGTTCAGAGGATTGGAGACTACAGCATAAAAGAATCTGTTGAAGGAACTGGGAATGGATAGCCTGGGGAAGAGAAAACTTAAGGAGACTCTAATAGCTACATTAAAGTATTTGAAGGGGCTGTGATGTGGAAGAGAAATTAAACTTGTTCTATCAGAACTAAGAGAAGAATGGAAGATATGGAGAGAGAGAGTTTCAGCTTCCTTAATACTTTTGTATTATAAGAAATGACAGTTTTAGAAAAACCTGTGAAATCTTTTATGAACTAATCTAGAATGAAGTGAACAAAACCAGAATAACTGATATAATAACACTATACAGAAAAACAATTTTGAAAGACTTAAGAATGTTGATCAAGGCAATAACTAGCCATACATTCTGAGGACCAGTGATGAAACACATTACCCACATCCTGACTCAGAATGCAGAATAAGACATATATTTTTTGTACATGACCAATGTGGAAATTTGTTTTGCTTGCCTGTGCAAATTTATTACAAGAACTTTGTTTTCCTTTTTTCTTTTCATTTGGAGGAAGGGCATAGGAGGAACAGAAAAAATATTTTTGTTCATTGCAAAAATTAAATTTTATTTTAATAAAGTTAAAAAAAACCAAGTAGACTTCCTTATAGTTGTCCAAAAGTAGAATTAAACTGACTTAGGATGTAATAAATTCTTTGTGACTGGAAGTCTTCAAATAGAAAATTGATGAACATTCATTTGGTATATTGTAGAAGAGATTCTTATTCAGGTTGGACTGGATGGACTTGGGAGTCATTCATTCATTCATCAGACATTAATTAAGTGCTTAACAAGTCTCAGAGACTCGGAGGACTAGCATTGGTACTTAAGATAAAAAGAAACACCTGCCCTCAAGATGTTTCCATCTTATTAATCTCTTTACATCCTTTTAATCCCTCTGAGTCTTTGAGATTTGAGCTTTATATGAATCCAGAGTCTCTTCCTTAGGGCCTGGAATCTCTGGGTATAGAGTTAGTCAATCATGATAGCCTTGGCACTTTGGGGATCATAGAGATGGACCAAAAGGAAAAAGTAGCTGGCCAGCAGAATTGACCCATAGGTAGAATTTGAGCTATGGATACATGAAACGTTTTTTCAGGCCTCCAAGAATGGATGCAATGTCCTCCCAATGGCCATTCTTGTCATAGTTAACCCATTCATCCTCCCTGTGCCTCAGTTGTTCTGAAATGGTGATATTATATAACCTGTCTTTCCTGTATGACAAATTTGTTGCTAAGATCAAATGGGATGTGAAAATTATTTCAAAGTTTTTAGCTTTGCAGTTTATGTACACTGAGATCCTTAAAAGAAAGGCCCTATCTCCGTTATTCTTTTTCATTATAGGACAACTATATATGAAAGCACTCTTTCAGAATCAGCTTTTTGGGTAATCAATAAAGATTGGTTTTTCCCATGGTCATCTGAGTATCTACATTTCCTTCATATGGGATGAAGTGCTCTTAGGGAAGAGAAATGCATTTACACAGCCTGCAGAAACTGGTCGTGAGACTGCCAGTAGAAAAAATTATAGTCACAGAATTGATGTGGGAAGAATATCATTATGACCAAATCATTTTCTAGTATTGTCCAGTTAGAGAACAAGATAAGGGGAATGATATGGAAAGAATGCTGGAGTGGGAGTCAGGAAATCTGGGTTCTAAATCCAGGTTCTGGGTTCTAAATCTGCCACTAAATAGCTGGGTGACCCTGGACATAATATACACCCACTTTGGGGACTCTTAGTTACTGAATTTGGAGAATGGCAATATCTTCCCTAACTACTATCATTACTAACAGTGCTATCATTAGGTGTCAATGACTTATTAAGTACTTTGAGAAAAATGTTTGTAAAATCTTCCCAAAAATCAGTTAAAAAAAAAAAAGCAATTGTTGAATATGTTAAATTGTAAGAAAATTAGTTATCCCACTGAAGCCCCACCTCCCCCTCTCAAAATACTCCCACTCCCATTGACAGGCTGCGTCCCCTGAGAGCAACTGCTATGGCTTTCTTCGTGATTCTAGAGATAGTGCTGAGGAGCTGGAGTTTCTAGTACATTTGATCACTAACTACCACCCGTTTGATTCCCATTTGATAATGAACCAGTGGGCCCAATTAGCTTTTAGCAATACAGAAAGAACCACTGGTACAAAACATTTCTACCAAAATCTGACTCACACTTTCCACAAATGCACATAGGGCTTGGAGGGGCAATGGACATGGACTGAAAGGTCAATGACAGACACCACATGTGGCCAAATCTTACAACTCCTGGTAACAGGAAGTCCTTTCTTAAGTTACTAGATGACATTCTTCTTTGGTACAATAGGTCCTGTTCCTTGAAGCTGCTGCTTTCCTTTGGTGATCTCTTGGTATCACTCTGTGCCTGTGTTTATCTGTTTGTGTTTGTTTTGGGTATATCCTCTAGATGCAGAATCTCCTACTGGCCCAGTCTTTCCAGTGGTGCTGGAGAATGAAGAGGGGAGGGAGGAGGAGAGGGGGAAAGAAAGAGGAAGAGGAAGAGAAAAAGAGGGGAATTAGAGAAAGGGAGAAAGAGGAATAGAGGAGGAGAGGGGGAACAAACAGTAGAAGGGGAAAGGGGGAGAGAGAGGAAGAGAAAGGGGGAGAGATACAGAAAGGGAAGGAGAGAGAGATAGGGAGGGAGAAAGAAAGAGTGAGGGAGAAGAATGGAGAAAGAAAAGGTCAGAGGAACAGAGAGAGAAGAGAGAGGGAGAGTGGAAGAAAAGGCAATGGAGAGAAAGGGAGGGAGAGGGATATGGAGAGAAGGAGGGAGAGAGAGAGAAGAGGAGAGAGGGAGAGGGGGCAGAGAGATAGAGAAAGGGAAAAGGAGAGAAAGGCTGGGAGAGGGAAAGAACAAAAATATTGCTGGGATTCATAAATCAAAATAATTCATATTCAAAATAAATGAGATTCATAATCACTCAAAATAATTTGGCCTAACCATCCACTCAGGGAAAAGTAAGAAGATAAATCATGCCTAATGTATAAAGTATATTATGAAGTTGTATGGAAAACCCACAAAGCTAGTTCATTAGTACATATATCTTGAACACATGCTGTTGGACTCAGAGTTGAACACAAAAGTAAGAAGTCTGGAATGCCCTATAGAAATAGTGCAATGCTTTTAATGACCCCAAGCTTCTCCCTGAAAACAGCAATATTCTTCCAGTGTTGCTATATGTGTGTGAATAACGAAGTAGGACAACCAGGAGGCAGCATAGAGCTCTGGTTCTAAGGTCAGAAGACACAGTTTCAAAGTCTGTCTCTCTCACTTATAGTATTGGGCACGTGCTACTTAACTAACACAGTACTTAACTAATACTACTTAGACATATCATTTAATCTCTCTGGGCCTCAGTTTCATCATCTGTAAGAGAATTGTTAAATGGTCTCTGAGATCCCTTTTAACTTCAGATTTATGACCCTCTCATCCAAAGACATTGAGTATTACCCAAAGAGTAATAGAGGTGTGAGTAGTTATGGGTAGGCTGTCACATATTATTAATGAAATATTTCATGAGAGAAATGTAAAAGCATCAGAAGGATGCAAGGTTAGAAAAAAAGGATGTGCCATTTACATAGTTTGAGCAAGGGTTAACTTTGGGTGGCATACCAGTAGTATCCATACAGTGTCAAGAAATTTGAAGACAGTCACATAAAAAAATGAGTTGGACCCCTGTGGCAGATTTATGGGAGGGCATGGACAAGAGTCACAATGGATAGGCACGTATATGGATGGGTTGTGATCTTCATCATGGGAGTGAAAATTCACCTTGATAAGATCATGGATCCATGGATGCATAGAAGTCTTCCTTATATGGGATTGGCTTTGAAATTGTTGCATGTTCTCACACTATAGCCAATGTAATGAACTAGCCCAACTTTATCCCTGTTTCATTGAGAACAATGGAGTACACTAAATGGGGAGTCCAGCATGGTGAGTCTGTTCATTCAATGACTCAAATGGAGCACCATGAACTCTTTCTCCTTGAACAATCTGAATTTGAATAAGAAAATTGCTTTTATAATGGAAATGCTGTCATTCTGCCAACAGCCCAGGAAAATTATTTATTTATGTCTCTTGACTCCAAACCTATCATCAGTTCCTGATTTGGGAAGAATTTTTTCATCTTTATTATGTTCAGAGGCATTAATTTTGCATCTTTCTTTACCTGTCATGATGGTGGGTCATACAATTAGAAAAAAAAAACATAGCTAGCATCTAAGGCTTTTAAGTCCAAATCCAGTGCCCTTTCTGTTACCATCTACAAACTATAATAAGTTATAGGTGCTTGGAAGGAGAAAGAGAAGGAGGAAAAGGAGGAGGAGGAGGAGAAGTGATGTACATTAGCAAATCAAAAAGAATATAAACACTTTTTCTGTCAGGCACTGTGCTAAGCTCTGGGGAGACAAGAGTACCCAGGAGCTCAAAGCTCAGTTTAAGACTTTCCTCTCTGGCGGGTAGTGATTATTCATTCAATGCTTAGTACCTCCATGAGGAGAACTGAGGGGGAGAGGAAAGATCTTAAGTGTGTCTTCCAGCTTGGTAAAAAAGAGACATGAGCTTCCAGACTCTCTTTAGGGAGAGATCCCTGAAAAAAAAAACAGAAAGACTGGGAAGAAATGAACATATAGAAAAACCGAAGCCTGTCCAGGGAGCTCACATTCTAGTGGGGTAGACAACATGCAAACAGCCATTTACACTGTACGCTGTAAAATGATTTTTAAACTCAGATTTTAGAGTCATGACTTTAAAGTGTGAAGTTTTCCTCCTTTTCTTTCAAACTTGCATTTTTGGAGGATCATGCCACACTTCCTAAAATAAAGCTATAACAACGATGTTGCAATTTCATAGGTTCCTGTAGCTAGGATAATAATAGTTGACATCTACACAGAACTTTACATTATTTTCCTTCAGCTTCTTAATGATTTGGAGAGGCAAATGCTCTAGGTATTATGCCCATTTTACTGATAAGAAAGCTGAGGTCTTGCCTATGGTAACCCAATTTGTGTGTCAGAGGCAAGATTAGAACCCAGGACTTCCTAACACCAAGTCCAGAACTTTTTACAATAAGCCACACAGCCTCTCTACTAATCGTCTCATTTAGAGAAATTTAGACTCATATGAATTGTTGCTATCTAAAGGGGGAAGAACCTGGCAACATTTGACACAATGAACACAACACTGTATAGGGTAACAACTCTAAAATCCCCAGTTTTATACCCTACCTCTTTTCTGTTCTTCTTTGAATATTGAAATGTTTGCTAATGATGTTTATAATTTTAAAAATTAAGAAAAACTTATCTCTCAAGTTTGTGTCTTTAAAGCGTCAAAGGCATGCCTAAATCCTTTTAGAATCATGCAATATGTTTGTACCTGTGTTCTCTGACTCCACCTTCAGGCCCCTAAGTCATTTATCAGATTAATTTTCCTCTGAGACTCAACTGAAACAGACACACTGAGAGATTAGGAATTTTTAGCTTCTCTTTCTTTCTCTGTCTGTCTCTGTCTGTCTCTCTGTCTCTGTGTCTCTCTGTCTCTTTCCCTGTCTCTCTGTCTCTGTGTCTCTCTCTTTGTCTCCATCTCTGTCTCTCTGTTTCTGTCTCTGTCTCTCTCTGTCTCTCTCTCTTTTTAAACTCATTTTAAACCTGACTCTAGGTCCAGGACGCTAACCACATACTACTGTTGAACTCAAATAAAAACAAGATCCCTGGGTTGGGATGCATTTGATTTAGGAAACCACAAATCAACATTATTTCTGTTGTCTTGTATTTTTATTTATTTTGTTAAATATTTCCCAAGTACATGTTGATCTGATTGGAAGTTTTGTAGGCTGAGAGTTCGACACCTCCACATGACATCATGCTGCTGTCTTTTATGGTAGTACACATTAAACTCACTTACATCTTTTTTAAAAAACATTTTTATTTAAAGTTTTGAGCTCCAAATTCTATCCCTCCTTCTCTCCCTCACTCCTCTACCCCTCCGTGAGATGAGAAGCAATCAGGTATGTCACCTGAATCTTAAATGATCATAGACTTGGCCTCAATAAGCATTCCCAACAAACTTTTTGTTTGTTTATTTTTGGATTAGCACCATCTCCTATGCCCTCAATAAGTAATGGAGGGGTTGCAGTCTTCACTGGTGAGGGAAACATATACCTTCCACCAGTGAAATCCTGGGTCGTGAATGCTGAAGTAAGTAAATATCCCTGTTATGTAAGAAGATGGAATGAGAGAGAGAAAGTAGCTGCTTCATTTCTGAAAAGGACCACTTTTTAATTTTTTCATCCACATACATTGTTTTCTTTTGAAAAGAAAGTTTCAAAGTTCTTGCCAAACATTCCACATTTGGTGTTAGTATTTCTTCCCTTTTCCTCTCTTTGGGAGTTTTTGGTATTTACATTCTTTGCCGATACAACAGCAGAGGGAGCCAAAATAAATGAACAGC
This sequence comes from Gymnobelideus leadbeateri, assembly GCA_011680675.1. Classification (NCBI taxonomy): domain Eukaryota; kingdom Metazoa; phylum Chordata; class Mammalia; order Diprotodontia; family Petauridae; genus Gymnobelideus; species Gymnobelideus leadbeateri. Next base: position 336,442 of record WOXC01011027.1, on the reverse strand, counting down.
ATTTGTTGCCAAAAGAATCATTCCCGCTGATCCACATACAGAGAGACAAATGTGAAATCTGAAGGCTCGTCATGTTCATTTCAGGCCAGGAGGGCAGAAGCTGAATGGAGAGCTGGAGCCAGAATGTTCTCTTTGAAATTCTAAAAAGCATCGTTCCTGCCAGAATACCTACAAACACACAGCTTTTCTGAGAACATCAGCCAGGTGTAATCTGAAAAGACTGAGTTCATAGCTTTTTAGCAGGAAAGGATCTTCGAGGTTAGTCCAAGATCTCCTTTGACAGAGGAAGCCAGCAGAGGTTTGGTATCTTACTCAAGATGGCACAAGGAATATAAAGCAGAGGCAGGGGCATGAACCCAGGCCCTCTAACTACAAATCCAGGTTGTTGTTTTTCCACTTTAACATCTTGTAGGAACCTTGACTTTCATCTGGTTCTATCAAGCCTATTAGTCTCAATTCCTGGAAAGGAAGAGTTTACTCTCAGAGCTGGTCTTGGGGGCCACTGGCAAAGGTTGCCATACATTGCAAAAAACAGCAGAGTGGCGTGATTAGTGCTTCTGTTTAAAAAAAAAAACAAACAAAAAACTCCCCTCCATTCTAGGTCTTTTCTGGTACAGTTTTCCCTTCCACATTACAGGAATTAGTGGTGCAGTGCCTAACTGCTATCTGGAAAATCCATGTAAAATTGTTTGGCCCTCCCTTTGTACAAGAGAAGAAATATAAGTTTTTTTTCTTTTATGGAGTGTTTAAAGTACCTTACTATAAAATTTGGGTTGATATTATATAATGCTTTACATATATTTTATGCATTTCTGAGTTTCTCAATTTTTTCTGGGTTCTCTGCAGCTTCTGCAAAACTCCCCCAGAAAAAGAATGTGTGCTTGTTCTCGTGCTTTTTACAATGAAGTTTTCAGCCATGTTGTCAAATGCCCTCAATGAGGATGAACATGGCATCGATGGAAAATTCTTCTACTTGAAAAGGCTACAAGCCAAGACCAAAGAGAAGGGAGTATGGGTGGGTGATTTGTTTGCAGATGATTGTGCACTCAGTGTACAATCAGTGGGATGCAATAAACTATGGATCAATTCTCTGCTGCTTGTGCTAATATTGGCCTATCAATTAATATAAAGAAAACATAGGTGCTCCAACAGCCACCACACCATCCATATGTGGAACCATCAGTTACAGCAAATGGAGAAGTTTTGAAGGTTGTGGGTAAGTTCACTCATCTTGGCAGTTTACTTTCCAGGTATTTACACATTGATAATGAGTTGACTCAGGTATTGCCAGAGCTAGCTCAGTATTTGGGAGGCTCTGAAGGAAAGTGTGGGAGAAAAGAGGTATTAGACTGACTACCAAACTGAAGGTCTACAGAGCTGTTGTGCTGACCTCATTGTATGCCTGTGAAACCTGGACAGTCTACCAGAGCCATGCCAGGAAACTGAATCACTTCCATTTGAATTGTCTTAGGAAGATTCTGAAGATCATCTGGCAGGGTAAGGTACCAGACACTGAGGTCCTTACTCGAACTAAACTGCCAAGTATTCAAACTCTACTATGGGCAGCACAACTCCAATAGACTGGCCGCATTGCTCTAATGTAAAGTGTATACTTGCCAAAAAGACTATTTTATGGAGAACTCACATAGAGTAAGCATTCACGTGGTGGTCAGAAGAAGCCATACAGGGACACTCTCATGGTCTCTCTCAAGAACTTTGGAATTGATTGTGTGGCATGGGAGACACTGACATAGGACTGCCCAGTATGATGTGCCCACATCAGAGAAAGTGCTGTGCTCTATGAGCAAAGCAGAAATGAAATAACTCAAAAGAAACCTGATATAAGCAGATTTAGAGAACCAACCCCAAATGTTTGCATGGACTATTTGTGCCTCACTTGTCATAAAGCATTACAAGGTCATATTGGTCTGAACAGCCACAGTTGGACACATGTAACTTGAATCTAGCATAGTGATGTCATTTTGGTCTTCTTTGAGAATTAAAGGACAACAACCAACCAACAGAACCTTCATGTAAAATTTGGGTTGATATTATACAGTACTATACATATATTTTATGCATCTCTGAGTTTCTAAACTTTTTTTGTGTCATCTGTAGCTTCTGCAAAACTCCCAAAAAATTCCCATTTAATTTCTGATTCTGATAAATGGAAACCATGATGGGGAAAGTTATAACATGGAAAGGATAACTATTCACTTCGGCTGGGCTGGCAGCCATCAAGGTCTGTCCATTGTCTCAAGGGCCAAGCGCTGTCCCTTCTGCTGCTAGTGCTTGAGCTATACTGGGCTAATACTCTCGTACCAGGGTCTGACAATCCTCTCTCTGCGAGGGCTTGCCTGTACCAAGGTCCAAACACTGCCCCCTCATGCTAGGGCCTGAGGGCTGCAACAGATGCTCCCAGTGCTGGGGTCCGAATGATGCTTCCCTGGATCATTTAGTGTTGACTTGCTATGCTGAGGTCCTGTATCTGCAACTATACTGGCATATGCAGGATGGCCACTAGCACAGGTTCTTAGATCTACTTTATTAGGAAAGATAGCTATTTGAGGGGTTAACAGTCTTTTTTAATTATATTCACTAGTTCAAGGGAAAAGTCAGCACCCTGAACTTCAGAGAAAATACAAGCAGAGAAATAAAGACCAACAGACTGCCTGAATCAACTATCCATACATATACATATACATACATCCCTGAATCAAGAGAGCCTTTACATTTGAGCAGCCTGGGAGCTCTGAACACACTGCCATTCAGAATCTCAACCAGCGAATCACAAGACTCTTCTCATAAGGCAGCCCCCAAAGCAAAATACCAACTCAGAATATATATACACTTTTCAGAGCCAGAAGGCATCACAACCCTCTGACTTAGTGCCTCATTAGAAATTAGCAAAAGGTGTGAAAGCCTTCCTACAAGCAAGCCTCCCCAAAGCAAGCTTCCCTTGCTGGCCTCCACCTCCACTGCATAGGCTTAATGAGGCATATTAATGGGTGGGGAAGATCTTAAATACTATTAACATTAGGGTCATGCTACCCACTACAGCAAAGCAGAAAAGTAAATCACTCACACTGCTGCTGGCTGTTGCACCTCATTGATGAGGTAAGGAACAGGCACATGCCTCTAACTTCTTCTCCTGTCAATAGTCATCCTGTCTAAAACAGAAAATTGCCCCCTTTCCTGGTAAGCTTCACGTGAGGGACCCAGTTGCTCTTTATATCTTGAACTCATAAGGTGATTATCATCAATGGTGGGAAATGTCCTTCCCAAGATCACTCACCTATGCTTAGAGAGAGATACAAAACATCTTGGGGAGGAGGGAGGAGAGGTAGGGAAAGAAAATTTAAAACTTATGGAAGTGAATGTTGAAAACTAAAAATAACTAAATTAACTTAAAAAGAAAGAAAGAGATACAAAGCAAAAGAGATAGCCATAGACTCTTAGGCCAGTACATGTATTCTAGCTTTGATGTCCCACCTAAAATATTGTTAAAGACTCAAGAAGTCCAATCCATGAAATGTATAACCATGATTCCAAAGGATTGATGATGCCCACCTACTGACAGAGGTGATGAACACAGGATATAGACTAAAACATATATTTTGGCACATGCCCAGTGTAGGAATTTGTTTTGCTTGACTATGTATATTTACTAACAATGGCTTTTTTTTTTTTGTCCAATGGAACTGGGGTATGAAAGGTAGAAGGAGGATAGATAGGGTAGCAAAAAAAAAAATAGAAGAATGATTATTAAAACATCTTTTAAAAAATGAGAGGAACTGGAGCAGCTAGGTGGCACAGTAAGTAGAGTGTCGGCCCTGGAGTCAAAAGGACTCAGTTCAAATCTGACCTCAGACACTTAACGCATACACAAAACAAAAACCTAGCTGTATGACCTTGGGCAAGTTACTTAACCCCGATTGCCCTCCAAAAGGCAAAAAAAAAAAAAAAAATGAGAGGAAGAGAGGAAGACCAGAAAGAATTATAGACAAGTAGGATAGCTTTGAAAGTTACATGTTGAATCTATTATATATAAATAAGAAAAGAAAAGCTCTACAAAAATAACAAGGAGGTCAGGTCTATGAGTGGCTACTGCACCTCCAGCCTAGGCAAGATAAGGAGATCTCCTAAATAAAATAAACAAACCAAAAAGTACGTTAAGAGAAACAAACCAACACTTAAAGAATATCAGGTAACATACATTTCATTCTGCATTTGATGTTCCCCACTTCTCTCCTGAGATAATGTGCCATCATTAGTCCTTGGGAGTCAATTCATAGAGCTGAGGTCTTGGGATTTTTATGCCTGCCCTTCTTTGTGGTCACTTGGATGATTTTCTCTTGGGTGGGCTTCTTTTGCTGTGTATCAGTTTATCCCGTACCGTAAGCTCAAATAGGGGAGAATAGGTTGTATCTACTGAAAAGCATCTTGGGATTCCCAGGACCAAAGAAGAAAAGAAATGTTGAGGAATGGTTAAATTTTGACAAAAGAAGCTAAGTAAAATCCAGGAAAGCTAACGCTGTTACCCAGGCCCACTCCCATATTGCTGAATCAGCCTCACTTTGAAGAGCAAGCTATATATTGATCAATTTTTTTTATTACTATACCATAGCTGCTAAGTACAGAATATACCATTACACTAGCTCTTATTAGTATGCTGAAAATATTTGGCTGGCTCCATCTGTCATTTTGCATAACTATGAAAACAAACCATAGACACCATCTGGGATGTTCGGATGAAGGGAAGTATTACTATTCAAATGTTCCCTTCCAATTTAATTCTGCAGTTTTTTAAGTCTTATTTTTATTATGTTATAATCATAGGGAAAATTAAAAGTTGTCCCCTGAGTGATGAAACTGCAAATGAAGAAATCAATTATGAATCTAATTTGCTGATTCGTGGCAGGGTATAAAAAGCTGATACAACAAAACTCAAAGGCAAATGGGCACCCATTGATTGGGGAGTGGCTGAACAAATGGTGGTATGTAAATGTAATAGAATATTATTGTGCCATAAGATGTAATAAATATTAAGAATTGAAAGAAACTTGGGAAGTGTTGCATGAATTGATGTAAAGTAAAAGGAACAGAACTAGGTAAGCAATTTATACAATGACCACAGTAATATAAAGGAAAACGGGGGCAGCTAGGTGGCGCAGTGAGTAGAGCATCGGCCCTGGAGTCAGAAGGACCTGAGTTCGGATCCAGCCTTAGACACTTAATGCACACACAAATAAAAACCTAGCCGTGTGACCTTGGGCAAGTTACTTAACCCCAATTGCCCTCCAAAAAAGAGCAAAAAAAAAAAAATATATATATATATATATATATAAAGTAAAATGATATTAAAAGATTTCAGAACTCCGATCCATGCAGTGAATAACTGATTTCAAAGGACTATTGTGTAGGATGCTTCTCATGTCTTGGTCAAAAAAATGAGTGGAATGCAGATGTGTTTTTACATTACTTTATATTTGTAACGGATTTTATATTTGTTGTCTTCTCAATGAGGGCGGTAGCAGAACGAAGACAATGTGGAAGGAAAAAAATTCAATTTTAAAAGTTACCCAAAATACTTCTTTGTCACCAAGGGAATGAATGCAAATGTATTTATTATACACTTACTATGTTGTACCTGGAACTATGCTAAGTTCTGGGGATGCATATATAAATAAACTGCTCTCCATGAGTTTACATTCTAACTGGGGACACCAAAACATAAAGGGGAACACTCAGAACCATGGTTTAGAAATTACCAGGAAGGTAAATGAGTTTGTTTTGGGCAAAATAAGGTGAAAGGGGCCATTCTTTTGTGGAGGAAGGTAGAAGTAGCTATTGTAAAGTGAAAAAATGAAGCTGCCTAAAATCTACACAGCCTTTATAATTTGTTAGAAGGAAATCTCTAGAGTTGTTCGGGGAATGACAGCTGGCTATGAGGAATTGACAGAGATTAATGAGATTTTATAACCCTGAATCAGGCCTATGTTTAGTATAAAAATTCTTTTGTAAGAAGGAAGTTACAAGAAAAACTATGATCTTAACCTGGGAACTGTCTGCTTGGCTTTTTCCCCTTGGTTAAATATGGTAGCTCATCACTTACTCCCTAGACTCATAACACATATATGGGGGCTCATGAGCTAGGATTTTGACATACCCACAGAGTGCCTTGAACCCAGGGCTTAGTGATACATGGCATATGTTTATTTTTAAAATTCGTTTTAAATCACTTTTAACTTATACCATCTGTTTATACTTGAAAGTGATAAAGTTACAAAGCAACAAAACTCAACTACTTCATGGGTCAGTGATTTCATCCTAGAAGGTGTTCATTCCAACATAAATCAAAATTGGAAAACTTCATCACCCAGTGACTAACCTTCTGGTGATGAGTTTCTCCACATTTAGAATTCTAGGCCTTGGACCACAGATATACTCAAAACCTTTCCAGCTTAATAGGAACAGTTAGAATTTTGTGTTCTGCTGGCATTTCTTTCAAGAGACCAAAGTCCCTATCAGTTCTGTAATCAAGTATAAGACCACTAGAAGAATAAAAGTACAGTCATTAAAAATTCAGTAAAGGTTCCATGTGATATTTCCCTGTGTCCTTTCAGGACTTTGAGAGTGGGAGGCCAGGCCAATTTTTATCAACAACCTTGTTTAAAAAAAAAAATTATTCATATATATGTATATATACATATATATTTGTGTGTGTATGTGTGTAGATAATATAACAATATATAAAATAATTATTAAATAAAATAACAATATATAATCTATATTAAATATATATAGATTTTTTTCTATGATTCAGGTTTGCTATTTATTCAATCCATACTCCATACATCTCAACCCCTGCCAATCTAAATTAATCAGGTTTTGCTATATTTGAAGATAATGAAATTTAAAGACTTTATTAAATATTTTCCTCCTATTTATACAATGCCTAGAGCAAGGCCTCTAACATATTTGATGGGCTTCTCTTTTCAGAGTCATAACTAGGAATTTGGGGGCCTGAGGCAAATACTATCAACTATACCCCAGGTAAGCAGCATGCTGGGAAGATTCAAGGATGAAAGGGAGGGAAGAAATCAATAAACAATCAATCAACCGCTATTTATTAAAATTCTACTATGTAGGGGCGGCTAGGTGGCGCAATGAATAGAGTGCCAGCCCTGGAATCAGAAGGACCTGAGTTCGGAGCCGGCCTCCGGACACCTAATCCGCACAAACAAAAACCTAGCCGTGTAACCTTGGGCAAGTTACTTAACCCCAATTGCCCTAAAGGGGCGGCTAGGTGGCACAGTGAGTAAGAGCGCCGGCCTCGGAGTTTGGATGACCCGAGATCAGATCCGGCCTCAGAAAATGAGCACCCACGCATAAATAATGACTAGCCGTGTGACCTTGGGCAAGTTACTTAACCCCAATTGCCCTCCAAAAAAAAAAAAAAGCAAAAAAAAAAGTCTACTATGTGCCAAGGCAAAGAAAAGCTAGAAAATGGGGATTAAAGTAAAAACAATGAAATCCCTACTAGCAAGGAGCCTATATTCTAATAGTGAAAACAAGTACATATAAATATACACATGTATCACAAAATACAATTAATAATAATGACAATAATAACAAATAATATTAATACAGAGCTTAAAAATTTGCAAAGTACTTTATGTATATATGTTCAGAGGTGTGCTGTTAAATGTTTAACATCTGGGTCTCCCAGGATTAGAAAAATGTATGAACATCACTGCAAACACACACACACACACACGTTTGTTGTTCCTGTTGCTGTTTAGTTCTTTATTCAAGTCTGACTCTTTGTGAACCTATGGACCATAGCATGCCAGGCTCTTCTATCCTCCACTATCCTCCAAAGTCTGCCCAAGCTACACACATACATACAAAGTAAGTTGAATACAAAATACTGTGGGAAGAGGGCAGAGATCCCCCCCAGTTGGGGGAATCGGGAAAGAACTGGTATAGATGGCATGTGAATTGCATCTTATAGAAATAGAGGAATCCTACAAGATAGAGGTAAGTAGGGAGTGCAGTCCAGGCATGGGGGGCTACCTGTCCAAAAAAATAGAGAGGATGTGGAGTATCATGAGAGAGAAAGAAGACCCCAACTCTGGTAGATTTTATGGCTTTTTAAAGAAATGCATTCTATATTTGTTTGATTGTTTTGATTTTTATTTGTCTAGAACATAATTAACCTGATTATGATTTAAAAAAAGATTTTTTAAAGTCATTGAATGGTTTGGGATTTGGGAGCTTAAAAACAAACAAACACATTGCTACTCTTTAAGAATCTTTACCAAGGTTCTGGTGTTTCTAGTCACCTAGATATGCAAGTTTTCTTTTAAAAAAAGAAAGCATATGATATTTAAAAATCAATTCCCAACATTCATTGCTATAGCTCTTCATTGTCTAGACCTTAGCAGAGTTGAATGAGATTAAAACAAATGTCATTAAATGTTGTGTGTTATTCATAGTTCCTCTGTTTCAGGGAATATTTTAGAGGATGAGCACCAAATAAACATAAATGCCTAAACAAAGTTATCTACACTGGAGAAAACCAGAAGAAAACACATAGGGGTTGCTAAATTAGACCTCATATACCTCATGGCCTTTATGAAAGCTTACCTGTTATAGAGCTAAAGTTCATCTTATTTTGTTTCCTGGAATACTTGATAGAATATGAAATTAATTTTATTTTTTCTCTTTCATTTTGTAAATGTTGAGTTCAAGATCATTATAGCTATTACTGGGTATTTAGAACATAAAGAAGTTAACTGGCGGTCATTTTTAGTGAATATCCAAATGGTCTTTGTATAGTTCTGTTCTGTCTTTTATTAACACGATTTGGGTTTTACCCGGATGTGAATTTTGCAATAGAATGCCCTACATATACCTCCCATGAACTCCACAGAGGGAAAGAAGAAGGTGGTTTTGTGAATTAAAAGGGATGGCTAAAGTCAACTGAGTGGACAAGATTTGATGCTAAAAGGCTAAAGTGGCCTGCCTGCTGCTCTTGCATGTCCCCTGTATCCATCCCCAACAGACTGCCATTGGTCCTGACTAAAGTCTTTCTCTCTCAAAGTTTTTCTAGATTGTATTCTCCAGTAATAGACAAATTGGAAGGGAATCACTGAGAATGAATAAGAGGTCAAAAATATTGCAGTTAACCTCACAATAGAAATAAGTTGGGTATCACTAGAATTGCTGCTAGTGATCTTATCTCAGGACAAGGTTGTAATGCATACAGAAATAGAAGGCAGGGGCGGCTAGGTGGCGCAGTGAGTAGAGCGCTGGCCCTGGAGTCAGAAGGACCTGAGTTCGGATCCGGCCTCAGACACTTAACCCACACAAACAAAAACCTAGCCGTGTGACCTTGGGCAAGTTACTTAACCCCAATTGCCCTAAAAGGGGCAGCTAGGTGGCGCAGTGAGTAAGAGTGCCGGCCTCGGAGTTGGGATGACCCGAGATCAAATCCGGCCTCAGAAAATGAGCACCCACACACAAATAATGACTAGCCGTGTAACCTTGAGCAAGTTACTTAACCCCAATTGCTTTAAAAAAAAAAAAAGAAAGAAAGAAATAGAAGGCATAACCAATAAGAAAGTGAATTTTAAAAAGAATCCAGAGACTTGGGGTTGTGTCTAACTTCCCCTCTTGGGGCCTTGATTTCCTCACCTAAATATTAGACACTTAGACTAGATGATGTCTAATTCTGTAATGTATGTCTATGTATGTATGTATACATGTAGGCACTTAGTTACTAACACCCTTTTCTTCTAATTCCTCTGAGATCCTTAGATATCTTGATGGACTAGAACAGGGGTGGAGAACTCTGGGGAACAGGGGTGATCTCAAGGCCACATGGGGCCCTCTCAGTCCTCAAGTGAAGCCTTTTGACTGAATCCAATGCAGTAAATGTAACAAGGTAAAAATAAGGAAAAATGAAATGTAAAGTCCAAAATTAAGATTGAAAAACTCAATTTCTGTGGTATATGAATGCAATGGAATGTTATTGTTCCATAAGAAATGATGAGCAGGCAGATTTCAGAAAAACTTGGAAAGACTTATATGAACTGATGGCTGAGTGAAGTGAGCAGAACCAGGGGAACATTGTACACAGTAACAGCTACATTGTGTGATGACCAACTTTGATAGACTTAGTTCTTCTCAGCAATGAACTAATGATCTAAAATAATTCCAAAAGACTAGAGATGGAAAATACTATCCACATCCAGAAAACTGTGGAGTCTGAATGCAGATCGAAGCATACTATTCTCTCTCTCTCTCTCTCTCTCTCTCTCTCTCTCTCTCTGTCTGTCTGTCTCTCTCTCTCTCTCTCTCTGTCTCTCCCTCTCTCTTCTTTCTTGTGATTTTTTTTTCCTTTGACTCTGATTCTTCTTTACAACATGACTAATGTGGAAATATGTTTAAATAAATAAAATGTGAAAGAAAAAAACAACTCAGCTTCACAAGTGCAAAATCGAATAAAATAAATTTATGAGTTCTAGTGGATTGCAAGTTCAGTATGAATCACTGGGATGATAAGCCAAATAAACAAAAATTCCAATATGATTCTAGGCTATATTAAGAGAAGAACAGAGTTCAAAACAAGAATGTTGTTGTAGTTCTCCTGTACTTGGACCTGGTCAGATCGTTTCTGGACTATTATATCCAGGTCTAGAAGTCACATTTTGTGAAGGATATTGATAAGATGGAGCTCATCAAGAGAATGATGACCAAGAAGGTAAGAAAAGAAGACCTCATGCTATATAACAGTAATAGCAATCATAACAATTCTTAACATTTTCATAGTACCAAGTCTCACAACAACTCAATGCAGTAAGTGGTATTATTATTCCCATTTTATAGTTAAGGAAACTGAGGTTAAATGATTTACCCAAGGTCATACAGGTAGTATCTGAGGCCACATTTGAGATCAGGAGAATTGGTGTTTCCCCATTGTGACTGTCTGGTCATTACCATAATTCTCTGACCTTATATGGCCACAGTTGACCCATTACAGAGCAAACACCAATACCATTATATTTGTTGAACCTGGGTTCAGATCTTGCCTCTGACCCATACTGGCCACGTGACACAGGTCTGGGATATTGTATAACCTCTTAGTGTCCCTAGGCAATGTTTCACAGCAATAAGTTGCAAAATAATTGCTGAGCTACATTTGTAAGAGAAATTTCCTAGGTAAGAGCTCCTTCTACCAAGGAAATCATAGATCCAACTCCCGTTACTCTCACCAAAAGAGAAACAAAACACAAAAAAATTATTTGTCACCCTCCCTAGTACTTTGAAAATTACAGAAAGAATACATATGTGAGTGTGTGTATATATGTGTGAAGGTATACATAGACAGAGGGCACAGGGCCAATTGAATAGGAAGGGATGATACTTAAAAGGTGAAACTGAGAGGTGAGAGAGGAATATAATAAGAGGAGATGGGGAGAGAGAGAATGGGTAAATTATCTCTTATAGAAGAGGCAAGGGAAAATGGTTACAAGGGAGGGGAAGAACAAGAAGGCATTAGGGAATGGATCAACCTTATTCTCAGTAAATTTGGCTCAGGGAGGGAATGACATACACACTAAATAGGATATCTCACCCTACAGGAGAGTAGGGGGGAAAGGGATGAGAGGGGGGACGATGGGAGGGCAGCCTGGAGGGGAGGGAAGTTGAAAGCACCCACTTTTGAAAAGGGACAGGATCAAAGTAGAGAATGGAACAAGTTGGGGGGTGGGATAGTATGGAAGGAAATATAATTAGTCTTTCACAATATATCCACTATGGAAATGTTTTGCTTAGCTACACATGTACAACCTATATTGAATTGCTTATCTTCCCAGTAAGGGTGGGTGACAAGGGAGGAAGGGAATGAATCTGGAATTCAAAGTTTTAAAATCAATTGTTTAAAAAAATATATATATCTATACATATATATAGATATATATATATATATATATATATATATATATACTATTATTACTATTACTTTACATGCAACTCGGAAATAAGATATACAGGCATTGCGGCACAGAAATCCACCATGCCCTACTGAAAAGTCAAAGGGGGGATGTGGGAAGATATGGGAGAGCGCAGATTGGGGGAGGGAATATTCAATGGGATTGCTATTTTGGGGTGGTGGATAGAGAAAAATGGCGAGAAAATTTATAACTCAAAATCTGGCAGAAATGATTGATGTAAACTAAAAAATAAAAAAGAGAGAAAAAAGAAAATTAAAAAAAAGAAAATAACACAAGGAAAAAAAATAAAAAAAAAAAGAAAATCACAGAAGGCAAGAGACTATGTCATATTCAACTAAGTGGTTCTGTACTATACAAAGTGCTGGGTCTGCAGTCAGGAAGACCTGAGTTCAAATCCAGCCTCAGACACTTACTAGTTGTGTGACTTTGGGCAAGTTGCCTTAACCTCTGTTGGTCTCAGTTTCCTTAACTGTAAAATAGAGGCTGTAACAACAGGTTGTTCTGAGGATCAGATGAGGTAATGTGCATAAGGTGCTTAGCATGGTGGCTAGTGCATAGTAGGTGCTATATGAAAGTTATTATTATAATATTAGTTATTATACATAATTACATTAATATACTTGTTATTGTTTTAATTGTATAATTACTAGCCATTCTTTGTCTTGCTGTAGACAATCTGCTGAAGACCCGAGTGACTGTTGAATGAATGAGGGAAATCCACAACCAATGTACCTATATAAAACTTCAGAAGGTAACTTGTTACTTAGAAATAAGTTTAGCCATTTTGTGCTTGGCAGAATGCTTTGATGTTATGCATGCTGTAATTCCAGGCATCTTTCTGCCAAGGACGATAAGCTCTGCTGTCCAGAATAAAGTCCTTTGCCTTGCAATGATCCATAGACTGAAGAGGGATTTTGAGTCTTAAAGATACGGATTGTTTTCTCCTTGCCCTCGAGGGCAGAAACCCTGCAGAGAAGTGAGCACGTGGTACAGAGGTTTGGACAGAGTTCTTCAGCAGCAGCTCAGCCATTTGGCTTGGGGGTACAACGAGTCAGACAGGGTCTGCCTTTTTACCTTTCTTTGTATCCCTTACAACTTAGCATTGTGCCTGGCATAGTAAACACTTCATAAATGCTTACTGATTGACTACTGAACCAGCAGCATGATGTCCAGCTTCAGCCTGGACTGAAATGTGCATCTGTTATTTGCTGAACTTTCCCTAACAAATAGCTAAGAGAAATATTTTTTCCTCCTGCCCTTTTATTCCCTCTCCCCAGTCTCTCTTCACTCAGGACAGTGTATATTAAATTTGTTGAAGTTTGGGGGCTTTTTTATTGCTGTTTTATTAGTACTAATGCCAGCTTAGATAAAGTTTTGATTAATCATTACTGTTTCTGGTTTGGATGCTTCATTATTTATAAAGAAAGAGTTGTAAGACAGAGAGGTGGAGGAGGGAAGAGGGAAAAGGAGAAGGAGAACATACTATCTGAATTTTCAGGCAGTAAAGAATATTGTCCCTAGCTAAAGGCTTAGGAGCTGTATGACAGAGAATCTTAATGATTTCATTTTTTTTTTAATAAAACATAGCTTCCAAAGTTGAGCAAAAAACACGGATCCAGTATTTCCCCCCTAGCAAAATGCAGGCTTAAAAAAATTATCTGGCTGTCTGATGGAGCATGAGCTGTTGCTGAAGCCAAACACTCTCCACCCCCTGACTTTTCCTCTATGCAAACTCAGAAAAATCCCTCTGTAGGAGTGGACCATAGGGTAGGTCACAGCAGGTAGAAGGAGGAGAATGGCTGTGGAAAACCAGAAATGTCCACCCACATTCCAGGGCAGAGAGCAGCTAAGAGGGAGTGAGATCCCTGACTCTCCCTCCTGCAGCATCTCAACTGGTGAATTTTTCTGCCACATACAAGTGATCCTCATAGACACCCAGTCACAGTGGTATTCTCCTTGTGTTTGGTACTTCAGAAGAGTAAGTTAAGCACCAATGTTAAGGGGAGGCCTGATGCTGGTACCCTATTAATGTCCATGTAAGTCAGTAAGGATGTAAGGATGTCCATGAAGGGTATGGTAACACAGCCTCAGTAGAGATTCTCCCTCTAATCTCCATATGTAAACACATCTGTTCTAAAGAGCAGAGGGTGCTGTCTTTTTTGTTCTCCCAGCACCTACTGAGTCTGAAGGAAGCCAGGCCCATATAGGTGGGACCTTTTATGCCCCTGGGTGACCAGAAGTCACATCAACACCACTAGAAATTACCAGAAAATTTACTCAAGTGAAATATAGCATAAACTTTGCCCTACTCCTAGGCCAATTGAGCACCGGCCTTCTAGGGAATATCTACCCTAACCCATGTTAGAGGGCGAAAGAAGTGGGATAATATGGTTGGTAATGGTTCTGTCATAACCAGGAAAGATATTTCTCAGGTCACTGGTTTAAAAGAAAATAACAAAAAACCCACTGGAGTTGGAGTAAAGGGATATGGGTTTGAATCCAATATTCAACTTACCTAGGTGAACTGGGGCTTCTTACTTATGTGAACTGGGGCTTCTTCTTCAATAAAATGAAGGGTTTGTACTAGAGGATTTTAAGGTCCATTCTAGTTCTAAATACTATGTTCTTCTATCCTTTTTAGGCTGTCTTCCAGCTATTTCCTACATTAGATGGTAATTGAATATAAATTGGCAGCCTTAAGAAATAACATCACATTCCAAGTACCTTTCCCATCTGTCCTAAACAAATATCAGGTGAGTAATCTTCATGGGGGGGGGGGGAGGGTTTCCTTCTCTAATCAAAATTGATGCCTACTTTATAACACTTAGAAGCATATTATTATTTTGCATTCAAAAGTCTTTAGTTACTATATCTTTGCATTTCTGGCAAATGTATTAGTTTTCTCTGTGATGTGATTTTGAGCCTTTCATCCTTGTTTTTAGAATACAACTCCAAATAGAATATTGGCCTTATGGAGAAATATGATCAGATTTTAATAATCTGCCTTCTTCATGATGTTTCCAGGAATACTTTGGCAAAAAAAAAGCAGAGAATGATTGTATTTGGATCACCAAAGCTTTAATAATTCATAGTTTAAAGACATACAGCAAAATACTCTCACAATTCTCAAATTGCCTTCTTTTCAAGTATCAATGATCTTTTAAATGAAAAATCTTGATTGTTCGGTTTTGGTGACACAGGGCCAGCAGTTTTCCACTTGTCCAACAACTTTCTTACCTTCTAGACCATAGTAAGCTTCTCAATGAACTTTTGCCAGGTAAATTACATTAGCATCTTTAGGGGGCCCTTATTGTTCTAAATAATAAAATTAATTCAAATATTATTCATTCACAGCTAGAGTGCTGAAGAAATTCAGTTTTTAGCAAGTTCTTTTCACCCAAAAAGTGAGAACCTATCTATGAAGACAAGAGAGGGGTTAATTTTTTTCTGAAATAAATTCAGCAATAATTCATTGTATCAACAATTCAATATTCACAATGCCTACAGTAACTATAAATATGCTGATGTGGTTATTAATCACAAAATGTAACTGGCTTTCTACATGGGGGACATAGCTAGAACATTTATTCAAATACCAGAAAACTGAGTCCCAAAGCCATCACAGTAGCTACTGAGTTGGCACACATAGTCAATGCAGTAAACACCCACATTCTCAAGCCTTCAAAACAGAACAGGCTACCTCAGCCAAAGATCCTCCTTTCCTCAAGCACAGCAACTACTCAGTGTCCACACAGCTCGCTCCTAGCAGCTCCAGCCCTCTGAAGTTCCCATCCCGGGCAGTCCTCAGCAGGGGTCCTTAGCAGAAGTTCTTGCTGGCTCAAAAAAATGAGTTCTCACTGCCACCCATGCTTCTAGTCATGGAACTGGCTCCAGCCGGGCTCCAACTCAGCTCCTTCCTGCCCCACCCCTTCCTGCTATGTCAGCAAGTTCAAGGGGCATGGAAGATCTTCAAATCCCATTACCATAACATTCATTAAGAACCTACTGTATACAGAGCACTATGTTATGTAATGTGGGAGATACAAAGCTTAGATTAGGCATGGTTCCTTCCTTCATGGAGTTGATAATCTAGTAGAAAAATATATGACATGTACATAGAGGATTATAGCATGAATAATATCTGATAACTACATTGGAAGGTTGTAAAACAAAATGCAATGTAAAAGCCAAGAGGATAAAGAGCATTACTAATGTCTGGGGAAAGGGAGAGAGGAGAAGGAATCTGGGAAGACTTTGTGAAGGAGGTGCCATTTGCATTGGGCTTTAGAGGTTGAGGAGGAATTTAATAGGTTAAAACTGAGAGGGAACAGAGAAAAGAATTTAAACAAAGTCATAGAGATATGTTTGGGAGACAGAGTAGTTCACTTTGTTTTGCTTTTTGGAAGGGCAATTGGGGTTAATTGACTTGCCCATGGTCACATGGCTAGTAAGTGTCAAGTGTCTGAGGCAGGATTTGAACTCAGGTCCTCCTGATTCCGGGTGGGGTGGGGGGAGGGGATACTCTATTCACTGCACCCCTAGCCACCCTGGGAGTAGTTCACTTTGGTTGAAACATTGCAGGCAGGGTAGTAATATTAAATATTTTGATGGCTCCATGATTTCAGTGGGGTAGTTATTAGTTCTATCCATGCAGATTGCAAGCCAAGCCTTCTTATTCTGTGTGATTCTTATCTTTGTTTTGCTATAAATTTTCCAGAAGAGATCTAATCAATGTACTGTCTTACTCTTTTAATATTTTTTGGACATCAATGCAATATTCAGACTATCTCCATCTGTTTTCACTCAATTTCACTCTATGAGCAACTCCTATTGCTTTTTTACTGTTTTGTGAGATAATACTAATCATAATCTTTTGCCACAATTTTCCTTAATGTTTTGCAAATGAGTTTTTATTTTCAACTAGTGTTACCTTTGGCTTCCTTGTCTCTGTCCACTTGGCCATCAATCAATCAACGAGCATTTATTAAGAAGCTACTTTATGTCAGATACTGTAGGCATATTAAGTACTGCTCAAGGCAATTTCTGGGCTCTTTTGGCCTTTTCATTATGTTGATTGTTTTGCATTAATTAAACTTCTCTAAGAAAAAAGTCATCATCAAAGTCAATATCTTTACTTTTTTACTTTTTTCCATTTTCAGAGTCAACAGCTTATTTAAATGTATTGATTTAGAGCTATCATGATTATATGCAGTTTGTTTCTTCGCATCTTTGTTATTTTTTTCTAATTTGTTGCTGATTTTAATCTTTATTCTACCCAGTTTATGATCTGGCTGATCACAGACAAATAATTCTGAAATGATTTTCATTTCACTAATTTGTTGTCTACTGAGACATAGACTATTTCATTTTTAAAATCGTAATATATAGTATTTGCTGTTTTCAATGATTTCCAACTCACTCCTTGAAAACAGTATGTTGTTGTGAGGCTTCCGAGTAATCTATCGACCTTTGGCCTCTTTTATTTCTTCATCCTGAACTATGATTTCAAGCATCTTTTTCACCACCCTATGCTATGCCCACATTCATAACTGGAGTCAATAAGTACCAGTGGATATATTGACTTGATTTGAAGGATGCTCTCTGTTCTTTGGAGACTTTTCCTACTTTTCATTCTTCACTGGATATTTTAGCACAGGTCATCCTGCCCTATATCTTTTCTTTTTTTTTTTTAATTAATTTATTAGTTTAGTTTCAGTTAACAAGTTTCAATTCCATAGTTCCTTGATTTTCAAATTTCCTTTACTTCCCTCCCCCCTCCCCACACGACAGCATATAGTCCAGTATAAGATCTGCAAATGCATTCATATTAGACATTGTTCCAATTACAAAGGCGTATTGTACTAGGTGGGATGAAAGATGGTAAGGAAGAAATAAAACCAAACAACGAAAAGAACAAGATCATTTAGTTTGCTTCCATCAGGATTCAGGTTCAGTTCTTTCTAGTTATATCTCTGGATGGCGCATTTCTCATTTTCTTGAGTCTTTCGGGATTAACTTATATCACTGCATTGCTGAAAAGAGTCCAGTCTGTCATAGTTGGTCATCACAGATATGGTATGTCTGTGATTGTATACAGATTTCTTCTGATTCTACTCTTCTCGCTCAGCATCAGTTTGTATAAGTCTCTCCAGGTAATTATGAAATCCGTCACCTCTTCATTTCTTATAGCACAATAACATTCCATTACATTCATATACCACAACTTGTTTAGCCATTCCCCAATTGATGGGCACCCCTTTAGTTTCCAATTCTTTGCAACCACAAAAGGGCTGCTAAAAATATTTTTGTACATATGGGTCTTCCTCCCACTTCTATGATCTCTTTGGGATATAACCCTAGAAGTGGTATGGCTGGGTCAAAGGGTATGAGATTATTTATAATCCTTTGGGCATAATTCCAGATTGCTCTCCAGAATGGTTGGATAAGTTCACAACTCCACCAGCAATGTATTAATGTTCCAATTTGTCCACATCCTCTCCAGCATTTGTCACTTTCTTGTTTTGTCATCTTAGCCAATCTGACTGGAGGGATGTGGTATCTCAGAGTTGTTTTGATTTGCATTTCTCTAATTAATAGTGATTTAGAGCGTTTCTTCATATGCTTATAGATATCTTTAATTTCTTTCTCTGAAAATTTCCTGTTCATATCCTTTGACCACTTATCAATTGGGGAATGACTTGTATTCATATAGATTTGGCTCAATTCTCTATAAATTTTAGAGATGAGTCCTTTATCAGAGACACAAGTTGTAAAAATTCTTTCCCAGTTTCCCACCTCCTTCTTGATCTTGGTTGCAGTGGCTTTGTTTGTACAGAAGCTTTTCAATTTAATGTAATCAAAAGTATCCATTTCGCATTTTATAATGCTCTCTATTTCTTGTTTGGTCCTAAAGTCTTCCCCTCTCCACAGATCTGTCAGGTAAACTATTCCTTGCTTTCCCAAATTGCTTACAGTATCATCCTTTACACCTAGATCTTGCACCCATTTGGACTTAATTTTGGTATATGGTGTTAGATAATCGTCTATGCCCAGTTTCTGCCATACTCTATTCCAGTTTTCCCAGCAGTTTTTGTCAAATAGTGCATTCTTATCCCAAAAACTGGGGTCTTTGGGTTTATCAAACAATAGATTGCTATATTCATTAACTGCTGGGTCTCCTGCACCTAATCTATTCCATTGGTCCACTACTCTACACCTCTGCCAGTACCAAGCAGTTTTGATGACTGCTGCTGTATAATACAGATTAAGATCTAGCATAGCTAGTCCACCTTCCCTAGCATTTCTTTTCATTAATTCCCTTGATATTCTAGACCGTTTGTTTTTCCAAATAAATTTTGTTATTATTTTGTCTAACTCTAGAAAGTAGTTTTTTGGTAAATTGATTGGTATGACACTAAATATATAGTTTAGTTTGGGTAAAATTGTCATTTTTATTATATTAGCTCGACCCAGCCATGAGCAATTGATATTTTTCCAACTATTTAGATCTGCTTTTATTTGTGTGAGAAGTGTTTTGTAGTTGTGATCATAGATTCTGGGTTTGTTTTGGCAAGTAGATTCCCAAATATTTTATAATGTCTACAATGACTTTAAATGGGATTTCTCTTTCTATCTCTTGCTGTTGAGTTTCATTAGAGATGTACAGGAATGCTGAGGATTTAGGTGGGTTTATTTTATATCCTGCAACTTTGCCAAATTTATTTATTGTCTCTAGTAGTTTTTTACTTGATTCTCTAGGATTCTCTAAGTATATTATCATATCATCTGTGAAGAGGGATAGCTTGGTCACTTCTTTACCTAATTTGATTCCTTTGATTTCTTTTTCTTCTCTAATTGCTACTGCTAGTGTTTCTAGTACCAGATTGAATAAGAGGGGTGATAGTGGACACCCTTGTTTCACTCCTGATCTTATTGGAAATGCTTCTAGTTTATCCCCATTGCATATAATACTTGCTGATGGTTTTAAATAGATGCTATCAACTATTTTGAGGAAGGCTCCATTTATTCCTATACTTTTTAGTGTTTTTAATAGGAATGGGTGTTGTACTTTGTCAAAAGCCTTTTCTGCATCTATTGAGATGATCATGTGGTTTCTGCTAGTTTTATTGTTGATGTGCTCAATTATACTGATAGTTTTCCTAATATTAAACCATCCTTGCATTCCTGGAATGAATCCTACCTGATCAGAGTGTATTATTTTTTGTGATAAGTTGTTGGAGTCTTTTGGCTAATATTTTATTTAGAATTTTTGCGTCTAAATTCATGAGGGAGATTGGTCTATAATTTTCTTTCTCTGTTTTATCTCTTCCTGATTTAGGAATCAGTACCATATTTGTGTCATAGAAAGAGTTTGTTAGGACTCCTTCTTCACTAATTTTCCCAAATAGTTTGTAGAGTATTGGAATCAATTGTTCTTTAAATGTTTGATAATTCACTAGTAAACCCATCTGGTCCTGGATATTTTTTCCTAGGGAGTTCTTTGATGGCTTGTTTGATTTCTTTTTCTGAGATGGGGTTATTTAGGTAATTCACTTCCTCTTCAGTTAATCTGGGCAACTTGTGATTTTGTAAATATTCATCCATTTCACTAAGATTGTCATATTTATGTGCATACAATTGGGAAAAATAATTCTTCATTATATTTTTGATTTCCTCTTCACTGGAGGTAGATTCACCCTTTTTATTTTTGATACTCATAATTTGGTTTTCTTCTTTCTTTTTTTATCATATTGACTAAGGGTCTATCAATTTTGTTGATTTTTTCATAAAACCAGCTCTTAGTTTTATTTATTAATTCAATGGTTTCCTTAATTTCAATTTTATTAATCTCACCTTTGGTTTTCAGTATTTCTAATTTAGTACTTAATTGGGGATTTTCAATTTGTTCTTTTTCTAGCTTTTTCAATTGCATGTCTAATTCATTGACCTCCCCTCTCTCTGCTTTAATTAAGTATTCACTCAGGGATATAAAACTTCCCCTGAGAACTGCCTTTAGTGCATCCCACAAATTTTGGTATGTTGTTTCATTATTATCATTCTCTTGAATGAAATTGTTGATTGTTTCTATAATTTCTTGTTTGACCCACCAATTTTTTAGGATTAAATTGTTTAATTTCCAATTAGTTTTTAGTCTATCTTTCCCTGGCCCTTTATTGCATATAATTTTATTGCATCATGATCTGAGAATGATGCATTTAATATTTCTGCCTTTTTGCACTGGATTGTGAGGTTTTTATGCCCTAGTACATGGTCTATTTTTGAGTATGTACCATGCACTGCTGAGAAGAAAGTAAATTCCTTTTTTATCCCCATTCAGTTTTCTCCAGAGATCCATCATATCTAGTCTCTCTAAGATTCTATTCACCTCCTTAACTTCTTTCTTGTTTATTTTGAGGTTAGATTTATCGAGTTCAGAGAGGGGAAGACTAAGGTCCCCCACTAGTATAGTTTTGCTATCTATTTCTTCCTCTAATTCCTTTAACTTCTCCTCTAGGAATTAGATGCTATACCACTTGGTGCATATATATTAAGTAGTGATATTGCTTTATTCTCGATGGTGCCTTTTAGTAGGATATAGTTTCCTTCCTTATCTCTTTTAATTAGATCTATTTTTGCTTTTGCTTTATCTGAGATAAGTATTGCTGCCCCTGCTTTTTTTACTTTAGCTGAGGCATAATAAATTTTACTTCAACCTTTTACCCTTACCCTGTGGGTATCCCTTTGTTTCAAATGTGTTTCTTGTAGACAGCATATTGTAGGATTATGGTTTTTAATCCATTCTGCTATCCACCTCTGTTTTATGGGAGAGTTCATCCCATTCACATTCACAGTAATAATGACTATCTGTCTCTTCCCCTCCATCCTATTCCCTCCCCTGTTTATGTTTTTGTTTCTCCCTTCTCCCTTCCCCTCCTTGAAGTTTTCTCTTTTGACCACCCCCTCCCTCAGTGTTCCCACCCAGTGATCCCTCTTCTTAACCTACCCTCTCCCCTTATTACTGTTTCCCTCCCTTCTAATCCCCCCTTTAGTCTCCTCTTTTTCACCCCCCTTGCCCTTCTGCTTTCTATAGGATGAAGTAAGTTTTTATACTTATCAGAGTGAATTACTCCCCGTTTGATTCCAAACCAATGAGAGTAAATTTCAAACATTGCTCCTCTCCCTCCCTCCTTTTCCTCTATTTAATGAATTTATGTGTCTATTCACATTAAAATCTTAAACTTCACTGATCTAAGTTGATCCCTCTTTGAACCAGAACCAGTGAGAATAGTGTTTAAATGATGTTCCTCTCCCTCTTTCTTTCCCCTCTTCTATAGTGTGTTTTAATGTCCCTTCAGATGTGATTCAGATGTCCCTTTTCCTAGCTCATCCTTTCCTTTTTCCCATTACAGTACCTTTGATCCCCTTAATAGTTTTGTTTTTTTTTTAGACATCAGGTTAGTGCATTCATACCCACACCCTCTATCTAAGTATAACCCTTTTGAAGGTCATGATAATCATAAAGGTTTTGAATATTGACAGTTATCAGCTCCACATATAGGGATGTGAACATTTTGCTCTTGTTGCATCCCAAGTAATGAGCGTGTGTTTGTGGGTGTGGATGTGTGCGCTTATGCATGTGTGAGTCTGTGTTTCTCTTGTTTACCTTTTTATGTCTTTCTTGAGTCTTGTAATTGGAGATCAAATTTTTCCATTGAGCTCTGGCTTTTTCATCAGGAACATCTGGAAGTCCCTTATTTCATTAAACAACCATCTCCTTGCCTGGAAGATTATGCTCAGTTTTGCCGGGTAGTTAATCCTTGGTTGTAGTCCTAGCTCTCTTGCCCTAAGAAATATCAAATTCCAGTCCCTCCACTCTTTTAATGTAGAAGCTGCTAGGTCCTGTGTGATCCTAACTGTAGTTCCTCGATATTTGAATTGTTTCTTTTTGGATGCTTGTAGAATTTTTTCTTTAATCTTGTAGTTCTGGAATTTGGCTACTAATATTTCTTGGAGTTTTCAGTTTGGGATCTCTCTCAGGAGGAGTCCGGTGAATTCTTTTTTTTTTTTTTGCGTGAAAAATATCTCTTTTTAAAATGTTATTACTCATTTTGAACAATAATATTGAAGAGGGAAGGGTGATAAGGAGGGGGGGGAGGGTAAGTGGTTCTGCCAGGGATACCTCTCCTGGCATCCAGTCTGGAAGGAATTCACCAGGCTCAAGCAAACTTTGAAGCTGAAATTGTAAAGTTTATTGTTAGGCTGTAGAGAACAGAGGGCTAGATTCTTATGGAACCTGCAAACTCACAGAGGCCGCAGGCATAGTTTTAAGGGGTCAATTATGCTAACTAGGTGAGTAAAGGTGGGATCAGGGAGGAGTTAAGGAGTGGTCAGTGCTCAAAGGACCATACACTTTTAATATCAACTGCGCAGGTGTATTGCCCATGATTCACTGGGAAATAGCTCAAGCGGGGCTAGCTGGAGGTGTGGTTTTAGGCCTGAGAGTGCCCAGTCTGCCTCCCACCAAGGTCATCAGAGACAGTGTGGGTATATAATTGACTAAGGATTTACCCTATAGATAAGGTATTGAAGAATTTATGGTGGGGCTGGCCACTCTAACTAAGGGAGATAACATTTACATAACTTATTGTTTCAAGCAGAGATAAACAAGTCATGAGTTGTTGCTGGGCAGAGTGCTGGGAGGGGGAAGGGGCAGAGTCAATGCTCTGAGGCTGGGGGGGGTGGAAATGTGATCTTACAGACTGCTTTTACAAATTGATTTTACAGACATAAATCCCAAAGCACCCCATTTACAAATTGATGTTACAGATTGATACTACAGACATATATACATCACAAGGACCCCATCATTCCCCCCTTAAACAGATGGCACCCAAAATCATTTGGGGACAAGGGGCAATGGGCTCAGCTTCCTGAACTGCTTCTCGCTGGGAAGGGGTGTAGAGCTGTCCCTTCCATACAGGGTTCCATTGTTCAAGGGGTGGGGTCCATGGCCAATGTCTAGAATCTGGCTGATGCTAGATCCAAGGGGTGATGAGTAGCAGCTTCGGGCAACAGTTGGTACTCAGTCTGAGCAGTCATCTGCAGATGGAAAGCACTGAGCCTAGAAGAGATAAACCTAGCAAGGAGGTTAAGCAGGCAAGAGCCAAAACTAAGTAAGATAAAATTGACCAGAAATGGGGTGAGGATGGGCTAGCATAAGCCATTACTCAGACTATTTCACTTTCCTTCATATTTCTACATACTACATATTCTTTTACCAACATAACTGTACTGCCTTTAACAAAGGAGGTTCCTAGCTAGGTTACTTAAGCTGAAATTACAGTGATGTAGGCTGAAACTCCAATGATTGGTCAGTGTACACTTGAATTTCCCACTGGTGGGGAAACCCTAGGCTGGGTCTCCTACCCACAGATTAATCAAGGGTAAGCAAGGGATGGGGGTTCTGCCTGTTTACAGATTAAGCAAGGTGGAGTTCTCTGTTTTACAAATCAATTAAGGGAAGTTTGGGCTGCCTGTTTTACAAATCAAGGAAAGGGTGAGTGGATTTGTGTCTGACATTCAGGAAGGACAAAGTGACAAATCAGAGAGGGAAGGGTAGAGTGGAGCTGGGGAATGATGGGTATTGTGGGGGGCTGCGCAAGGAGGTAAAAGGGGAATCAGGGAGAGGATCAGATAGTCTTAGCTTTAGGGGGTGCTCGTGGACTTCTGTTTTCCATTCTGAGGTGACAGCAGGCTTCACTCTGGTGTAATGTTGTCATGTGGGAATAGAGTCCACTTTGACAGCAGTAGGTGTAGTGGAGATTGTGAAGTGTGGTCCCTTCCACCTCTGCTCCAGACCATGAATTTCTTTTTACCAGCACAGAATCCCCAGGTTGAAACAGGTAAGCTGAGGCAGAACTCGGGATCGGGATCAGGAGAGCTGAGGGAAGGTTTTTTTTGAATCGCCTGCAGACCCTGAAGGAACTTGATAAGGGAAGAGTTAGTGATTTCAGCTTTTAGGTCTTCCCAGATTAGAGGAAGAATGGGTGGTAATCTTCCATATGTTAGGGAATGGTCTGGACTTTCTCAGCCTTGAGTTCTGAGCTCTGAGAAAATTTCAGATGCCAGCTGCTCAAGGAAGTCAAAGCTGAGAATCCAATCCCCCTTAAACAGTTGGGACCCAAAATCATTTGGGTAGATCTATGTTTCATAGGAAGCTGGGTACACAGATTATATATACAGTATACAGTATATAACAGTGAATACAGATTCACTCAGGAAGGAAGAGATAATTCAGAAATTGAATCCTTAACATACAGTTACAAATGTTAACTTTTGCTTAGAGCATGAAACAACTACAAATTCGGATCAAAATAGCCAGATCTCTTCTGTTTTCACAACTCATTACATTAGTAATAAATTTATCTTGCAAATGAAAGTTTTAATAGGCCTCTTAAAATTACACTAGAGATTTGAAAATTTCTTCTGAAAGTATTTTCCCTTCTTTTAAAACAGTTTCAAGATTTATAATTGATCACTAAACTTTTAGGAAGAAAGTTAGTTGAAAACTTTTAAAATGATCTTAAGCAATTTGCATACTTTCTGCACATGTTCCAATTCCAAATGAAAAATAATATTAGATTTTCCAGTGAGCTTACACGAAAGAACCTATATCTGTTACTACTTGCTCTGATCATAGAAACTTGCTATAGAAGGAGAAAGCAGGGACATGTGACATTCCAAACATGACAGGATAAAACATCCTTGACTCTGTTTAAATTCAGGTAAAGTCACAGATATCCAACCATGCAGTATCTGTTCCATCTTATAGCTAGACTCAGGAATAGGTGGGAAACATTCCTTTTCAAAGGAATCCCATTGGTAAACTGAGCCAGGAGGGATCCCATCCCAGACAGAGGCTAAGATTGTCCCTTCGGCCTTTACCAAATGTAGACTTCCACCTATCAGCAGTACAGGATCACATTCCCTCTGAGTAGCTTGTGGCATTTTCTCCGAGATACTGATTCAATGCAGACAACTATACCCAAATTCAAACTCAAAATAAAATTTAGTTATGGTCCCAAGTGCCTTTTACCTTAAACAACAAGCTTCACCGATCACAGCTTAGAGCTAGTTAGTTATTTTTATTTTCATGGAGCTGCACTAAGCAATGATGATTCATCAGGTCTCACAAATGTAAAGAATTCCATTTACCATCTTTCCTTCTGAAATCTAAAAGCCAATTGATAGAAATCCTTCTAATCTTTGCAACTTCTTAGCAAGTTAGGTTCATTTAAAACTACACTTAAACAAGTTCCTTTCCCAGGCTGAATGACCTTGCCTAATAGAGATAGTTTCTAGGGGATTTGGCAGTTTTACAACAGAAGGAAAATTTATATGAATTCTAAGGAGGAGAGACTGGGGGAAGGGCTAATAATGATGCCCCTGCTTAGCCAATTCTCATACAAGCGGGAGGACTGTTCTGAATGGGTAGAACTAGTCTGAATAAAGTTTTCATCCAATCTCCTCCTTTCTACATACAGCAATCAATTACAATTTTAGGTTTTAACATTGAAACAGTAGCCAAAATAACTTAGTTAACAATCTTACAAGTTTTAAACTGTCTTAACTGAAACTTCCTTTTAAACAAAGACAGACTTGGAAGCTTATGATTTCCCAAATTACAATACTCCCAGACTTTAAGAAAGTCA
This sequence comes from Gymnobelideus leadbeateri, assembly GCA_011680675.1. Lineage (NCBI taxonomy): Eukaryota > Metazoa > Chordata > Mammalia > Diprotodontia > Petauridae > Gymnobelideus > Gymnobelideus leadbeateri. The sequence goes on along the minus strand of WOXC01011027.1, from coordinate 309,708 downwards.
TAAACAATTATCATGTTCTTAAATTTGAACTTTGAAATAAAAACAAAGAATTACCAATCTGGTGACCTTAAAAATCAAGTTTGTTTTTTTTTTGAAGTTACACAGAACTAAAATTTTCTTGTTGCCACACACCCAATCAACTTATCACTAGAAATCAATTACATTCTGGAATCTCACATAGATGGTCAATGTGGTGATTCATAAACCTTCAAATTAACATAAATACATCCTTAGATGAAGCAAGCTTAAAAACCACATCCCTATATTTTTCTTTCCTTTTTTTTTCAAGTTTCTCATTTGCTCAATAAGAATTCTACAAAATGCCTTTACAATTCACTGTGCACAATTATTCATTTCATCATTAGTAAGGTGGAAACCATAACTTTAAGTCACTGCATATTTCCAGAATAGCCAAAAAGTTAAATGAACAATCAGATCACAGTAAATATCAGCAATTATTACTACTACCTGTTTGTATCCCAAATATAACAGCTTTAAATCGTCAGATCTTATAACAAAAAAAAAAATCCAATTCACATGAAATAAACATAAGACAGGATTAGCAGAACTGATAAAGTAACATAGCTGATTTTACACAACTTTTTCTCCATCTTTTAGTTTCAACAATTTTCAGATTGAAAACTGCTTTATCTAACAACATTTCTGGCTCACAATGGTCACTCAAACTTTTACAGTATAAGAGGATTTTACAGTTTAGAGATACCATAATAACACAATGACATTATGACATTAATTGCATTTCCAATTCATCACATACAAAAATTATTGGTAGAAAAATTGGGCTTACCAAGTACAGAGGCTTTTCTTCTCTCCCCACAACTGCAGAACCTGGTTGAGGACCCAGGCATTTGAAAGGAGAGAGGGTCATCTGCATGCTTGGAGCTGTGGGCTTAGGGTACCCACGGGTGTTGCCAGGCCCCTCGATATAGTTGCAGCTCCCTCTTCTTTTTCAAGTGGGGGAGCTTAACTCAAATTCCCTATTCTTTAACATGCTCTATTTTTCTTCTAGAATGAGAGACTTTAATAAATTTTTGTAAAATGTTTTCAGCCGATTTAACTTTTACTCCAATAAGCTTTAATTTATGTGTCCACTCCTTATAAAACCTTTGAAAGTGATATCTTTGACCTCTCCAGCAAGTGATATTGGGGGGGCGCCTTCCCCCTTTCTCACTACTAGAGAACCCAAAAGAAAATTCACTTTTTCTTATCAAATCTTACAAAATATTCCAATTTGCCTAAATGGCAAATAGTAAAATGAATTCTGACTTATCTTTAGCATCAAATTAGGAGTGACACTTTTTTACTTCTCGCATGAATTCAATTGACTTACAGTTTTATTCTAATACACAGATTTTTCCTCTTTTAGGTGAGGCAGGAAACAGTTAAATTTTCATCTGCCTGCCTCTTTGATTTGAGGGGATAAGATTCCCTCATTATTTCTTATCGCCTTCTCCTCACTCCACTTGGCCAGAGTGGAATGAAGAGGAGGAGATTTTCAAACTTTTAAAGATTTTAAAACTTCTGTTCACACTTCTCAACACCAAATACCATCTCTATCTTAACTTCCTACCCATACTTCTTCCTTTGCTACATGCTTAAAATTTCTTGCTTTATAAACCTAAACAAGACAATATTTACCTCTCTTTTCTCTTCTTCTCCAGCCTGCATTCAGCATCAGTGAAGGGAGGAGGGAGAGAGAGCTAAGAGCCTTCCAAAGGAAGGTCCGGCAGTCCAGCTGCAGTTTAAACCTTCCATGATGTTAGATTACACACTCACTCATTCACACAGACACACAAAAAAACAGAACAGAGAGAGAAACTGACAGGAACGTTCCAAAAGCTCACAGAGGATTGTTAGAAATCCCCAGGCATAAATCATATTTGCTTGGCTTCCAGATAGATGCTAATGGAGGCCAGGTAAAACTTGCTTTAAGATAATCTAGGCTCAGATCCCCGAACATAGGGGGAAACACTGGCCCATCCTTCCTCCTTGGGGTTGTGAAGACCGAGTTTTTCCAACTGCTCAAGAGACATCCCGGGGGGGAGTCTCGGGGTATGGAGAGAGACTGACCAATCGATCCTTTTCCTGCCCTGACACCAAAATCCCTGTAGTCCAGCTTCAGCCCTGCGTCCAGGGAGAAGCTCTAGCCTACTTTTACAAAGTAGACGAATACCCAAAGCATCCCGGGGATGAGAGCGTCCTCTGTCCTGAATTGGGAGCGAACCCAGGGTCTTACAGACCCACACTGGCCTGGCCCAGACCGGAGCTTCCCCACAAGCCTTCTTAGGGCTTGTGGAGGTGAACCCAACTACAGGGAGAGGGGGGAGTTTAAAGGATAAAAGCTTGAGACCTCAGACTTTGTCCCTGGTGGTCGCCATCTGAAGAGGGAAGGGTGATAAGGAGGGGGGGAGGGTAAGTGGTTCTGCCAGGGATACCTCTCCTGGCATCCAGTCTGGAAGGAATTCACCAGGCTCAAGCAAACTTTGAAGCCAAAATTGTCAAGTTTATTGTTACGCTGTAGAGAACAGCGGGCTAGATTCTTATGGAACCTGCCGAATTCTGTCGATAGTTATTTTATCTTCTGATTCCAGGACCTCAGGACAGTTTTTTTTGACAATCTCTTGGAGGATGTTGTCTAGGCTGCTTTTTTCATCATGGCTTTCTGGTAGACCAATAATTCTTAGGTTGTCTCTCCTGGATCTGTTCTCTAGGTCAGTTATTTTCCCAGTGAGATATTTTACATTTTCTTGCAATTTTTCGATCGTCTTGTTTTGTTTGATTGACTCTTGCTGCATCATAGAGTTCTGAGCTTCAATTTGATTGTTTCTAATTTTTCTCGAATTACGGTCTTCAGTTATTTTTTGAAGTTCCTTTTTTAGGGAGGTATTTTCTCCAATTACTTCACTGAGACATTTTTCCAAGTTGGTCACTGCCTCCCTGATTTGGTCTTTAAAATTTTTCTTAAGCTCTTCCAGGAATGCTATTTGGGCTTGAGACCAGATCATATTTCCTTCTGTGGTCTCAGGTGTGGGTAGAGAGTCTATATTGTCCTGTGTATTTTGTTGTTCTTGCCCTGCATAGTATGCTCGAATAGACTTTTTTGCCTTCCCCTTCTCCTTCTCGGCTTCTTTTTTTCCCATTGTGACTTCCTATTTCTTAGTTTCTCAGGCTATGAGTTTAGGGCCTGATCCTTGACTTTGAATACCTCTGGGTGGCTAGTTTATGGCTAAGTCAGGGAAGTCAATGAGGGATGTAGATGAGTAGGTGTGGGTGTGTCTGATCACTTCAGATTTCTGCCTCTATACCCCTGGGCTATAAGTAGGCTTTTGTTGGTGAGGTGAGGTGGGGCTTGTTGGGACCCCACCCTCTCTTCTCTTCAGACTCCTGGCTATCTCAGTTACACCCTTCTTGGAGACTCTCAAGCCTGGGGCTATTTCCATTAACTTGGGATTTCAATCTGGGTGGGAGACTTATCTTTGGGTTTTCTGCTTCATGAAGGAGGGATGGGAGGATCGGAGCAGCTAGAATTTACTTTGCCGTTCCAGCCCCTGTATTATACAGGCAGGCAGTTTCTAAACTTCCAGGCTGGGGGCCGAATGCAGCCAGAGAAGCCACTCTCTCCCCTGGGGGCCCAACTCTCCTACCTGACTCCAATGATCCTACCCGTCTGAGAGATGACTGCAATTCGTCCTCGGTAAGTCTGCAGGCTGGGGCTTTTGCTCTCTCTGGTGTAGTCTGCTTGTCTGCTCTTAGGTCTGGGCTGTGCAGACACCATGCACTCTGTGCTCAACCAGTCCGGAAACACTGGGCAACCTCCTGGGCTGGACTCTGCCACACTTCGTCTTCCAGTGGGCTCCGTCACTCCGGATTCCACTCAGATTCACCCTTTGAGACTTAGTGACCGAGGAGCTCAGCGAGGTTACTGCTTCCTTTCCGCCATCTTCCTCCCCCTCCACCTCTCTTGCCCTATATCTTTTCACTGGACTCTGATAACTCTGGAGGAGAGGATGAGGCTGATGACTTTGTACAACCCTGTCTCACTTAAATTCATTCCATGTGCAAGTCAAGCCATTGATCCTCTTTGAGAAAGAAGGACAAATGACAAGATCATAAGCACTTCGAGATAAGATTCTCAAGTGTCCCAAGAAATAATGTTGTTTATCATCCTTGGGTACATGATGGAAACCTCTCTACCAACTTCTTTATTTGTCTTAAGAGAACTTAGGTAGCATCTTTCTATTTAGATACAACTTTTTAATGTGATCAGTCTGGAAAAGTAGCAAAATACTCGACTATAAAGAGCATTGATTGTCTGACAAAGGAAATTGTACTTTAATTCATTAACCATAGAAAGATAATAAAGATTGTTGCAGAAAAGAGTAACATGATCACATCTATGTGTGAGTTATATGTTTGGATAGGTACAAAATCCCTGTTTTCTCTGGACTATATCCCCCGTAATTCTTAGGGGCTCAGAGAGTCTTGCTAATTGGAAGAGGGTTCTGAACACAACATACCAGATAAAAGTATATGAGGCTTGCAGATTAGGACTACTTCTGCACATAGAAGATACTGAAAGAGACTAGGGGAAGCCATAAGGAGAGAGACAGAAATGCTGGTTACATTTAGATAATGCTGAAAAGCCATAGTGAAGGAGCAGACTGAAGAGTAAGAATGACCGAAGGTGACACAGTTTGCACCCAGGCAGCCACTGGTGATATAACAAACAAAAAAAAATTCTTCCATAAGGAATTGCTGCCAATACTAATGGATACTACCTCTCCATGAGTTATTTAACTACCTGGTTCTTTCTCTTTCTATTATGTGGGGAAAGGGGAGCCCAGGAAAACCCATGAGTGACTAATCCAGAAATCCAGTGTACCTAGAGTTACTGCTGGGAACACCAGCCTAATACTTACTATGAATGAGTCATATGATCCCCTGTCTGTTATGTGGAGGCAACAGCTAAACCAGTGCTTCGCCTATGAAGAAAAGTGTGAGGAGAAAGCAGAAATTGTTTAATGTTTAATCTGTTTGATTGAAATCTTTGTTATTATCATTGCCTTTTTACTTCAACTGAATGCCTTTAGCTTTGAATTAATGTATCCTTTGACTGATTGGTCTGGTTAAAAGTAGCAAGGGGGACTCATAAGCAATGGTTTTGAGAAGATGCTAACCCAAAGCGCGTCATGAAACTAGGGTAACTTTCAGGTTCCCACAAATGAGGAAAGTTGGTGTTATATGTGCTAAGGAAAACTAATCTGGCGGAAAAATAAAGATTAAACTGGTGGAAGGAAAAAAGGTAGCAAGAATATTTGTTAAGAGCTTGTTTCAATAGTCCAGGTAGCTAGCAACAAAAGTCTAAACTTAGGTGGTTATAGTAAGAATAGAGATAGTACAAAATGTATCACAGAAATATAACCAGAGTGTTCTACTTATTAAATATGAAAGGTAAGGGGGAAAAAAGGATCAAAGAATGTAGATTTGATAACTACAAAAAAAAATTGAACTTGGGCTATCTCATCTGTAGAACTAGATGGAAAGTGAAGTGGAAAACAAGCACATAGTTACAAGAAATTAAGATGTTTATATTATAGATACAGCAAGTCTAAGAGAGGAAAAGGACAGGACTCCAATGAAGAACAGTCTTATAGGGTGTGGAGTCTAATTATAGTCTACTTGTAAGTCACTCAACTTCAATCTCCCACTTGACTAATTGGTATATGTTTAATTTTATAATCCCAATATTTATGGCAATCTGGAGGTATGTTTTAATCATTTATTTCTTGTTATAAATTATAAACATATAATCTTTCTCATTAATTAATTAATTGGCTTGAGTTCCACAATTGAGGAAATCATTGAAAACAGCAAATACTATACATTACGATTTTAAAAATGAAATAGTCTATGTCTCAGTAGACATAGTTTGTTAAATAATTTTTAATAAAGGGAAAGAAGATACTTTTTCCAAAGGAAGTTCTCCTATTTGAGTATAAAAAAATAAATGTCAAATTTGCTGAATATATACAATGTGTTAACAAATGAAATTGATAATAAAAAGACAAAGATGTTAATAACATTTTAGCTATGCAAACTTCAACAATCAGTCACCTCAGACCCTCAGTATAATAGTAGTTGACTTATCTTCAATTATCTAGAAATGTAGTTTCATATCATTCAGTTCACTCTAGATATTGATTAAAACCTTTTAAGAATAATCTTCAGATTTCTACTCCTGTTAAATTTAGTCTCCCACAATATAAGCTAGATTGCTTCTCTCTCTGTCCTCTCTCCTATGATCACTAGAAACAATCTTTCCAAAAATGTCCAGCTCCTCAAAACTCTTCATAAGATTCTCTTTATAAAATTTCTTTATAACATATCACTTATAACAGTTCTGATGAGGAGAAAGTTTCACACTACCTTATCCCTCCCTATATTCTCCACAGATTCCTCATAGATGTTCATGGATTATACATAAAACATATGCCTTGGCTCCATAGAAAGAAGTACTTCAAGAGAGACATTTTCTCAACACTCAGCTACTAACACAAACTGTTTTTCTCAATATTCCATTTGGCTTTTATGTGGTTTTTATTTAGAGATAATATTTATATTCTCTGTGAGAGATGCATTTGAAATAAAAATTACATACATACATAAAGACACAGAATCTGGAAGAACTGTTACCTCGGTATAGAAGAACTATTAAAAGATTCTCAGAAGGAAATTATTATGTGCCATAGTGAAGTCAGAAGAGGATCAATTTTAAGAGGAGGGATGATAATCTCTATTCTAGCTTTAAAAGATACCATAATGAAGAACTGGGGCCCATGTTCAAAAAATCCTTTCTGTGAAACTGGATCCAATGGTGATGCAACTTTTTGAAGAATATTAAATGAAAGAAAGTAAATGGCATTGTGGCTCTTTTGTATTTTTGGACAGCATAATATGTGCAATTAAGGTCTTGTTATGATTATCATGATTGATATGATCAAGTATATTACATTATCCTTTTAAATGATTAACATACTATACCTTTGGTTCAGTTCAGTTGAACTTTCATTTTATGTTCCTCTTCTGAAATTTCTTCTTTCATGATTTTAAATTGGGTAGGAATAAAGTCTCCTTTACTTCTTTAAAAAGAAAAAAACCCCCACACATACACAGAGGCAATAGCACATTTCACTGCTAACAGAAGACCTTGGTTTCCATAAATAGAACTAGAAGTTTCGGATTGGCTAGCAAGAGAAACTAGGACTGGGTGTTTTTTCATAAACACTTGTTCATGTTTCACTGCTCTTGCCTCCCTCATTTCACCCCTCATGCAGAATAGAGCTTTAAAAAAAAAAGAAATTAGATATAGTGATAAAATGAGCAAAATTAGCTGACTGTTTCAGGCTAGGGCACACAACATTGGTGGAATCCCTGTTCAGTATCTTATTCATCAGCTCCCCATGGAGGATTGATCCTGCTGCAGCATAATTAATGTATAAAAACCTAAATGTATTGATTCATCATGAGTGATAGTGTCAACTAGCCAAAGCATCCTCTCCCTCAGATAGTACAAGAGTTCCAAGTGGAAGGTATTTCCCCTTTTATATGTGAATAGTTAAGTTACAAAAGGGGGCAAAAAGTAAAGTTTTATGTAAAGAAAAAGAGTAGAAACCCACACAAATTATCAGCATTTCTATATATTACCTACAAAACCCAGAAGGAAAAGATAGAGAAATTCTTAAAATATAACTGCAGTGTAAATATAAACAGTATAAAATATGTAGGAATCTACCTGCTGAATCACACACAGAAGCTATATGAACACAATTAAAAAACTCTCTTCAGTCAGATAAAGACAGATCTAAATAACTGGAGAAATATTAATTAATCATGGGTAGGTCAAGCCAATATTATAAAAATGACAATTCTACCTAAATTAGTTTACTTATTCAGTGCCATACCAACCAAACTACTGAAGAATTACTTTATAGAACTAGAAAAAGTAATAATAAACTCATCTGGAGGAACAAAAGGGCAAGAATATCAAGGGAACCAATGGGGGGAAATGTAAAGGAAATGTAAAGTACCATATTTCAAAATATACTACAAAGTGATAAATTATCAAAATAATTTGTTATTGGATAAGAAATGGAGTGATTGATCAATGGAACATATTGGGTACACAATAAACAGAAAGAAATTACCACAGTAGCCTACTGTTTGATTAATCCAAAGATCTATTGGGGTAAGGACTCACTATTTGAGAAAAACTGCTGAGAAAACTGGAAAATAGTTTGGCAGAAAGTAGGCATAGACTAACATCTCATGCTATATACCAAGATGAGCTCAAAATGGATGCTTGATTTAAACAGAAAAGGTGATATCATAAGTAAATCCAATGGAACATGGGAGAAATCACCTGTTAGATATATGGGTAGGGGAAGAGCTCATAACCTACTAACAGAGAAAGAGGGTCACAGGAAATAAAATGGATAATTTCAACTACCTAAAATTTAAGTTTTTGCACAAACAAAATCAATGCAGCCAAAATTAGAAGAAAAGCAAGGAAAATGTTTTTGCAGCAAGTTTCTCTGATAAAGGTCTCATATGACAAAAATATAGGCAACTGAGTCATTTTATGAGTCATTTCTCAATTGATAAATGAAAAGAAAATTTTCAGAGAAAAAAATTAAAGATATTTTTTTAAGATTTTTTTTTTCATTTTAGCTTTCACCATTCACTTCCAAAAGATTTTGAGTTCCAGATTTTTTTCCCCATCCCTCCCATTTCTGCACCCCAAGATAGCACGCAATCTGATATAGCATCTACATATGCATTCATATGAAACATTTTCAAATTAACCATGTTGAAAGAAGAATTAGAACCAATGGGAGAAACCATGAGAAAGAAGAAAGAAAAAAAAGGAGAGAGAGAGAGAAAATATTATGCTTTAATCTGTATTTAGACTTCACAGTTCTTTTTCTGGATGTGGATAGAATTTTTCATCATGAGTCATTTGGAGTTGTCTTAGATCTTTGCATTGCTAAGCAGAAATAAATCTATCAAAGTTAGTCATTGTACATGATGCTGTTACTGTGTAAAATGTTCTTCTGGTTCTGGTCACTTCACTCAGCCACAGTTCATGTAAGGTTTTCCCAGGTTTTTCTGAAGTCCACATGCTCATCATTTCTTATGGAACAATAGTATTCCATTACATTCATATACCATAACTTGTTCAGCCATTCCCCAATTGATGGGTATCCCCTCAATTTCCAATTGGTGGCCACTACAAAAAGAGCTGCTAAAAATATTTTTGTATGTGAGTCATTTTTTTTTATGATCTCTTTGAGATACAGCCCTACACGTGGTTATTACTGTGTCCAAGGGTATGTACAGTTTTATAGCCTTTTGGGCATAGTTGCAAATTGCTTTCCAAAAGGGTCGGATCAATTCACAACTCCACCAACAATGCATTAGTGTTCTAATTTTTCCACATCTTCTCCAGCATTTATCATTTTCCTGTTTTGTCATGTTAACCAACATGATAGGGTGATGTGGTACCTCAGAGTTGTTTTGATTTGCATTTCTCTAATAATTAGTGGAAATCAAAGATAGTAATAATCATATAAAGGTACCTTAAGTCACTAATAATTAGAGAAATACAATTTAACAGAACTCTGAGGTGCTACCTCACAGCCATCAGATTGGCTAACACAACAAAACAGAGAAATGATAAATGTTGGAGAAGATGTAGGAAAATAAGTATACAAATGCACTGTCAGTGGAGCTAGGAACTAGAACAACCATTTTGGAGAGCAGTTTGGAACTATTTCTAAAAAGCTATAAAAACTGTGCTTGTACCCAGAAGATATCAAAGGAAAAGGAAAAGGACCTATATATTCAAAAGTATTTATAGCAGCTCTTTTTATGGTGGCAAAGAATTGGAAACTGAGGGTATACCCATCAATTGTGGAATGGTTGAACAAATTATGGAATATGAATGGAATGAATTACTAACATGCTGTAAAAAAATGTGAAGAATGAATGAAAAAAGAAAAAAATCCACATATACATAATGACTATAACAGTATAAATGAAAAACTCCCTAACATAAAAGTGAACTGTGAGCAACTGAAAGACCAGTAATGATCCTGGAGAAAAGATAATGAAACAGCCCCTCTCCACATAGCAGACAGGCAAGATACTACAGTAGCAAGTCATAGACAGATGTAATCGCCATATTGGGTGTTTTTATTTAACTTTTCTTTTCTTTTCTTTTCTTTTTTTTTAAGCAATTGGGGTTAAGTAACTTGCTCAAGGTTACACGGCTAGTCATTATTTATGCATGGGTGCTCATTTTCTGAGGCCGGATCTGAACTTGGGTCATCCCAACTCCGAGGCCGGTGCTCTTACTCACTGCGCCACCTAGCCGCCCCTTAACTTTTCTTAATTACAAGGGAGGATTGAATTTAGCAGAAAGGGGAGAGTAATATTTCCAGAAATTACTATGACATAAGACAAAAGTCATTTTAAGCCATTTTAAAATATCTAGTCTGGAGAGAAATCTGTAGAAGCACAGGTTATATAGGCTCTAGAATTATGGAAGTCATTTCTACATACAAAGGATTTAACAATAATCCAGTCAGGGATTCATGTGGTAATTAAAAAAAATTTAAACACAGCAGGTCTCATAGTCATGACAAAGTTTTCTATCTGTGGAAATTTCAGGAAGCATTTTAATTTTTATCTTATTTCAACAAATTTAATTGATGCCTTTTTAAAAGAGAGAGAGTGCTATATCTGGTATCAGGAAGACCTGAGTTCAAATCCAGCCTCAGGCACTTACTAGTGTGGCCCTGGACAAGTCACTTAACTGCTGTCTGCCTCAGTTTCCTCAATTGTAAAATGGGGATAATAATAGAACCTACCTTCCAGGGTTGTTGTGGGGAAAAAAATTGAGATAACATATATAAAATGCTTTGCAAGTGTTATATAAATGCTTTAAAGTGTTATATAAATACTATTATTATTGTTATTTCCAGACATACTTCCATAACCAATGAACCCTCCCACATAACAAAAGCAGGTGAGGTAAATCAACTAAAAGAGTAACTACATTTATAATATCTATCACGTGGCACCTCCACTTCTCTACAGAAAGAAGGGAGGTGCTTCCTCACTTCTCTGGGGCAAGGATTAGTCGTAATTATTCAGTATTTAGCTTCATTTTGGGGTTATTTTTATTTATATTGTTGTAGTCACTATGTATATTGTTTTTCCTGGCTCCACTTACTTGACTCTGAATCAGTTTATTCAGCTTTTTTCATAGTCCTGAAATCTTCATATAAGTTGTTTCTTGTGAAATAATAATATTCTGTTACATTAATATACCATAATTTGTTCATCCATTCCCTTATAGATCAGCTCCATTTTGTTCCCAATTTTTTGCTATCACAAAATAGTGCTGCTATGAATATTTAGGCACATACATACATTTTTTTGTCTTTGATCTTTTATTTTATTTTATTTTATTGCTTTTTTTGAGGGGTTAGGCAGGGCAGTTGGTATTAAGTGACTTGCCCAAGGTCACATGGCTAGTTTTGTGTTGAGTATCTGAGGCTGGATTTGAACTTGGGTCCTCCTGACTCCAGGGCTGGTGCTCTATTTATTGTGCCACCTAGCCACCCCATGTTTGACCTTTTAAAGGGGTATTTTAACAACAAAAAAACCCAAATTGGCTTGTTAAGGGTAACTTCTATTTCTACTCAATTGAAAGTCAGTTGATTCTCATATATAAAAGTTGCGAGGGGAATTTATAGAAATTAAGCACAGAAACTCCAGAAATTCCCTACAATGAATTCTAGAGAAGTCCCTATTGGGATTAAGTATATTTGCTACTAATCTCCATGAGAAGCTCAGAAGACCAATTTAGGTGGACCTGCCTTGTCTCTCTGTTTACAAAATGGATTGTTTATATTTTAGAAAAGATCTTGGAGACAGGACTAAGATGAAAACATGTTTTAAGTCAAAATCCTTTAGGTGATGTGGCAAAATGGGACCCAATAACCTATCTCATTCAGTGACTTATATATATATATATATATATATATATATATATATATATATATATATATATATGGTTCTACATTTAGTGCTAGCTAAGTAAAGAAGGGAGGTTTCTTTTTTTAAATTATTGGTCTTTTAAAAATTAGCAATTTTTTCCCCTTCCTCTCACCTCCCACTCTCTATTGGGAACAAAAAGCAAAACAAAACTCTTGCAAGAGATACTCACGATCAGGTAAAACTAATCTCCATGTTGGTTGGCCATGTCCAAAAAATATATGTCTCATTCTATGGTCTGAATCCATCACTTTTTTTTTCAGGAGGTGGGTAACATGTTTCATCACTATTCCATTGGAATTGTGTTTGGTGATTACACTGAAAGTTCTTAAGTCTTTAAAAACTGTTTTTCTTTATAATGTTGTTATACGAATCATTCTTCTGGTTCTGTTTCTATCATGCTGCATCAATTCATACAAGTCGTCCTAGATAAGGCAGTCAACAGAGACTAGAATGGACTTTTGAATGGTGATCTAGAGCTTTCCTTGGAACCACAGATGTGTGGAAAAGCTGACCTCCAGAAAGTCCCTGGGAATTAAAATTGAATGGGGAATTAAGATTATAATGTCAAAGTGGCCCCAGAAGAATCAAGCTACCTCCATTTGCTCAAACTCCTGAGAAGAGTGGATAAGTTCCCAGAAAGACTGAGGAGAAAAAAAAAAGGAAAAGTATTCTAATTCCCTTCCCTCATCCCTTTGCCTCTATTTCTCCCTCAAGATGGTAAACATTTACTCCAAAGTTTTTCTCTCTTTTAAATCTGTTTAGAACTCCTGGTTTAATTCATGTCTTTGAAAGTATCTCACCTTAATATAAAACTATTGTTGATCATAATGACCTTTGATATTTCTCTGTGCATTACGTATATGGGAAGTGGGGAGTGAGGGAGGGGGGGAGGGGGTCAGTGAAATGGAAGATACCAGTCCCAGTCTAGCTGGGACACAAGACAAGAGAGGGGTCTGAATTTCAGTCTAAAATGCCCAGGATTTTATATTTGCTTGAGGGCTCTGAGAAAAAGAGAGAATCTCAATGATTTTATTAATATTTTTAATAAGTTCCTTAAGAAGCAGAACTAAAATTGGATCAGGGTTTGCATTCTATCCCTCAGGCTAAAAACTGTGAGCCAAGTAGCCAGAATATTCTGGTGAGGAGGATGGGTGTGTGTGTGTGTGTGTGTGTGTGTGTGTGTGTGTGTGTGTGTGTATGACCTTGTCTCTTCCCATCTCTATATCCCATTGTTTTCTCTCCAAGCATGCCCAGGAGAGCAACTGCTTTGACTGAGGAGCAGCTTGACCCAATGAGGGAAAAAAAGATGTGATGTAGCTAAATCCTAAATTGCAAATATGGGCACAACTTCCTCATTTGTCCAGACAACCTTTCCAGACAGTTCCATATACTGGTTACAGTATGTAACCACAAGTCAGTATTTGTTTTTTGTTGTGCGCAGCACATTTTGAAGTTCAAAGCAAAAATAAAAATTTGCCGTGAATTATATTATACTTCCAATACTTCAGGGATCTGTGGTCCTCTTGTTCTTAGTGTACCACCTTCCTGCCTGCTCACCCTAGAAAGAATATTATTCTACAACACCTGCCCTCTTTCTCCCATTGGTAAGTTCCTCCTGGAATTCCCATTTTGTAATAAGGACCCAGGCCAACCTGCCTTTGTTCTCCCAGTCCCACTCGTGACTTTCTGGACTTTAAAACTATGGTCTTGTGATTGTCATTCCCCACTAGAATGTAAGTTTCTTGAGGGCAGGGACCATCTTTCTTTGTATTTGTATCCTCAGCTCTTGGCATAATGCCTGACACATATTAAAGTGCTTAAAAATGCTTGTTTCCTCCCTCCCTTCCTTTCCTCTTTCCCTTCTTCTTTGCACCCTTCCCTTTCTTCCTCCCTTCCTTCTTTCTTTTCTTGTTATGCCCTTCACCTATAGAAGTTTTACCCTTCTGGGACTTTGTGGATGGTTACTTTGGGAAAAGAAAAGCAAACAAACAAAAAAAAACCCCAACTTATCACTTGCTAGTCAAACACCTGTTCTCTCCAAATTTATCTGGGCTAGTTTTCAGTGAATTATCCCATAATCCATTGCCAGGACTGTAATGGAAGCTTTTCCAGGTTGGTGAGATCTTCTAGAGCTTGGTCCTTTTTATGATATAGTCTTCAACAACTCAGAGTTACCTTTTAACCATAATGAGGTATCATAGGAGAATTTTTATGAATTACATTTAGCCATATAAATGAAATCACTCTCATCTGGGAAATGGGACAGTCTTATCAAGTTCACAAAGTATTACTGTACACAGTGTTAATAATTTAAAGGGATAAAAGTGCAAATGATTGTTATCCTTCTCTTTTAGCTCAGAATTGTTAACACTGGTCTTGCTCAGAGATTTTTCAAATTCCAAGAGTGAGAAGCTAAAGAAAGCTGTTACAACATAGGAGAAAAGTGAGTTTGGAATGTCAGAAATGGAGTGTGATCAATCAAACTTTAAGTCTCTACACACTGAGATTTATGGTTCATATGAAAATATGCTAACATACCTGTAATTGATACAATGGCACATTGAACTCCATCCTCTTATAAAATAGTATTTCAACTTGTCAGGCTGTGTCATTTTGAAAATAATTATAGCACATTAAGTTTAAATGAAGCCTACTGTGATTTGACAAAGGTCCATTCAGAAGAGCCATAAAACTGTCTCTTTGGCTAGTTTATAAAATGTATGGGGAATAGTTCTTCAGCAATTTATTTTTCAGCTAAGCCAGAGAAAGAGCTAAGAAGCAGGAATGAGGAATCCCCAATGCTCAGCTTCATCTCATCAAGCCCCATGGGATAAGTACCATGGATGGTATCTGCCTAGAGATATAAAAATGCAACATAGATTTAAAAGTCTTTGATAGGGCCACAAGATGGCGGTCTTGTTCTGTCTGTCAGAGACAGTCTATTGGGTGGTGGTCACCCCATCTATCAGTTCTTCTCAAGGTCATTACTGAAAATTCTGGAGTTTGAAACTACATGTTGTGATATATGGGATTTTCCACTAGAAATTACAAGAAAACCAGAGGTGTTTTGATAATAGGAATCTTAAAGAAAGGAGCTGCCATTTTTTGGTCAAAGGTTGACTTGTCAGTATAACAAAGTTTATAGGTCATGAAACCTATGTAAACTGTTCCTTTCATGACTTAAGGGTTTAATAGGACCAGTCTCTCCAGTGACATCAAGGAGTGTCCAAGGAAGAATCATTTCTATCATAGTACAATGGCAACAGCTCTGGTTTTGTAGTCATAGGTATTGGATTCAAATCCCTCCTTTGAAACTACTTATCTGACCTTGGGCAAGTTAATTGGCCTCTCTAGTGCCTATTTCCTTATCAATAAATGAGTGAATTGGAATAAATGACCTTCTAGCTATAGTCAAGGTTTCTTAACCTGGGGTCTGTAAACTTAGTTTTTTAAATAATATTCTAATAACTATATTTCACTATAACCACTTTCCTTTGGAATCCAATATATTTATAGTGAAACCCATTCACTAGACTACCAAGGATGTCAATGACACAAAAAATAATTAAGAAACTTTGCCTAGATTTATCACTTATGATGTTCATATTGCCTTTGTCTTCCAACCATGGATCAATCTTTGATTTTGGATACTGTTCTTTATAGATGCTTCAAGATTTCATGGAACTGGATGCTTTTTCTCCTCTCTCTGACTATTGTAGAGTTAATTATATAAATGTGATTGGGAGAAGGGCATCAAGAAAGCCAGGGAAAGCTCTAGTCCCTTCTGTTCACATCTCTCCTCCAACTCAAATTATGTTTCTATCCAATGATTGTTGTCTTTCTCAGTAAAGGGGAAGCATTAACCTGAATTATTGATCATTCCTCCATTTCTCTCCCCTTTGATTACTCCACTGATGTATCATTCTTTGGAAGAGCCCTAAACTAGTATAGAAAAAGAAGATAAGCAGGATGTGCAGGAAAATTGCACTACATTATAGTAGAGAGAGTGAGACTTGGAGTCAGGCAAACCTGGGTTCAGATATTGGCTCAAATAAGCCTTAGTTTTTTACTTTGGGCAAGTCATTGAACCTCTCTCAGACTTAGTTTCAGCAGCAGCAGAATTATTAAATTGTAGGTCATTGGAATCCAATATATTGTGAAACCATAGTGAAACCCATTCACTAGACTACCAAGGAGGTCAATGACACAAAAATTAATTAAGAACCTACTTATAATAATTAAGACCTACTTGTAGCTAATTTAGGGATTTAAAAAAATCGTTGTTGTTTTTTTTTAGGGGATTGCCTTTCTTTTTATTTTTATTGCTTAAAATGTTACCTAGCATGTGATAGGTACATAAGAAATGCTTATTGACTAGCTGACATGGCATCTCATCTCTTACCTCTGTGCCTTTGCACTATCTGGCCACCTCATGAATGGAATGTTCTGTCCTCTCATTCTCCTTAAATTTCTTGACTTTCTTCAAGATTCAACTCAATTCCTACTTCTAGGAAAACTTTCAAGTTCTCCCTGTCTTTTAATCTTTCCCATATTAAGACTGACTTTGGGGGGGCGGAGCCAAGATGTTGGGCATAGAAGCAGGAAAACTCTCTGTGCTCCTCCCCATAACCACTCAAAATACCTATAAAAATTAGTCTAAACAAACTTTAGGGCTACAGAACCCACAAAGTGACAGAGAGAAACAAACCTCCTGCTGAAGGCAGCCTGGTAAGTAGACAGGAAGGGTACAACGCAGCATGCTGGGAGCAGAGCCCAGCCCTACAGGAGCCCTGGTTTTAGCCTCAGGGCAGCCATGACCAGCTGCCAGTTGGAGGGACTTCGGGGGAGAGTGGGTCACCATCAGCTATGGCAGTTTCCAGAATTATCAGCCCATAAATGCCAAAGAAAAAGTGAGAGGTCAGTGTGAACTTTGGGAACAGGGAGTCCAGGAGTGTGGTCCAGCCTCTGCCCCAGGAGGGAGAAGTGGCTGAGGGTAGCTGCCATGGCTGCAAGGCTGCTTCAAAGCTCCTGGCCTGCAGATTGTAGGGAGACCAAGTGACCATTCTGAGGGGTAATGGCTTTGCTTTAACCTGCTTGGATCTAGATTGGGATCTAGGGTGGAGGTCCTGGGGTATATGACCAGGTGCCAAAGCCAGTGGAGGCAGATTGGAGCAGATGGAAGCTAGTGACTTTATGAGAAATCAAGATACTATTAAACAGATGCAAACAAATGAAAAAATAGAAGGCAATGTGAAATATCTCATTGGAAAAAAAACACTGACCTGGAAAATAGATCCAGGAGAGATAATTTAAAAATTATTGGACTACCTGAAAGCCATGATCAAAAAAAGAACCTAGAAATCATCCTTCAAGAAATTCTCAAGGAAAATTGCCTGATGTTTTAGAACCAGAGGGCAAAAGGTTGAAAGAATCCACCAATCACCTCTTGAAAAAGATCCCAAAAAGAAAACTCCTAGTAATATTATAGCCAGGTTCTGGAGTTCCCAGATCAAGAAGAAAATATTACAAGCAGCCAAGACGAAACAATTTGAATATTGTGGAAACACAATCAGGATAACAGGATTTGGCAGCTTCTACACTGAGAGATTGAAGGGCTTAGAATATGATATTCTGGAGGTCAAAGGAGCTGGAATTAAAACCAAGAATCACCTACCCAGCAAAACTGAGTATCAGGTTTCAGGGGAAAAGATGGTACTTCAAAGAAATAGAGGACTTTCAAGCTTTCTTAATGAAAAAACCAGAGTTGAATAGAAAATTTGACATTCAGATACAAGAAGCAAGAGAAGCATGAGAAGGTAAACAGGGAAAAGAAATCATAAGGAACTTATCAAAGTTGAACTATTTACATTCCTACATGGAAAAATGATCATTGTAATTGATGAAACTTTTCTCAGTATGAGGATATATAAGGGAATATAAATGTGTGTATGTACATATATGTCTATATAGGAGGGTATATGGACATATGAATACATATGTGTGTGTATATATGTGTACAGGTACACATAGACAGAGGGCACAGGAGCAATTGAATAGGAAGGAATGATACTTAAAAGGTGAAATTGAGAGGTGAGAGAAATTGAGAGGAGATGGGGAGAGACAGAATGGGGTAAAAATTATCTCATATAGAAGAGGTAAGGAAAAACTGTTACAATGGAGAAGAACAGGAAGGCAAAAGGGAATAGGTCAACCTTACTCCCACTGAATTTGGCTTAGGGAGGGAATGACATACACACTAAATAGAGTATCTCACCCTACAGGAGAGTAGGAGGGGAAGGGGATGAGAGGGGGGATGATGGAGGGGAGGGCAGGTTGTGGGGGGAGGGAAGTTGGAAGCACACACTTTTGAAAAGGGACAAGGTTAAAGTAGAGAATAGAACAAGTGTGGGGTGGGATAGGATGGAGGGAAATATAATCAATCTTTCACGATATATCCACTATGGAAATGTTTTGCATAGCTACACATGTACAACCTATATTGAATTGCTTATCTTCCCAGTAAGGGTGGGTAATGAGGGAGGAAGGGAAAGAATCTGGAATCAAATGTTTAAAAAAATTATTTTTTTACATGCAACTGGGAAATAAGATATACAGGCACTGGGGCATAGAGATCCATCTTGCCCTACTAGAGAGTCAGAGGGGGGATGGGAGAGGATATAGGAGAGAGCAGATTGGGAGAGGGGATATACAGTGGGGTAGCTGTTTTGGGGTGATGGATAGGTGAAAGATGGGGAGAAAATCTGTAACTCAAAATCTTGTGGAAATGAATGATGTAAACTAAAAATAAACATACAATTTAATTTTTTAAAAAGACTGACTTCATTTACTCTCTTTTACAAGTAATCTAGATTTTAACATGTTGTATCCTCCATCTTCCTCCTCCTCCTCGAAGGCAGGGTCTCTCTCTTTTGCATCCTCAGAGTTTAGCATAGTGCTTGGCACATAGTAATGCTTATGTATTGACTGACTAACTCTTGCCGCTCCTCACACATTACATTTAGATGTCCCATCTCCCTGTCTTTGCACAGGATGATCCTCCCTGCTCCCATTGCATACTCCTTCATTTCTACCTCTTAGAATCCCTAATTTCCTTCATATCCTTCCCAGCTTAGCTCAAATACTACTTCCTTTCCTGATCCCCCAGGTACCTGTACTTCCCCTGGGAAATTACCATATACTTATTTCATAGACGTTTTAAATATAATTATATTTGTCCATGCTGTCTTCCCCCAGTACAATGCAAATTGGAGGGTAGGGATTTTCATTTTTTTATTTCAGTTTCCCCAGCGGGCCGAGCACATAGTATATACTAATTACTGGTCAATCGATTGATTGTTTGAGTTTCAAAGAGGCTCATAAACTCCAGCTGTGGAGACATCACACCCAGTTCAAGGAGAGGAAGAATCCCATACTCAGCCTCAACCCAATATGGTGGGTACATTTTGGTGTTTAGTTTTCCCTTCCTTTCCTCCTGCCATATGGACACTCTGAGAGAGCAAAGCACACATAACATATTTCCTCACTTTCATCCTCTCCTCCAACTCAAATTGTGTTTCTGTCCAATGCATGTTTAGTCTTCTTCAGTAAAGGGGAAGCATCAGCCTGAATTATTGATGCTGAGCACATCAGCTTTAAAGGAAAAAAGTTAACACTGCAATGGATCATCAGAGACCCATTCTGGAAGGGCTGAAGTGTTTAACACAGACTGTATTTATGTACACCAGGCATCTACAGAGGAGGAACAGGGCACTCGGTTATAAGAATTCTGCAATTACCAGGATGAATAAAGTATATTTCTGAGGAAGTTAAAACTGCAAATTATTTGACTACCATAAAATTGGTGGTATTTTGAATCGATAGGACATATCCTATATCTTGGCTTCTCAAGTTAAAAAGTACCCCACCAGAATCCTGGGATCAAGACCACCTTCAGGGATTAGGATACTAAATTGGCTAGAATTGATGCCATACAAGGATCAAGAGAGTCAGGTACTACAGTACAGAGGAAAGAGTGCTGAACTCTGGTGTCAAAAGCCTAGGGTTTAAATCCCGCTTCTGATACTCACTGCCTGCCTTTAGATTGTAAGTGCCTTGAGGGCAGGGAGTTTTTTTTTTTTTTTTTTTTTGCTTTTTGGAGGGCAATTGGGATTAAGTAACTTGCCCAAGGTCACTGGGAGTCTTTTTTTATTCCTAGCACTTAAAGGCACTTAATAAATGTTGATTGATTGAATAAACTGTGTGTCCTTGAGCAAGTAAATCATTTAATCTCTCTGGCCTTATTTCCTCATCTGTAAAATGAGAAGTTGAGATTTTCTGATTTCTTTTTTTTTTTTAAGAGGGGGGGAAGGTAGGGCAATTGGGGTTAAGTGACTTACCCAAGGTCACATGGCAAGTTTTTTCTGTTAAGTGTCTGAGGTCAGATTTGAACTCAGGTCCTCCTGACTCCAAGGCCGGGGCTCTATTCACTGCACCACCTTGCCACCCCGCTGGATTTTCTGATTTCTAAGGTCTATTCCAGGGCTGCTAGGTGTGCAATGGATAAAGCACTGGGAATAAGGAAGATTCATCTTCCTGTGCTCAAATCTGGCCTCAGACACTTACTAAGCTGTGTGACCCTGAGCAAGACACTTAAGCCTATTTACCTTGGTTTCCCCATCTGTCAAGTGAGTTGTAGAAGGAAATGGCAAACCACCTCAGTATCTCTACCAAGAAAACCTCAGATGGGGTCATGAAGAGTTGGACACAACTGAAAGGACTGAACAACAGAAAAGGTTTTTTCCAGCACTAAATCAATGCTGCTATGAGCCTCTGAACTGGGGAAATTTAGCCTGAGGTAGGGACATTATAGTAATCTTGAAGAATTTGAAGGATTGTCATGTGAAAGAGAGATTAGACATGCTCTGCTTATCCCCAATGGCAGAAGCAAGACCAGGAGATGAAAGTCGTAGAGGAAGATTTTAATCCAGTACAAAGAAAAGCATCTTAACCCTCAGAGCTGTTCAATTATGGAAGGAATTACATTGGTAAGTGGTGAATCTCCCGTTCCTGGGTATCTTCCAGAAGAAGTTGGATGTCTACTTGTCAGAGATATGATAGAATAGATTCCTCTTAAGATGAGTCTTAGAATAAGTGAATTCTTAGACCCTTTCAGACTCTGAAAGCCTGGGTTTCTAAGCCAGAGATCTAGCTTATGACAAATATTTTATCTGCAGGTACAATATTTAGGGAAGCCCTTTCTGATATGGGTGTTGGAGAATAGTACTAACAGCTGCTATTTTGAATAACGACATTACATTAGACTTTTATGAAATGCATTTGTAGAGAAGACGTGCAGTTTGGTTGTTGAAAAAGGCAAGAAATGACCTTTTGAGGCAGAAAATGAGCTGTTGCAGAAAGGAAAATAAATAAATGAAATGAAATAATACAAAAAATAAATTGGAAAGAAAATAAAGAAAATGAGTTCAGTAATTAAAATAAATTTTAAAATATAAAAAATATAGTTTTATTGTGAAAAGGAGCAAGTCAAATTAACAAGCATTTATTACTTGTTTGCTAGGTGCCAGGCAGTGTGCAGAAAGTGCTGGGAATGCAAATACAAGGGAAAAGAAAGACAGTCCCTGACTTCAAGGAACATATTTTCTAATGACAACATGTACAAAGGAGAAAGGAGGTGTGAGTTAATAAGAGTGATTAAGATAACCCCAACCCCACCCCCAGCATGTAGAAGTAAGTGAGTGAACAGGGGGCTAGTTTGGGCACTTCCTCAATATGAAGGGTCTGGGAGGATCTCAGGGGGTGGAGTCAAAAGGGTGAAGTGATCTTATAGGGTGAGAAGGGTGCTGGGAAATGAGAAGAAGCCCAGAGATTCAGCGGATGGGGGCAAGAGAAGAGCAAAAAATGGCAGGAAAAAAACTTCCCAACTTTTTATGAAAAACTGTCAAAATTCAAGTGTAAAGTAATAGTTTTTCCATTAAAAACAGGAGACCAGGGGCAGCTAGGTGGCACAGTGAGTAAAGCACCAGCCCTGGAGTCAGGAGGACCTGAGTTCAAATCTGACCTCAGACACTGAACACTTACTAGCTGTGTGACCTTGGGCAAGTCACTTAACCCCAATTGCCCTGCCTTCCCCCTCCAAAAAGACAAACAAAACAAAACAGGAGACCTGAGTAGACAACTGAGAGAAACCTGTTTAAGGACAGAGAAATGACAGAAGCTATAGGACATTGTGGTCTCTCGACTCATTTCTATGTGACTTTTAAAAGAAATCCATTTTTAAAAAATAATAAAAAACATTAAAAATTTTTATTTATTATAAATTTGAGAAATTTATTTATTATTAATTTTATTTCTGTGAGAAACTAAAGGAATTCTGTTTCCACAGGATTAAAATTACTCCCAGCTTTGAGTGACAACAGGATGTAAGTCAGAAGTAACTGGTTCTAATCAGAACTGTGCCCTAAGCAGAACCAGGTTTCTGATTAGTAAAAGGTCAGAAGCTTGTATGTATTCTTCTTTTTTCTCTTTTTTGCTTTTTGGAGGGGGGAGACAGGGCAATACTGGGGTTAAGTGACTTGCCCATTCGGAATGAATGTACAATAAATGTAATGAGAACTTTCCTGGTTTCACAATGAATATTTTCTTTCTAGAGCAAGCACACTTCTCACATTTCTATTTATTGGTTTTATTTGTATTGATGTATTATAAATTTATTTATTATTTGTGTGTCTGTTATTGATGACAATAAAAGCTTATATTTATATTGAGCTTTAAGGTTTGCAAAGCACTTTACAAATATGATCTCATTGGATCCTCACAACAACCCTGAGAGATAAGAGCTTATTATTAGCCCCATTTTACAGATGAGCAAATTGAGTCAGAAAGAGATTAAATCACTTGTCCGGGGACCCGAGGGTAGTATCTAAAACTGGTCTTGAGCTCAGGTCTTCTGACTCCAGGTCTAGTATTCTATCCTCACTTATTCCCTAAGTGATCCCCAGCTACTCACTGAGGTTGCAGAGGAGTTGTGCTGCATGTGGCCACTGGAGCCACATGGCTCTGGAGGAGAAAGTGAGGCTGGTGACTTTGCACAGCCCTGCTTCACTTTAATACAATTCACTTATATGTCATGGCATCCCCTCCCTGATATCATGGTTCTCTTTGAGAACAAAGGACAAACAGCAGCAAGCAACAAAAGATAGCCAGGCTTGGAGTCAAGAAATCTTGAATTTATAAACTGTCTCAGACATTTACTAGCTATGGGGACCCTGAACAACTCATTTAATTTCTTTCAGCCTCAGTTTCCCCCTCTGTAAAATGAGATGATTTTATTTAATGGCCTAGACGTTTCCTTCCAACACTCAATATGATATTGTAGGACTCAAGCCCAGAATTACTTCTTTTTTTTTGGCATTCAGGGCTAAATGACTTGTCCAGGGTTGCACAGTAAGTATCTAAGGTCAAATTTGAACTCAGATCCTCCCAGCTCTGCCCATTGTGCCACCTACCTACCCCTAAATTATTTCTTCTAAATATAGTGTTGCTTCCACACCACTATGATAAAGTTCAATCTGAATGAATGGGATAAAGTTAGTCCAACTTTGAACCTCACTATGCCTTAGACAACTCAGCATGGTCCACTCATAAGACTTACCATAAGCCAGGATGTCTCTTTGCTTTGCTTGATATAGTCAAAGATGCAGAAGACAACATTCCTCCTCAGCCATATTGTATGATGAAAAAAACTGAACAAATAAACAGCTTCCCTGATCCGTACACATGGTCAGAACACTGGAGTGGGGAGAGGAAGGGGAGGGTGCATTGAATAGAGTGAGAGACAAGTTTTGAACTTTGAGAAGCTACTGAAGACAAATGCATGTAATTTGAGTTGAATAATGGTGAAGGATTTGTGCTAAAGCATCTCTACTGTCTCACTGAGTTCCCTTGGTAGCTAGTAGGAGACATTTGTAGGATAGCTGATTGGGGTTAGGAGTTCAGTCTGCGGCTATGTAAGAAGTTAAGTGACTTGTCTGTGGTCATATAGCTGTAATTGGGAAATTCAGATCTGTGGATTTCTAGCCCAATGTTCTTTTCCTTAAATTGCTCTCTTTCCCCATATGGCAATGGCAGATAAAATATATTTAAAAGAAATACACTGCAGGATGCATTTATGGACTCCTTACAATAAAGCAAAATATAATAATGGACTGAAGACCCTTTGAGATTTTCAATTCAATTTAACAAACATTGGATAGGCATTTGTTGTGGGTTGAGCAAGGTGAGTAATGCTGGGAAAAGGACGAATTTCATACAAGACACAATCTTATTTAAGAGAAGCAAAATTCTGAAAAACAAGAAGTAGAATTCTTGGGCCTTGGTTTCCTCATCTGGGTTCCTGAAGTCCTTTCTAAGTTCAAAATTCTATAATTTATAATCTAATACAATCCTTCTTTCCCTTTCCCTTTGATCACCTTGGCTTATACAGTGGAACCAAATCTGAGAAGACTCAAACCTCCTTATCTAAGCCTGAAGTCAGGGCTCCCATCAGTGAGTGGAGTTTGGCCAGTACCCCCAGTTTTTCTTGCTAATTGAATGAACTCCACTTCCAGCTCAACTCCTCAGCTTTTTTCTCTCTCTTGTCAATCATCTTCTCCGTCAGGAGAAACCTTTATCCACCCTGAGCCCCACTCTCCTGATGGGGTGACTGCCTGCCCAGACTATTATTTCAGGAAGGGACTCAGCCATGTTTTGTGTCCCTTCTTTCTCCATAGCCTTCTGCCCTTTGTTACCTCCTTGCCCTCATAGGGGGTACCCTTTGCCACACCTTTCTAAGTCTCTTTTATATGATTAAAATGTTCCTTGAGGGTAAGGACTATATTGATTATTTGTGGCACATTTGTTTTTGTTCAGTCATTTCAGTCCTGTCCAACTCTTCATGCCCCTATTTGGGGCTTTCTTGGCAAAGATACTGGAGTGGTTTACCATTTCCTTCTTCACCTTACTTTACAGATTTACAACTAAAGTAGACAGGGTTAAGTGACTTGCCCAGGGTCACACAGCTAGTGTCTGAGGTCACATTTGAATTCAGGTCTTCCTGAGTCCAGACCTGGCACTCTATCCATTGCACCACCTGGCTGCTCCTACATAAATATTAGTTATTGTTATTATCATTATTGGAAGGGATCCATTATTTATCTAAGATCAGGAGAGCATAAGCACAAAAGAAGGTGTCTCCATATCCAGACTCCAGCTGCCTAACCAGGGCATGTGCTCACAGTTGTATGGGTAAGGTGGGTTGGGGACAAACAGAGCAAACTGACCCTCTCCACCATCTCTTACAGGAAGGGTCTCAAAACAGAGGGTGGGGTCAAATTCCCTTTTGGTTATCCACTAAATCCCTGGCTTTACCAGCTCAACAACCTTTAAAGGGGATGCTTCACCAATTTTTAAGTCTTTAAATTTGTTCATTTTTATAATATTGATGTTAAAATAGAAATTATTCTTTTGGTTCTGCTTACTTCACTCTGAATCAATTCCTATGAGTCTTTCCATATTTCTTTGAAATCATCTATTTTCTCATTTCTTACAAACTCAATAGTATTCTGCAATATTCACTTAATGCAAGTATGTTCAGCCATTCTCCAACTGATAGGGATCCCCTTACTTTCTGGTGGAGTTTTTTGTTTTGTTTTTTTTTGCCACCACAAAAGAGCTTCTATAAATATTTTTCTACATCTATGCCCTTTTCTTCTTTCTTTGATCTCTTTTAGGTATAAGCTGAGCAGTGATATAGCCACATCACTGTTTAATAACTTTTCTGCATATAAGAATAAAATGAGCAGAACCAGGAGACCAATTTGTACAATAACAACCCAGTAAAAGACAAACAATATTGAGAACTGCAAGAACTATGATCAACACAATAACAATCCATGACTCTCAAAGACCCATGATGAAATCTGCTGTCTACCTCCTGACAGAGAGGTAGTGAATTTCAGGGCGCTGAATGAGACATTTTTGAGCATATCCAATAAAAGAATTTGTCTCGCTTGACTATGCATATCTATTGCAGGGAATTTGTTTTTCTTTCATTTTTTCCAAACAGGGTAGGGAGTGGGAGGGGAGAAAATAGATTTCTTTTAATTAAAAATTTTTAATTAAAAAAAAGAATACAAGTTATTCCTGGAATGTGAAAAAAATAAAGGGGATGCTCCATCATCTCAAGGTTTAAGAGTCCTTCAGCTCTGAGTCCCTGTAGGCAGGGAGCAGTCCAGCTTATCTGTTCTGAGTCACAGGCATGGTTGTGTCATGGCTACCATGCCATGGTCATGTTATCCCCACCAAGCCCAAGTGCTAGAATCAGTAAGGGCCATTTTGCTCATCCTCTCTCACCCTTCTTACATTACAATCTCACTTCAGATAATTCCTTAGGGAATGCTGAGACATTTTTCTTTTTTCTGTTGCATGTTGGAACGTGTTGTTCTTTGCATTTACTCACTCCTTTAGTTCTGAACATTAAGTTCAAAGTTGGCTATAAGAGAGCAGGACTAAGTGTCATTGCTTATTTCCATCCAATATTTAAGAGATGTGCTCCTAGAGAGGGTAAAAACAACCTTTCAAGTCTGTTGATAATACTAATCTCAAATTGGGAATGCTGGTGAGGTACCAAGAACGGGGGAGCAACAGAAAAGCAAAAACAGCCTTTTGCAAAGCTGACTCAGAGGGAAAATTTGTGGAGGCTACTATAATTCATGGGAAGAAAGGAGAAAGTCATTAAGATGTAGTCAGGGAAACAGCAATCAAAACTCATCCAAGTAAAATTAAATAAAGCAAAGAACTTGGATGTCCCAAAGCAAAACTCACTAATCCATAAAGAAAAAGGTCAATGGAAGAGGCAGACCAAGGCCATTTATATTAATGAAGTTAATTAATCATATAAATAATTGAGTTAATTAAAGAGAATTAATGGAAGGCAATGAGAACAGTGGAAGAATATAAATATTAAAAACAAATGGAAAAGGAGACTAATTCAAACAGGAATAAAGCCAAAAAGACATTTTTAAAGTATCTCAGCACACATTGTTAGTGTGCTAACTTCAGCATTGGGCACTCATTCAAACAAATCTTTATGATGGCAGAATGAACTGAACTTGGAGAAAGAAAACTTGGGCTTAGCCTTGGCTCTGACACTTATTATCTGTGTGGCCTTGGGTAAAATCATAGGATTTGAAGCTAGAATTGATTTATAGGCTGTCTGATCATAGAACCATAACTAGGTTTAGAAACTCAGAGACCCAGTTCTCACTCTTCACAGAGAAAGATGGCAAAGCCCTGAGAAGACCCTGAGATTTAACTAAAGACACACAGTATAAGAGAGTAGGGGACTATTGCCTGACCTGACACTCAGGAATATCTGGGTTCAAATTCTGTCTCTGATATATATTGGCTATATAATTATGGGTAACAACCTCTCAGTACTCCCAAGAAAATCTTAAATGCAGACAACTAGGTGGCATAGCAGATAAAGTGTGGGGCCTGATGTCAGGAATACCAGTGTTCAAATTCAGCCTCAGATACTTAGTAGCTATGTGACCTTGGGCAAGTCAACTAATTTGTGTTTTCCTCAACTGTAAGATAGGTCACACAGCTAGTAAGTGTCTGAGGTCAAATTTGAATTCAGGTCCTCCTGACTCTAGGGCTGCTTCTCTAGCTACTGTGCCACCTAGCTACCCTCACACAGTAGGTTCTTAATAATGTTGGTATTATTACTATCACTATAATTTAGGAGAGATTTGTTGATCCTGCATCAGCAGAGGGAATTTTGTTATGAATTCCCTACATTGATTAAATCACAGGTTTGTGCTACACCCTCCGCCTCTCACTAAAATTTTTTTGTAAAACCCTTACTAGGTACTTGGGATATGAAGACTCAAATGAAATATTCCCTGATTTCAAAATTACATTCTACGTAAAGGATACAAGATGCACCCAAATAAATATAGGGTAGCCCCAAAATCTTCACACAGGTTTAAGTTACTGCTCATAGACTTTTGGACACAAAGAAAATTGGGGAGGAATAGGAGCATTACACCTGGGAAATCAAGGCAGGCTTTGTGGAGGAGGTGGTGTTAGAGCTGAATCCCAAAGGAAGACAAAGAACCCAAAAGGCAAAGATAAGGAATTCCAAGCAAATGTACAGACATGGGAAATGAAGGGTCAAAGTCAGAGAACAGTTGGTTGTCTAATTTCACTGGAACATAGAATTCATAAAGGGGAGGAATAGAAAAGCAGACTTGCAAGGTGGGGGTGCCAGACTGTGGAGGAAGATGATTTGGGCAGCAATGTAGAAGATGGATTGGAAAGGGAAGCAACTGGAAGCAGGAGAGATTAATTAGAAACCTATTACACTAGACCAGGAGAGAAGTGATGATGACCTAAGCTAATGTGATGGAGAGCAAAGAAGGGAAGAGAGAGAACTTGATGGGAAATTCAAAGGGAGAGGAGGGGAAAAAGGGGGAGGGAGAGGAGGGGAAAAAGGGGGAGGGAGAGGAGGGAAGGAGATGAGAGAGGACAGAATAAGAGAAGGAAAAGGAAGGGGAGGGGAGAGGAGTAGAAGAGAGAGAAGTGGAGAGAAAAAGGAGTGGAGTAGAGAAGAGGGAAGGGGAGAAGAGAGGAGAGGGAAAGGGAGAGGAGAGAAGGGAAGAGGAAAGGAGTGGAGGAGAAGAAAGTGGAGGAGGGAAGAGGAGTGAAATAGAGAAGGAAAAGGCAAAGAGAGTAGGGGAGAAGAGAGGAGGATAGGGAAGGGGAGGGGAGAGGATGGGAAGGGAAGATAAAGGGAGGGGAAAGGAGGGGAGGATAGGGAAGAGGAGTGGAGGAGAAGGGGAGAATAAAGGAGAGGAGGAGAGGAGAGGGAAGGGGAGTAGAGAGGAGGGAAGAAGAGGAGAGGGAAGGATAGGGGAGAGAAAAGGGAGAGAGAGAGAGGAGGGAAGAGGAGTGTAGGAGTGATAAGGGGAGAAGAAAGGTGGAGAGGGAAGGAGAGGAGAGGGGAGGAGAAGGGAGGAGAGAAGAGATGAAGGGAGGGGAGAGGAGCAGGGAGAAGGAGAGGCAAGAAGAGGGGCATGGAGGAGAGGGAGGAGGAGGAGAGCAGAGAATAGATAGTCCATCGGAGGAGTAAAATGGTGATGGAGCAAAGGAGACCGAGAAGATGTGGAGAGAGCAGTGCTCTGGAAGCCAAGAAAGATGAGAGTGCCCAGAAGTAGAGTGGGGCGGGCACTGGTAACAAAAGGCACTCCTTTCCCGTTTTCTTTGCTGAATAATCATCCATGTCTCTAGTCTCCATTGTAAAGCACTTAACACAATGCCTGGCACATAGAAAGCACTATATAAATATTAGTTATTGTTATTATTATAATTATCATCATCACTGACCATATTTCACTGCAGAATCGTCGCAGATTTTACGACAATTTTGTAAAAAAGTGGCGCCTGACCATTATATGAAAGCTTTAAAAATTGTACCAGTATTACTTAAAAATAATTTATTGCTAAACTGTCTTTGGTACAAGATCAGGATGCACAGAATACTTGTGAACATATGTTAAAATTGAATGTGGACAATGCAGGTGGGCTGAAAATTCTGTGCTCAAAGCTCACAGTGCAGGAGAGGTAAATGTGTATCCATATGCCACTGGTGAATACATTGCTACTCTGTTTACCTTTTAAGGGTCATGACAAACAATTATACCATGCGATGATTATGCTATGAAAGGCTATAAACCATTTTTTTTTAATGAAAAACAACACAGGGCACAATAATTATGTGGTGGCAACAATTATGTGGAGAAATAGAGTTTTGTAAAAATCAAATGAGATATTTATAAAGCTCCTTGCACAGTAGGCGCTTAATAATTCTTGTTTCCTTCTTTCTTGGTTCAAGTTCAGATCTCTTTTCAATATATTGTCCAGCCTCGAGTAAAAAGATGTATGAGAATGTTTATTTTGGTACTTCTCCCCACTCTTCAGATCTTCCTCATTCAAACCTTCCTCAGAAAAGAAAAAAGTTCAAAAAGGAACTTAAAAGCAAACAGAAAACATCCTTAGGGTACAGATTGAGGTAACAATCTAGCCCAAGGCAAAGAAAGTTCGGTGGGCAGGCTCCCAGGGCTGAAGCCCACAGCTCTTCTTGTGGTATGTGCTTGCCAGGGAGAACACTGAACACAGAATGCTTTGCAGACACTCAGCCATAGAACCCCACTGTAAGGAAGTCAATTGTATTTCTCAAATATGACTCACTGAATGATAGTAATCAAATGGACTGGCTATTAAAGAAAGAGAACAGAAGTCCATTATGGATAAGCCTGAGCTCTCCTCCATCTCCTGGCAGCATCTGATGCACAATGGGCACAGGTCATGGAGAGGAAGGGTGAGGAGGAGGGGAGGGAGGAAGAGGAGGAGGAGGAAGAAGAAGAGAAAGAGGAGGAGGTAGAAAAGGAGGAAGAGGAAGAGAAAAAGGAGGAAGAGGAGGAGGAAGAAATGGAGGAGAAGAAAAAGAAGGGGAAGTTTGCTTAATTCACTTCAAACTCTGCCTAGGAACTTGGGCGATAGCTTTCTAACAAGTAGACCTGAAGGCTGGTAGCAGCTCCCCACTTACACTGACTCCAGGGTAGCTGAGGAAGGTCTTATTAAAAGAGGATGAAACCAGACTAGTCTTATGACTATAAGTAGCTATGTGTAATATTGAGTAGCTCAGGGTTCATTCCCACTTGGAGGTGGATGTTTTCTAAGAAATTAATGGGAGCCCTGAGAGAGGGGAGCCAAGGACTACTGAAGAAGGAGTCAGGAGGTAGGGTCCCTACACAAAGAAATCGAAGGCAGTAAATTATATCAATTTCAAATCCCATCCCAGGATGGAAACTTCCAGAGGGAATCCTGTCTTAATTCAGCCCAATCAAAGTTCTTGCTTCTGGACACAGAATGAATCCTACATTTTGGGGTCCTGGCCCATGTGAATATTTGTTTTTCTTAACTCTAGTTATTTGTTACAAGGGTATTTTTTTCTTTGTCTTTTTCAGTGTATATGGGAGAATGGGAGAGGAAGCAGAAAGGGAGAAGAGAAGTAGGGAAAAGGAATCTTTGTTCATTGGAAAAATAAAATTTAACTAAAAAGAATAGCCAAGCTAGAGAACAGAGTAGGGCAACCAGGATAAGCTCCTGCCATATGGAGATAGTAAGATACTTAGCCTAGAGAAGAGAAGACTTGGGAGAGGGACTCTGATAGCTGTCTTCAAGCATTTGACAGGCTTTTACAGAGACTTGTTCTGCTTGGATCCAGGGGCCAGCCTTACCCTTTCCTCATTCTGCAACTGGAACAACCTCAGTTTATGTGAAAGGTTTTTCCCCAAGCCCTTTCCTGGACTGGACTAGGTAACACTAAGCCTCAAAGATTCCTCAAACTAAGAATTTCCCAGTTTCATTTACAAACCTCTCAGTTTGAACTTAAATAAAGGAGGTTTCAGCTGCAAGTCTGATGGAAAAGTCACATGGTTCTTAGAGTACAGCTGCAAGGCAGATGGTAAATCCAAGAGCCAGTTGTAGCATGTTCCAGGTTCTAAAGAATATTTCCTTTAAAAAAAAAAAAGAATACTTCCTGATAATCAACTGCTAATTTACCTTTTGGAAAATACAGTAAAATAAACTTTAGAATGTTTTAAAGGTATCAGCTGCTAATTTTTTTTTTTTTTATGAGGAAGATCTTCTTAGGAAAGAAACAGACTTGCAAATGCACCTTAAAATGTGAATGATTCATACAGGAAATATTTATAAGTGTAAGTTGCCTAGGAAAGTTAGAGCTCTTCTCTTTCCATCGTGGAGTTGCCTGATGGAAAATCCAGAAAGGTGATGACTCCTCCTGTTTCTCTTTCCTTTTCCTCCCTCACACACTTACCAGTTTTGACTGTTGGTTCAAATTTTTTTTTCTAAATCTCTGCATTTCTGTTTGCAATGATGAGACATCTAGAGAACGCAATTCGTTTTTATCATCTAAATTCCAAAGTAACTAACAAATGATTGCAGCCTCTTGTACTACTTGTGTTCAGAGTGTATTTTAAAAGGACAAGTCAGTAGTGGAAATAGGGTTCTTGTCCTCCTCCTCTTCCTCCTCCTCCTCCTTTCCCTCCTCCTCCTTCTTGTCTTCCTTGTCTTCTTCTGTCTAGAACAATGGTTGGCCATGCACTGCTCAGCTGAGACCATAGGGATTGGCAACCTATTCCAATTGTGGTCCTTTACCTGTCTTTGAGCTTTGCCCTGGATTCATTACTCTTGGGTTACCTATATTTTCAGTAGGGGATTTAGGTTCCCCGGTGCTTCAGTCTACCCTCATCTCCTATTTCTAAAGAATAAATTCCCCTTTTGCTTTATTCTGGGGTTTTCCACCCCCATCCCTACTTTCAAGGGAAGAATTAAAGGAAAATACCCACTATACAACAGGAATTGAATATGAAAGAGGTAGTTTTCTTCTCACATAGAAAAGGGAATTCTAGGCAGTAAAAAATCATAGAATAACTAGAACAGAAATTAGTAACTCATCACCACCAGTTGAGAGGCTAAAATTGAAGCCTTATGGGGGCATCTGCAAATAGTTTTTTTGCAAGGGCTATTTAGCCATTTACCATTTTTACCACACCAAGGAGGCTCTTTTACTCCAGTGGTCTCTCTGTCTCAGGGTGATTTCTCTGGGCTTGTCACCTCTTGCCATTCTGATTGCTACAAAACTTCTCTACTTCTCAGGCTTCTAGGAAGAGGAAGATGCCACTTCCCCTTTGAGATCTCACAAGTCTCTGTACAAGGAGAGAAGTCACACATGGGAGATGATCCCATCCCAGGCACAAGACTTGCCTCAGTAGCCAAGAGCTCATGGCTTGTGATTAGGAGGGGGGAATTGTTTTTATACAGTCAGGAAGAAGAAGCCTGAGGGGCAAGGATTGCTCCTTTACTATCTTTATGGAGTTCCAGCTCAGCAAAAAATTAAAAGACTTTTTTTGGTTTCTATATTATATGAACCCCTAAGTCAACATGGCCAATAGAAAATAGGATGTCTGCACATGCTATGAAGTGGGAATGGGGGAGCCTCTAAATCATACATAGTTAAAAACAAGCCTGATCCATGCTCCCCTGATTTTTCCTGAAATGTTCTCTGACCATATCCTAAGGAGGAGTGGGGTAGATACTAAAGGGTTATTACATAATAAAAACCTGGGTTTCTAGTTCTACTAAATCTCTAGAGTAGGAGCTGTTAATCTATTTTTGTGTCATGGATCCCTTTGACAATGTGGACCCCTTCTCAGAATAATGTTTTTAAATGTGTAACACACAATACAGAGGATTACAAAGGAAAACAATTATACTGAAATGCAGTTATCAAAAATTAAAAAGACATTGGTTTTGGTTCAAGGAGGGAATAACATAATCAGTTAAACATAGGATTCTAATGTGAAGAGACAAAAAATATAGAAGAGGTAAAGAAGGGAGGGAGAGGAGCATTGTATGAGATTTACTCTCATCGGATTTGGTTCAAGGAGGGAATAACATACTTTGTTAAGTGTAAAAATCTATCATACCCTACAGGCAGTAAGAAGTAAAAGGGGAAAGAAGGTGGGGGTTGATTAGAAGGGAGGGAAAAGTAGTAAGGGGGAATGACAAGAAAAGGGAGAGGGAACAAGGAGGGAATACT
Source organism: Gymnobelideus leadbeateri (assembly GCA_011680675.1). Lineage (NCBI taxonomy): Eukaryota > Metazoa > Chordata > Mammalia > Diprotodontia > Petauridae > Gymnobelideus > Gymnobelideus leadbeateri. Next base: position 275,819 of record WOXC01011027.1, on the reverse strand, counting down.
GAGAGAGGCAGTGGTCATAAGGAAGACTCTTGAGGGGAAGGGAGAAGGGAGAAATAAAAGCATAAACAGGGGAAGGAATAAGATGGAGGGAAAGACACAGATAGTAATCATAACTGTGAATGTGAATGGGATGAACTCTCCCATAAAATGGAGGTGGATATCAGAATGGATTAAAAAAATTAAAAAGAACAAAAACGAGTTTATGAATTCCAAGTTATTGTTTGTTTTTTTTCTCTTCCCCTAATGACTGCCCTACTGATGTTATGGCAGTATTTTGTGGCACTTTGGGCAAGCCTTTCTGGACTGTCACTATGTCATCTGTAAAATGAATGAGAGGACTAGAAAACCTTTAGTGTTCTTTCCAGCTCTAGATTTATGCGGCTTAGAAGTTTTACTTGCTTCTTTCAGGATTTTCCCAGAGAAAAACCTGAATAGTGAAAAGATCCCTGGACTTGGGTGGCTCATGCAGGTGTAGAAAATTCAGAGGGTCAGTTCCCTAAGTAAGTGTCACCAGTGCTTAGAGTTGGCCATCACCAACATCGGAGAGGTCCATTGGTCAGGAGAACATGGAAGAAATTTTTTGACTTTAGGAAATTCAGAAGAAACAGGACACAAAAAAATTAATGGGGGAAAATTGAAAAAACTGTCAAAGTTGACACTTTGTTGCTTTCTTGGTTCTAAACTATGACAGAAATTTATTAAGTGTATACTGTGTGTAGAACATTGGTGGACTATAAGACGTGGTTCCTGCCTTCCTGGAACTTACAGACTAATAGAAGTGTGGTACCAAACAAGAAGCTATAATATGTAATGTTCCTTGAGTTTCAGTACCTACAACCCTAGAGACAGCTAAGAACATACTTCTTAGTTGAGATCATTCTCTTTTTAAGTGAGCTGAGCTTTTATCACTGTGTAATGGAAATGCAGATTTAAAGATCTTCCCTGCCCCTAGGCCCTTTGATTGGCTTAAGTGACTCTGAGAACCTTCTTTAATTTTAAAATATACTCTGACCCCTAATAGGCTGAATGTGGTCACATGGAGCCTGTGGTAGGAGGCTTGGTTTTCAGGAATGACCACACCTTGATGCTGTGTGATTGGGCAGTGGGTCAAGAGGGTGGTTACATTCTCTGAGCCAGGAGAAGGCTATATAAGCCCTGATGGGAGGCTTTGCTGAGGGGCTCACTTTGAGAAGTGTTGTGTAATTTTACCAGATGAGACTCTGGGAAGCTGTTGAGAGCCCTGCCCCCCACCTGCCCCACCTATGAAAACCTAGATGTTGATGCTTTCCTCTCTGGTAACTGTGATTTGGTATTGATATAATGGTTGGACAGTTTGGAAGCCTGTCTGTTTGATCTGTCTGTATACTCTAAAGTTTTGGGGTGCTGACCTTTTCTCCCTGAACTAGGTAATATATGTTCGATTAAAATAAGCTTGTTAACCCATTTTGAGTTGCTTTCCTTTTGAAAAGCAAATCTAAGAGCCTGTGTTGGCAGCCACTCTGGGGATGCTGGAGTGCTTGCTGCTACACACTGCTGAGTCAAATAAATTCATTTCCTCTTGTGTATCTTGCTATCTACCCAAACTTGTCCTTTGCTTTGGTAAATAGATTGCTTACTATTTGATTGTCTTTTGTGTAACCAGCGTTTGGTGGGAAGGAGTTAAACTGGCCAAGAGTTAGCTGTTATCTTTCCCATCTGAGGTGGGGTTATTTCTCACCCCAAACTAGCAAGGAAAGTGGCTTTTATATTGAATCCTTAAAAGAGCATGGTACCCTTAGTTGGCAAACATCTGGCTGTAGCAGACAGTGCCTGACCTGAAGTCAAGAAGACTCATCTTCCTGAGTTTAAATGTGGTCTCAGACACTTACTAGCTGTGTGACCCTGGCCAAGTCACTTAACCTGGTTTGGCCTCAGTTTCCTCATCAGTAAAATGAATTAGAGAAGGATATGGCAAACCACTCCAGTATCTTTGCCAAGAAAACCCCCAAAAGGGGTTATAGTCAGACATGACTAAATAACAACAACAAAAGTAAATAGATAAAATTCTAGCCCCAAAACGCTCTTGAAGACAGGAGAGTAGAGGAGCAATCACCCAGTTACATCTATCCTCCCATTCTCCGAAATGGTGGAAATTGCAATCTCTCCTGTAGACTCTGAATGGTATAGCCCATTTTTACCCATCTCAAGAGACACTCGTAGACTGCTTTATATCTCTCTGGCACAGGGTTCAGTTGTTACATTTTTATTTGTCATTTATTTTACTCTCCTGGGCAAAAATAATCTTAAAAGGTTCTGAAAGTAACAAATCATTGGACAAAATTGGGGATTAAAACAAAACGTCTTCAGGAAAGAAAAACAATGCAAGGCATCCTGTGAGTCATCCTTAAAAGCCTCACCAGGTTGATGGGTGTGCCTTAGATATATAGTATTTATTAACAAAAAATAGAGGCTGGTTTGTTTGGTAATTTCCAAACCCTGTCAACTTAGCAAATCTTGTGAGAAGCAGCTGACTGGCTTTTACATGGAACGCTGCCCAAAGGAAGGTCATAGCGCATAGACAGAGCTGCAAGAGACCTCTGAAGTCATACAGCACAATCCCTCTCTTTTTTTATTAAACATATGAGAAAACTGAGGTTCAGGGAGACTAATTGAACCCACCTTCTCTAGGTGCAGAGTCAATGTTCTTTACGCCACACTACATTGTGGCAGTATAAGGCATTATAAAATCCTTGGCTTTCAAAAATTTTGGTGCCCCAGAAAGGGCACTTGAAGTGAAGTCATGACTGTACCACTTCCTAGCTTTCTAATTTACCCTGTATGGGCCTCAGTTTCCTCAACTATGAAATGAATAGTTTGGAACTCAAGTGTTTGATGTTCTATTACTTAATTTTTCTATGGCTCAGTAAGAAACTGTCAGCTCCTGGTTTTATCATTAAAGGACAAAGAAAGGTGTTAAGACAAAGAATTAGAAACAAAGTAGTTTCCAATAGCTGAAGAATGGCAGAAAAAATATGCTTATAATAATATGACAATAATAATACTCTACCTCATGTAGTACTTTATTCTCTGAAAACACTTTTGCCTAAATTTGATCCTTATAACAACCCGGTGAGGTAGGCACTATTACTATCCCCATTAAACATATTCTGAGGATGGACAATGAAGTATCTGTCCCTCCTATTGGCAGAAAGGTGGTGGACTGTAGGGGGAGATGAATAGATTGGTCAGAAATAGGGTTGTAATGTTTCAGGTTCAAGATTAGAATGAAATAATATATGAGGCAGCTAAGCAAAGTTCAGGAGGACCTGAGTTCAAATCTAGCCTCAGACTACTTGTGTGACCCTGGGCAAGTCACTTAACCCTGATTGCCTCCAAAAAACAAAAAAGGAGTGAAATGAGATACTCAGAGGCCATCTAACAGTTGATAAGAAGTTTATTTAGCCACAGGATGGAGGATATGAAACAAGGAAACAGCATTTACATAAAGAGATTTGGTCCCCTTCCTTTCCATGCTGAAACTTGTCTGCTCAACAAGGTGTGGTCAGCAGGGCATGGTGTCTAACCAAGTCTGAAGGGTACTGACTTCTCATAAGCTGATTTCTTTTATACCCTTAGGTGAGGAAGAGGTCCCTGTATTGGCCTAGTCTTACTCTCCCGGGCTAATTAAGTTTCTAGAACTATTTCAGTTCCTCTAAAGAAATAATTTGCCTAGCTTGTGTGGGGTAGGGACTTAGAAAATAGTTTCTATCATCCATGATCAATATATATGAGTTCTTTTGCTTAATGCATTTTTTTTTGTCACGAGAGGTCTGTTACAGTGTGGGGTTGTCATTAGGAAGCAATATTGATATAAAAAAGCATCCATAAAATATTTCTTTTAAAAGAGAGAAATGAGGAGAGGCAGTGTGGTACAATAGGCATAGCATTAAACTACCTTCTCTGGTTTAGACAGACTTCTTTCAAGAGGAAAATGAGAGTCCCAGTTGTGCACAGATTAAATAAAATAAATTAAATAGCACTGGGTCTATGGTGAAACTATCCAACTCCACTCTCATTTGTAATAAGCTTAAATTTTCTATTTTTTTTTTGTTTGGATGTATTATTTCACTGTGGTAGGGCAGAGGTGGTCTATGGGAAGCCACCCTCCCAAGTATGCCCTGGACTAGATTAAAATGTAATGGGAAAATAGTTAGCAAAATAAGCTAAAATACAATAAAATATAGATAACACCACATTTTAAAACTAAGTCAACAGGTGGCCTTTCAAGGATCCTTATGTATTAGCGACCCCCTTTTCTATTTGAATTTGATATGAGTGGTGTAGAGAACTCCCTCCACTGATATAGATAAGCATTTCATATGAAATGGATAATTTTAGAAAATTACCTGGGGGACTGAGAGATTAAGCAATTTGCCCAGAGTCCCCAAGCTAATAGGTGTCAGAAGCTTGACTTGGACCTAGGCTTCCCAGACTGGGTAGGCTTCTATCCACTTGCTGTTGTTTCTCAAACAGAACAATCAAATTAAGTAATATTTAATTTAATAAAATAATATAAAAGCAAAATGCATTTTGTCAAGTAAAAGAATGAATAGCAAAACCAACCAGCCTTATTTGTCAATTGTTGATAGAATGAATAAATTATTGAAAGAAAAATAATTTACTAAGCCCTTTCTATGTCCCAGGCGCTATGCTATGGGATACAAATGCAAAAGTCAGTCTCTTCCTTCAAGGAGGTTACATTCTAGTAAGAAGAGTCAACCAATACTGGGGAGCGATGATGAGGGACAGGAGTTTGGTTCTAAAGAGTCACGGGTATGGTAAGTGAAACAAAAAATGGAGATCATCATACTGTTTCCAGAAACAACAGCAGCATTGATTTGGTTACTGTTCTCAAAACAAGAGGTAAGAAGTAGGGGTGGAATATTGGCAGGCCAGATGGCAAGATGCCCTGGGTGGATGGGTGGATGGCTGGATGGTTGGATGGATGGATGGAAAGTAAAATACTGCTTAAGTGTGGTCACTAGTAATTTGTATATTTACAACTGAGAATTAATAGAAACATAGATTTAAAGGACATCAGAGGCCAGTGTGTCTGACCCTTTATTTTACATCTAGTCTAACTCCTTCATTTTACAATTAATAAACATGTATCAAACACCTACTATGTGCCAGACATCTCTAAGTATTAGAGATACAAAAAGAGGTAAAAATTTTACAATTAATAAACATGTATCAAACACCTACTATGTGCCAGACATCTCTAAGCATTAGAGATACAAAAAGAGGTAAAAGACAGTCCTTGCCCTCAAGGAGCTTAAAAGGAGGAAATAGAAGCCCAGGGATGTTAAATTATTTGCCCAAGGTCATATGAGTAGTAAGTAGGATACAGGTTCTCTGAATTCAAATCCAATGGTCTTTCTACAACACTTAATACTAATACACTAATACTTATATATCAGTACTTTAGAAGTCCAAAAGTTTGATCCATGTGGCTACTTCTAGCAGAGTAGACGGCAGCCCTTAAAAATGGTCTTTGTGAGTTGCTGCAACGAAAAAAAAAATTTTATCACCTAATGATGAGCTATAGTTTTTTTTAATTTTCTGAATTTTTTCTGAATTCTTATTATACACAAACTGAGGCCTGAGAAAGATCTTAATTTAGAACGGCCATGGCCTTTTCCCGAATCCTGGGCCTTTGCCAGTCATCTTGATTTTTGTCCTGCCACTGGACTTCTATGCCTCTGGAGGAGAGGGTGAGGCTGATGACTGTTGTTCTACCTAACTTAAATCCTTGTGATGTCATTGGTCCTCTTTGGGAATAAAGGATGAACAACAACAACAAATTTAGACCTGATAGAGATATGAGAGGTTGTAATAGGAACGATGTCTATCAGGGTCTTCACTATGGAGCTAGTCTAGTTTTTTTCCCTAAAAGGCAAGAAAACTATCCCTGACGCTTGATTGGTCCAGGGAACTAAGGTCTGACCCCTTAATATGTTTCCTAGTTGCCTAAGAGAATGGAAGAGGAGAGGCCACAAGGGGTCAGTGCCCTTCAGACTTGTTGGCTATCTGGTGGCCCCATCCTGATGACTGGAACTGTGTCTACATGGAAATGAAGATACAAATACTCCTCCTTCTTGGGTATCCTTTTTCTTGGAAACAGAATCAATAATTTATCTTGTATATGGGGGGCTTGCACACAATGTGTTTCCCAGGAGAATGTAAGTTCCTTGAGGGGAAGGACTATTTTGTTTTTGTCTTCATATTCTCAGCACCTGGTCTGGTACATAGTAGGTACATTAATAAATACTTGTTTCATTTAATTGAACATACGTACTGCTATTTTTCAAATGTACATAAATGCTGTTGTGATTAATGAAATGAAAATTTACTTCAAAGCTTTCCCAATTCATGGTAGCTTTTTGTCACCATTTATTTTCTTACATATTTTTTAAAATTCTGAACTCGACAAGCATCAAATTAAATGAGTTTTGTAGAAAAGAAGGGGGGATCATACATGAAACTATAAATTTCTGTTATGTAGAGCTTGTTTTTCTTTTTAAGTATATAATAAATGCAACATGGAACTTTCAAGGCTGTTCTCCTTATCTCTTGTTCCTTCTGGCCTTCTTTCTGTTTTTTTTTTCCCCGAACTTTTTAAAAACCTTATCTTTTTTTAAACCTTATCTGGTTTCCTCCTTCTCCCACCCAACTCCCAAGTATTCTCTCTATCAATGGATATTAATAGCATAGCTACTATCCAATTAGGGTCCTGATAGGTAGTCAGTCCCCTTATATGGACTGAATCACACTTAAGAAGAGTGGGAAACACTGAGTTTGAATTATTCTCATTATACAATATTAGTCTTGTCTCCTAAACTAGGACAAAGACAAGAATCTTGTCCTTTTTTGTGTATGCACAGAACTGAGTATAATGGAAACCCTATGTGTTCTATAAATGCATGTCATTGGATTCAGGTTCCTTACTCCCCTACATCCCTCCCCATTACCCTCCAAATTCTTAGAGGTAGCTATGTGGTCTACTGGATGGAGGACTGAACCTGGAGTCAGGAAGACCTTACTTGTGTGATCCTGGGCAAGTCATTAACCTGCTGTCTGACTCTATTTCCCTACCTATAAAATGGGGACAATTATAGCACCTACTTCCCTGAGTTGTTGTAAGGATCAAATGAGGTAATATTTGCAAAGCACTTAGCATGTGCACCTGAACATAGTAGGCATTTGATCAATGGTTATTTCCTTCCTTCCTCTTTGATTAATTAGCAATGCCACTAGAAAGGATAGGAAATGTATAGCATCAGTTAATTTGTCTCCTTTTTACTTACTCTGCAAAAAGTTGGGAGAAGCTAAAAGCATTAGTAAAAATTGTGTTTTGGGGAGTTCTCTTTACATTCTCATATGCATGCCTTATTGATCCCTAATAATCAAAAAGATTCAAGTAACAATAGGGTCTCTACTCATTTGGAGAGAGGGGTGGTGGTGCTGCAGAGCATGCAACTTGAGAGAAATATGCTATTTGGGGACAAAAAAACCAAACACGTGGTACCATAGTGGATGGAGCATTGGGCCCCTAGTCAGGAAGACTCTTCATGAGTTCAAATCCAGCCTCAGACACTTACTAGCTGTGTGACCCTGGGTGAGTCACTTAACACTTCAAGCCTTCGAGATGGAGAAGGAAAGGACAAATCACTCCACTATCTTTGCCAAATGGGGTCATGAAGAGTTGGATGTGACTGATTAACAATATCAAAAACTCAAAAATAAGATTCCTAAATTCTATTCCATGTCTGTCTCAGACTTCACAAAGTCTTTAAGCCTTCCTTTTCTGACCTGTGCAATGAGTATCACTATTCTGCCCCAACATTTCCTGGACCGGTGGCCCCCCCCCTTTTAATTATTTTTCCTCTATATAGCTGATTTTGTACAGCTTTGTTTGAATGTTGTCTCCCCCATTAGTTTGTATGCTCCTTGAGGGCAGAAACTGTCTTTTTCGTCTTTTCATATCCCCAGTGCTTAGCACAGTCTCTTGCAAATAGTAGGTGCTTAATAAATGTTGATTGATTGATTGACCAAGTACCATTTCATTACCAGTATGTCAGCTACATCAAGACAGGAGTCACCCTGGGCCTAGCTCAATCTACCTGTATATGGATAGGGGCAGAGACCTAGACCAATCAGGGACAGATTCTGGGGATTTGGCTTCAAGTTGATTTCTATGGAAAGTGATCATCAAATTTACTTCTTGCTTTATTTTTCTTTTTAAGGAAAACATATGTTTCTCCTTGCCACTACTAAACAACAAAGCTTTTTTTTTTTATTAATCAATTCTCTCTCCTACTAAATATCTAGCTCATCATGTCATTGAAACAACTTTGATGTAGTGGCAAGAGTTTAGAGGAGACAGGAAAGTGTCCTTTGGAGCTGGGGGACCCTAGGAGAATAATACCTCCACCTCTACTGGAGTCCTGACTTCGCTAAGAGGTGCTAATCAGTTTCTCAAACTTTCTCATAGAGATTGGGCAGAAGCTCCGGTTTGCAGATGTGGCCGGCCACCCCCTAAGACAAAAGGGGGTGGGGTACTTCAAGCCTCTTTTGTCCCACAGAACACAGGGACCAGATTATTCCACGGAAGGGGAAATGCTTTCCCAGGTCTAGGAATTCTTTTCAGAATGGTTCATCCTGGGAGAGACCCATGAAGGGGGCTGGGGAAACTCTAGACAGTGTTAGGAGGGAGAGGGTGCCAGCCCCACAACACTCAATGGATTGGAGGCCTATGCTTTCCTGGAGATGCATCTGTTTCTTTCCCCATAAACCTGTTCATCACCCAGAAGCTTTGCCCTTCAAGCTTTCTCTCAGATTAGAACAGCAGGTTGGGAGGATGGGATTGAATTTGGGCTCAGAGTTCTCTTGGAAAGAAGGATCTTTGCCCACTCGATTGCCTCTCTTGAGTCCTGAAACCAAGAACTACTTGCTTATAAAAAGCTCACAACCTCTTTCTGATTTTCCCTAAAACACCTTTTATCCCCAAAGGTTGCAACTCTATCTACCATCACCTGTCAAAAACCAAGCTTCCTGGATGTCTGTTATGAAGAAACAATTTATCTTGGCACTTACTTATCAATTGTAATTAGTTAAGAAACTCAGACTCTCATAGCCCAGCAGAGATGCTCAACCAACATTTAATAATGACATTTAATAAAATAGTTATTAGAGGAAGTCACTAAATGGCTACTTCCTTGAAGGTAGGAGAAGAGGGACAATGGTGGGGGCAACCTCCCTAGCGCTGACCTTGTGTTACTTGAAGTCTGTACCTCTCTCCATATGTTGGTGTCTTTCTTCTCTCAAACACCCCCAATACCCCCAACTGAGAGTGTCTTTTGTACATTGCAGTCCTAGAGTTATGAGGAACCTTAAAGACCATTTAGTTCAGCACCTTCCTTTATACAGCTGACAAAGCTGAGACCCAGAGGAGTTAAGTGATTTGCCCAAGGCCACACAGCTAAGAAACAACCAAGCTAGTATTTGAGTTCTTGTGACTGTAACCTCTCAAGTTTTCTGCTTTTTTCCATTGCAGAATAGTTTGCAATTTGTTTCCCAGATACAAAAATCCCTTGTACAACCCATACATCAACTTCTTCAATAACTTCCATGGTACCTGCTGTGACCTAGCTTTTGAGGACTAGCCCAGAGGAGAAAAGATCCCAGAAAGGAGGATGGAAGATGGCAGCCGCTACTGTATTGCTAGACTACCCACTCACCTGCTCAGAAGAAACAAAAGATGAAATCTGACTGTAAGCCGGTATTGGGACTTCCCATGGAAATGTCTCAGCAAAGCTGCTCTAGAACTCGCCCACATTCCTGACACCATAATTGTGATCGATGGTGCAGAACAGTCATTGAAAATCCATAGTGCAGGAAACAAAGGTGTGTTAACTGTTACCATGAGAACCTTCCTGGCTCAATTTCAGAGAGCTGGTGTTTACATTTTTTAACCCCAAGGTTGCCTTCCCAGAGGCTGGGTATCTGGAACTAGCTTTGGAAATGGACTCACTGAGGTAAAGTTCCAACCCTCCTGTTTGTGTGGGAGGAGAAGCAGAGAGAAAAAGTCAAGATTGTCCACGTTAGGTTTTATTTTTCTCCTCCAAATGAGGTAGAATGCTCTTTTAGCTAGGACTAATGACTTTGAGCTGTCAAAGGAAAAGGCCTGCCTTTTTAAACTTCCTTCCCTAAAATAAATATCGCTGCTGGCTTTGGCTCAGATAACAAGATGCTTTACAGCTATTCTAGGACATTGTCATAGTCATCATCATTGGACTGGCCCTGAAATCTTTTTCTTTAAAAAGCTGGGTGGTTGGGTTTTTTCTTCTTTCCATTTTAAAAAAAGCCCCAAAAAATTCCATTTTGAGGAAGGCACTAACATTTTCCACATGTGCTGGCTACTGAGGGTGGAATTAACATTCGGATTCAACCCATATGGATTGGCCAGAGCCGACCAGTGGGATTACAGAGAAAACAAGAAAGCATATTAATCCTGAGACTTGCAAGATGCTATAGTAACAGTCTTGTGGATTGGAAATTGGGCTGAAATTCCATATCATTAATGCTGAACTGCCGAAGTGAGGAAATTTGGAAAGGCCCCTTGGTCTTCTCCCTTCTTATGCTAAATGCTTAAACTATACTTTTTATTATGTTAAATGACTAGGCATACATTCATATTCAACAACTACAAAAAAAAAAAAAAAACGCTAAGCAAAAAACCTTTCTCACTTGGAAGAGATGTCTCCCTATATGCTGCTAGGTGGCGCAATGGATAGATTGTCAGGTCTGGAGTCAAAAAGACTTATCTTCCTGTGTTCAAATCTGGCTTCAGACACTTTACTAGCTGTGTGACCCTGAGCAAGTCACTTACCCTTGTTTGCTTCAGTTTCCTTATCTGTAAAATGAGCTGGAGGAGGAAATGGCAAATCAATCCTGCATCTTTGCCAAGAAAATTCCAAATAGGACCACAAAGAGTTGGACATGACTGAATAACATCTCTTTACTGCCCCTGTAGTTAAAAGAACTTTAGTTCAAATCCAGCCTCAGACACTTACTAGCTGTGTGACCCTAGGTAGGTCACTTAATTCTGATTGCTTCCAAAAAAAAAAAAAACAAAAGGTTTTGGTGTTCTCCATACTAAGCAATGTGCCAGGCATGGTTTTTGTTTAAGATCAGATGTGGGCTTTCATCAGTGTCAGGAACTCCTGGTGGGAAAACTCCCTTCATCCATGAAGATCTTGACCTCATCTTCAGCTTATAGCCCCAGAAAGTTGCCTGAGTTGCCAAGTGATTTGTCTGGGTCACAAACAGTGTGTTCAGAGGCCAGACTTGAACTTCCTCACTCTGCCAGGGACAAAGTTGGCAGCTGAATACTTATCTATTGATAATTATTATTATCTATTTCTTGATAATTATTTATTGATCGGTAATAATAATTCCTGATAATTATACAGTACTATAAGGGTCCATAAGGAACTTTAGGTATTATGGGAGCCAAACTGAGACAACTGGACAAGAGTGGCAACTTTCTTAAGAAGTGTCACTATGGTATGGTATGGTAGGGGGAGGAAAGGGAAGTACATTTCCACTAAATTTTGCCACTAAACTATGTACTTCCCTCTGTAACTGCCCATGGGCTATGCCTGTGGCCACAAAAGACTCTGAGTGTAGGCTTCATTCTTGAAGGATGGAGCTTGTGTTTGATGTCTTAATCAATCTGATTACAGGGATTGCTATTGACTGGAAAGTACAAAGGGAACAGAGCAGCTGTGGTTCTGACTAGCTAGCAGTTGGAGAGACATTTCCCAAATCTTTGGAAAATCCTTTCTCCTCTTAACATCCCAGATATGACTTCTAAAGTTGATTTTCATCGACATCACCTAGACTTTTCCCTAGATTCCTTCCCCTCTTGCCTCCCAGACAGATGTTTCCTAAAACCAATGATTGTTTAAAAGAAATATAAGAATAAAGGAAAGAAATCTGTTGGAGAAAAAGATCTAATGTTCTACATCCATGGACCCCCTACTTCTGCAAAGGATTGGATTTAGCTGTCTTCTGATGTCTCTTCTTTGGGATCAATATTGTTCTTTATAATATCCATCTTTGATTGTTTTGTGGTAGTTGTTTTTATAATTTATATTAACAAAGTCATTTTGCATATTGGTCTACTTTGAATCAGTTCATGTAAATCTCTCCATGCTTCTCTATATGTAACATACCCATTAGATTTTTTTTTTTTGAGGGGGCAGGCAAGGCCATCAGGTTTAAGTGACTTGCCCAAGGTCACATAGCTAGTAAGTGTCAAGTATCTGAGTCTGGATTTGAACTCAGGTCCTCAACTTCAGGGCAGGTGCTCTATTCACTGAGACACCTAGCTGCTCCTAGATTTGTTTGTGTGTGTGTGTGTATGTGTGTGTGTTTTCCAAGAAAATCTTTCTGGGTGGAAAAAAAGTGAGTGGCAAAATCAAGGACCCAAAACATCAGAGAAATCTGGGTGGATGACCGAGGCTGAATTCTGTTCACCTCTGTTCTGTGGTGTTCAGGAAAGCACATTATTATTCTATTTCTCAGCTTCCCTTTATGTAAAATAATAACCATACCTGACTTTTATATGGTGCTTTAAGATGTGTAAAGCATTATATAAATATATATATATGTATACACACTAATTTTACTAAACTTATAGCAGCCCTGCAATTTGTAGGTATGAAAGGCACAATAATCTTCATTTTATTGTTGAGGAAAGTGGGGCACAGGGATATTCAATGACTTATCCAAGGTCACACAGAACCAGAATTGAGATTAGAACTCAGATCTCTCCTGACATGGGAGTATTCTTTCTAATACACTAGGTAGTCTCTACTACTACTACTACTGTCTATAATCACAGCTAATATTTATATTATTCATATTCATGCATGAGAATTATTCTTTGTATCAGTAACCCTATGCAATGTGTTTTCCAGGTATAATTTCAAAAAGTCTCAAAGAACTTTGCTCAGAAAAGGCACTAAATAAATATTAGCTAAGATGTTGCCTCTCTTAATAGAATGTGAGCTCTTTGAGGGTGGGCACAGTTCCATTCTTGTCTTTGTATTTCTAATGGCTAGCATATAGTAGACACTTAATAAATGTTTGTTAATTGATTGAATAACTTATAGTAATAGAGGTGGGTTGGAGCAGACTCATACTAGTTCAAAAGAGCTCATCATTAAAATTTCAGTATGAGCATTTATACCTCAAAAATCAGCAAAGGCTATAAATTAGGGCTTGATTTGTTGTTTTGTTGATTGTGTAGGCTTAAGAAAGTGATGAAGAAAACTTTTATGATGAAGATTCAATTTAAAAGTGTGTCTTATGTACATTGTTTCCCAGAGAGCCGGTTGTTAAACAGTTGCCAGTAACCCCTAAGTAAGCTTTATTCTATTGTAGAGCAGGGAGACTTAGAGGCCTAGCCTGATTAGACAATCTTGTTTTATAGGTGAGGCAACCACATTTTAGAGAAATAAAAGTGCCAGATCCAGGACTAAAATCCAAATGTCCTGATTCCATGGAATTTCCATCATACCAGAGGATGGTGGAAATGTTTAAATTTTAAATTTTTCATTTTTTCATTTTTAAACAGTGTTTTAAGTTTCAGAGGACAGCAGAGTGCTGTTCAGGCTTTTCACCTCGTCATTGTCTCACTAGAATCCTAAATTTAAAGGGCTTCAACTCTGGAGGGGGAAATGGGCCTTTCCTACTTGTGAGAATTACAGTATTTCTTATTCTTTGAGAACTGATTGTGCTACTTCTAACTTAGGAAATACTTTAAAAACTCCAGATTCTCTAGGGAACAGGCTGCTAGGACTTGCATTTTTTTTTTTTTCAAATATCACCACCAGAAAGTTCTGTGTTTCTAGTGAGTTTCTTACAGATAGGAATTCATAACTTTGTCTTTTCAGGGACCTTTTAAAAAAATCAGCTGGCTCCAGGCCACAAGGACAAATTCTTCTCTAAGAATGTTCCAAACTGTCAGTTCTCCTGTCTGGCCAAGGAAAGACCTTGAAAAGGAAGAAGCCAGAAAACACAGGCTTTAAGGGTTGCTGGCTTTAGGGGAGGATAACTGATCTTGTAATTTTGATCTTATAATCAAAAAATTAGAACTGGAACCAGGAAACAAGAACCCAAACATAGGGGTTAACTTGTTGTAATGGAAATGCAGATTTGAAGATCTTCCCTGCCCCGAGGTCCTTTGATTGGCTTAAGTGACTCTGAGAACCTTCTTTAATTTGAAAATATATTCTGACCCCTAATAGGCTGAATGTGGTCACATGGAGCCTGTGGTAGGAGGCTTGGTTTTCAGGAATGACCACACCTTGATGCTGTGTGATTGGGCAGTGGGTCAAGAGGGTTGGGACATTCTCTGACCCAGGAGAAGGCTATATAAACCCTGATGGGAGGCTTTGCTTTGGGGCTCACTTTGACAAGTGTTGTGTAATTTTACCAGATGAGACTCTGGGCAGCCGTTGAGAGCCCCCTGGCTTTGAAAACCCAGATGTTGATGCTTCCCTCTCTGGTAACTGTGATTTTGGTATCGATAATGGTTGGACAGTTTGGAAGCCTGTCTGCTTGATCTGTCTGTATACCCCGAAGTTCGGGGTGGTGACCTTTTCCCCTTGAACTAGGTAATATATGTTTGTTTGATTAAAGTGACCTTGTTAACCGATTTTGAGTTGCTTTCCTTTACAAAAGCAGATCTAAGAACCTGTGTTGGCAGCCACCCTGGGGATGCTGGGGTGCTTGTGTAGTAGAAAGAACAATCAATGTATTTGAAGCCAGAAAATCCATGTTAAAATTTGGCTACTCCACTGTCCACCTGCGTGACTATTGTCCCTGTCTATCAGTTTCCCCATTTACAAGCTTTTTGGGGAGAGGGGTTTGGAGGCAATTGGGGTTAAGTGACTGGCCCAGGGTCACACAACTAGTAAGTATCTAAGGTCATATTTGAACTCAGATCCTTCAGGGGTGGGGAACCTGTGGCCTTGAGGCCACATATGGGTCTCTAGGTCCTCAAGTGCACCCCTCTCACTGAATTCAAACTTCACAGAACAAATCCCCTTACTAAAAGGATTTTTTCTGTAAAACTTGGGCTCAGTCAAAAGGCTGCACCTGAGGACCTAGAAGCCACATGTGGCCTCACATAGTGCCCCCTCTGCAACCTAGCTGCCCCATCCCCATCCATAAATTGAAGAGATTGGACTTAATATTTGTGTGTGTGTGTGTGTGTGTGTGTGTGTGTGTGTGTGTGTGTGTGTGTGTGTGTGAGATGGATCCTTTGGGACATCTGATGAAGCCTTTAGATCTTGTCTCAGAATAATGTTTTTAAATGTATAAAAGAAAAATACTTAGAGTTACAAAGAAAATCAATTATGTTAAAAAATAAAGATGTAATCATTTTTCCCATCCAAGTTCATTAACCCCATTGAAATCTATGATCCTCCAAGACCCTCTGAACTAGACCAATCAATCAATCCACAAGTGAGTAGTTTGTATCAGGCACTTGTGTTAAACATTGGAGGTACAAAGACAAATGAGTAACAGTCCCTGCCTTCAAGGAGTTTACATTCTATTAAGGAGAGACAACATGTGCATATGTAAGTATATACAAAATAGATACAAGGTCATTTGTGGGGAATGCTAGTGTTTTGGGGGCAAGAGGGAAGATTTTGGGTAGCAAATAGCTCTTGAGTGAGCCTTAAAGGAGACTAAAGATTCTAAGAAGGGGAGATGGAGGTAAAGTGCATTCTTAGGCATGAGGGATGGTCGTGTAACCACACAGAGATGAAAATGGAGTATCTTATACAAGGACCAGTGAGAAGGCCAGCTGGACTGGCCCATAGGGAAAGGGAAAGGGAATAACTTATAGGTCAGGTTATAAAAGGCTTTAAACATTGAAGAAAGGAGTTTATAGTTGGTTCTAGAAGCAATAGAAACCACTGGAGTTTACCCTCCCAGGTCTATTTTTAATAAATCCAGGCCTGTGAATCGAAAGGATAAGACCAGATAAAATAAATAGATTTATAGAGATTGGAGGTTTGGCCCCAGGTCCTTCCACATGAAGCAGGTGCTGTACTCCCTCCCTTTCATCCTTCTCCTTCAGCCCTGACACCCTCAAGGGCTCCCAATGAAAATGTCTGTACCATCTGCTCTTAGTTCTTATTAGCAACAGAATGTTAATTGAATGTGAATTAAACCTTTTTAGGAAGACAGAATTAGAAGAGGGGAAAGGATGCTAACAGAAGCAAAAACACATTGGACTAATCAGCCCTGTACTGCTCTCATTAACCTCCTTTCCCCAGAGCAATGTTGACTGTCCCAGGTGTCTCCAGCTGTTTGGAGCAAAGCCTAGCCAGGGAAGCACAAATCATAGACTTTCTACGAGATCCTCCTTGTTAGCTCCACATTTAGTAGGAGGTGGAATGCCCATGGATGTCAGTGGGGGCAGAGGCATTTCTCAGAAAAAGATATTTAAGTTAGTCTTGCATTTCTGGCTCCCTGGGATTAACCCCAATGAGTTTATTCAGCTGCCTTGTTGCTGGAGTTATCCTTAAAATGGAGACTTTCTCAGCTTGTGTCCTGGGTATAGCTATAGAGGGTTCTTTCTGAGTCGTTTATGTTGGGACTATCACTTGGGTTGGCCCATATGGAATGGGTGGGGTGGAGAGGCAGGGTTTAGAATTTATTCTGTGGCTTGGTTTGTACATTTTTATGACTACCAGTACACCCAGATATTTCCATTTAAAAAAAAAATTTATTATTTCCTAATAATTTTCTAAATTCACATTTTAAATACTCAATAACCATACACCTGCCCTTCATTTTAAAATTCTAATCAAGTAAGACAATCTGTGGTCCATGAGATTAAGTTGATTTACATAATTATATCTTTTGTTTCTTTATGCTTCAAGGTTTTACAAACCTTTGCTATTCAATTCAATTGAACAAATATTTATTAAGCACCATTCTGTGCAAGGAACTAGCAAAGCTCTGAAATAAAAAGTCACAAATGTCCCTGCTATCAAGTGACTTATATTATTTGGGGGGAGAATGTTGAAAGGGACAGAAAAAAATGAGCATTTGTGTAAGAAAAGCTGATAAAAATCAGCTTGAGAAGAAATGCAGTCCTGCAGAATTCAGGGCTTCTTCAACTTTTTCCACTCCCAACCCTTTTTTCCATTTTAGCAGATTCCTTGGTATTGTGTGGCCTGAGGGCATGCACAGTACAAAGTGTGCATGCTTTGTGTTCAGAATCAAGGCTGCAGTGAAGTTGTGGGTTGCAATATGGGCAAGCGCTGCCAGAAACACCTTGCTTGATTTTTAATTAGTTTTTGGTTGTGCGTTCAGAAACCTTTTACTGTTGCCAAATTTTTCATGACTCCATATGGGGTCTAAATCCACAGTTTAAGAAGCACTACATATGTAGATAATGTTGATGAGTCTGAAGAGAAGCTAAAACATTGGCCTTAAATGAGTGAACTGAGAGGACCTGTTTAAAGGCAGAGAAATGATGATGGCTGCAGGGCATTGTGGTCCAGGAGCTCATTTGTCTGTGAATTCCAGAGTTTTAAGGGTTATAACTGAGAAATAGTAAATCAAATAACTTTTGGGAGGCTGCAGGGATTATTAGGGGAGAAGGGGGGGTCACACCTAAGATTAAGGTAGAATTGTTGAGATTCACATCATAAGTTAAAGAAAGATCAACGCTTATAAGGAAGTGTTGCTGGAGGTGTTTGACGCTAGAGGAGGAAGCCAGTAAAAACAAGAGGACAGAATTGAGTGCAGATAGAGTTGGGGACAGAAGGTAGAGGTGGCAATGACTTAAATCAGCCAAGAGTCTGATGGGCTCTGCAGCTACTAGAAATTCATTGGAAGAACATTAAATTCTGCTGAGATTTTAAGAGCTATTTGGGCTTATTGCTCTCTAGCACCACCTACAGCCTGAGTGAGGAAACCTCTAAGGGTTGTTACGCTCTGCTGTGCTCTCTGGTCAAAATTTCCTTAGAGTTCCAGAGCAAATTTAAGGAGTTTGACAGTTAAGAGAACTACTTGTCACTAAATAATGTGCCACTTTCAAAAAAAAATGTGCCACTTTCTCAGAACCCTGTCAAAGGTGGCTGTGTGCTAAAAGAGTATATCACTGATTCAGTGGCCCCCAAATAACAGAAAAATAACTTTGCCTAGCAGGAGAACTGGGAGGACCAGATCAAAGCAGATAGCAAGGAAGCAGTTATAACTAACAGGTGATACATGGTACATATTATTTGCTAATGAGACCACAAGTTTTAAGGCCTAACAGTCAGAATAATGAGTTGCTCCAGATACATAAGTTTCTCTACTGATGTACCTCTCTAATAGATTTCTGTAAGTGTGTGACCATCTGTATACAAGAAGGATTTTGTTATCCTTTTAATTTTTATTTATTTATTTATTTTGTTTTTTGGATGGTAGGGCAATTGGGGTCCTTCTGACTCCAGGGTTGGTGCTCTATTCACTGTGCCACCTAGTCAGCCCCCTGTTATCTTTTTTAGAGTTTAGTTTCTCAGGATCCATGGCCATGGCAATGTCTAGTTTCTAGATGTTAGATAATAATCCCAGAATAGCCCCAAGGATCCTAGATAGTAATTCCTAGGATCATAGTGATAGACAGTCCTACTGAGACTTCTCAGTGAGATATAATGGGGGTGACATAATGTGATATTTACTACACTTGAGCAGAATGAGGATATTGCTAAAGTTGACCTGTGAGCTTAATGTTGGCAAGATGTCTTCTTTGTCTGTTACCCTATAAAGCAAGTGGGCACTGATCAGTGAGTGGGGGATTCCCAGTGGAATCTCATAGGGAAACCCATTTGGGATTTGGGTAATGCATAGGGAATGCATGTACCTGCTTCAACTGGTCCCTATTGAGGCTTGAGAGGATTTAGGGGAGTGCACAAGCTGTGCCTGTCTTGATTGACCCCATGGAGAAGTAAAAGTAGTTGCCCCCACTTCATGCCAGCAAGAAGGGTTGTTAAGGAATGCTGTAGGAGCTGGTTCTCTCATTAACAGCAACTCCCTCTTGAGAAGACTAGACTAGAATAAAGCAGGCTTATTAACCCTTCCAAAGCTGTCTTCCTGTCCTTCCTGTCTGACCAGATCAAAAGTGAGCATGTTATGATTGTCTAGTGTATCATGATATGATACACTAGAGTCCAAAAACTCCTATGCCTCCCATGTGTTATTTGTGAAACACTACCATTTCCCATCAACACTGTGAACTGTGAGAGAATATAACCGAGTTTTATGAGTGAACTGTTATATTTTGATTGTTCCTTCTCTTGTCTTCTATTGAATAAATGCTAAGGTCATACCTATATTTGCCTTATTGTTAAGTAAATAGTCTATGTCTGAGTCGATGGTGTCAGGGTGACTAATTCTGTGTAAATGAAAAGCACTCTAGTAAAGGCTCATGGGCTATAGAAGCGAATGTTGTTCATTTGTCCAGTCATATCCAACTCTTTGACTCCTTTGACCATAGCACTCCAGGCCCTTCTGTCCTCTACTATCTCCTGAAGTCTGTCCAAGCTCATGTTCATTGCTGCAATGACACTATCTATCCATCTCACCCTTTGCCATCCCCTTTTCCTTTTGTCTTCAATCTTCCCCAGTATTTGCCAATGTCTTTGTCAATGACAAAGATTTCTCATAATGTGGCCAAAGCATCTAAGCTCCAGCTTTGGTATTTAACCTTGCAGTGAATAGTCTGAATTAATTTCTTTAACAACTGACTGATTTGAGCTCCTTGCTCTCCAAGGGATTCTCGAAAATCTTCTGCAGCACCACAATTAGAATATGTCTCTAGTTTCTTTGCTTCTTCGAAAACCAGCCTGCACTTCTGGTAATTCTCAGTTCACATATTGCTGAAGCCTAACTTGCAGAATTTTAAACATAACTTTGTTGGTGTGTGAAATGAGCACAATTGTTCAGTATTTTGAACATTTGTTGTCATTGCTCTTCTTTAGGATTGGGATGTAAACTGATCTTTTCCAACCTAGGGGCCACTACTGAGTTTTCCAAATGTGCTGGTGCACTGAGTGCAACACTTTAAGAGCATCATCTTTTAGGCTTTCAAATAGCTCAGCTGGAATTCTATTACCTCCACTCACCTTATTGTTAGCAATACTTCCTAAGGCTTGACTTCATTCTCCAGGATGTTTGTCTCTAGATCGGTAATCATACCACTTTGGTATCAGTGACGTTAAGATCTTTCTTGTATAATTATTTTGTGTATTCTTGCCACCTCTTCTTAATCTCTCAGACTTCTGCTAAGTCCCTACCATTTCTGTACATGAAACATTCCCTTGATATCTTTAATTTTCTCGAAGAGATCTCCCCTTTGCCGTTCTCTTATTTTCTTCCATTTCTTTGCATTACTCATTTAAGCAAACTTATCTTTTCTTACTATTCTCTGGAATTCTGCATTCACTTGAGTATGCCTTTCCCTTTCTCCTTTACTTTTTGCTTTCTTTCTTTCCTCAGCTATTTGTAAAGTCTTATCACACAACGATTTTGCTTTTTAACTCTTCTTTATCTTTGGGATGTTTTTTGGTGCTGCTTCTTGTATATTATTACAAACCTTTGTCCACAGTTTTTCAGGCATTCCATCTACCAGGTCTTAAGATTGGCTCACCGTCTCTTTCTGACTTGCAGGAGTTTAGGATGTGATAACCAAACAGTGACCCAGACATAGATGCATGCAAGGGAACAAGGACATTAAAACATACAAATGTGTGTAAATGAACAAGGACATTAAACACTTTCTCATGGGAACCTAAGAGATAATTACTTTACATTCATTATATAAACCCTGACCTCTGACCAATAAATCAGAACGGCTATGACAGATCCCATCTGGCTCGTGTCCATCATTCCACACTTCTCAGTTCGGCCTGTGCCCATTTTGATGCAGGCATCACACCTTCTGATTTGAAGGACTTATTTTCCAGTATCACAACTTCTATCATTTTGATACTGCACATGGGGGTTTTCTTGGCAAAGATACTGGAGAGATTTGCCATTTCCTTCTCCAGTGGATCACCTTTTGTCTGAACATTCTGCTATGTTCACACTGGGTAACCCTGCATGGCATAGCTCATGGTTCCAGTAAGCTACACAAACCCCTCCGCCATGGCAAGGTCATGATCCAGAAGGGTATAGTGGTGAATAGTAGAATTATATTCCCATCCCCCTCCCACAAACCAGAGGGTTACCCCTAAGACCCTAGGAAAGAGGTTGAGTTATAGTCCAGTGTGGCCTTTTTTATCCACCCACAAGAGCAATATAGCCCACTAATATGAGGGCTAACATGGCAGCTTCACCCTCTTTCTTCCTTTGAACTGCCTTCCTATCAGAGATGGCATCTGAGCTGTACTTTCAAAAAAAGCTAAGGATTCTCTGAGTCTGAAGTGAGGAGGAAGTGTGTTTCACACAAGGAGCAAAGCATAAGGATGGGAGATAGAACACAAATATATGTGTGTGTATACATATACTTACATATGTATCTATATATACACATATCTATATCTATATGTCTATATCTCTATCTATCTATCTATCTATCTACCTATACACATATAAAGCTGATAAGCCAGTTTGCTTGGAACAAAAAAGCAAAAAAGGGAGTAAAATAAGAAATGACTGGAAAAATAAATGGAAGCAAAATAATGTAAATCTTTAATCACCAGGATGAGGATTTTATATTTAACATCAGAGGTAATAGGGAGCCACTGAATTTTTTTTTTAAACAATTGAGGTTAAGTAACTTGCTCAAGGTTACATGGCCAGTCATTATTTATGTGTTTGTGTTCATTTTCTGAGGCTGGAACCAATCCCAGGTCCTCCCGACTCTGGGGCCAGTGCTCGTACTCACTGCGCCACCTACCCGCCCCCTGAATTTTTTTTAATATTAGTATGTCATGATCAATTCTTTTTTTAAGAATATCAATTTGGAGACTCATGATGGAAAATGTTATCCATATCCAGAAAAAGAACTATGGAGTCTGAATACAGATAGCAGCATACTATTGGCTTTTGTTTGTTTGTTTCTTCTTTCTCGTGGTTCCTCTAATTGGTTCTAATCCTTCTTTACAACATGACTAATGTGAAAATATGTTTAATATGAATGTAAATGTAGAGCCTTGTAATGTTAATGGAATAGGAAGACCTTTCCCACCCATTAATAGGCCTATGTGACCTGCTTTGATCTCAGTTCCAGCTGATGTGATGGAACCTGAGTCACACAAAGATTGAGTAACATGGAGCCCATAGTGGGAGCAGCTTGCCGAATGGGTGGAGCAGGAAGGGTGGAGAAGGAAGCGAGAATGAGACAGAGCTGGGAGAGAGGGAGACAGAGTTGAGGCAGAGCAGCTAGCATGAGTGAGAGAGGGAGGAATTTTGCCTAGGGGAGCTTGTTTGTGGAGAGTCCTAACAGAGGGAAGACTTGGGGATGTCAGCACTACCTAGATTGGTGATGTGTATAAACTTCTTTGTCACCATGTGAAAATGGCTTTCTGGTATGTGAATAAATATTTTGGTTTTGCCTTTGAGGAAGAGAATTATTTATATTTTGCAAATTTTACCCTGGAAATACACATGCATATTCATAGCAGCTGCTATGGGTATTGCATTGGCAATATAAGCCTATATCAGATTTCACACCATCTTGGGGAGGGAGAGAAAATTTAGAATTCAAAATCTTAGTTGGATGTTGAAAACTAAAAATGAATAAAGAAATTATTTTTTTAAAAGAATATCAATTTGGCAACTATTGAGAAGGTGGATATAGATAGAGGGAAGAGCCTAGAATCACAGAGACAAATTAGGAGGCTATTACATTACAACAGCAAAAGGGGCAGCTAGGTGGCACAGTGGATAATACACCAGGCCTGGAGTCAGGAAGACTCATCTTCCTGAGTTCAAATCTGGCTTCAGATACTTACTTAGCTGTGTGACCCTGAACAAGCCATTTAACTCTGCTTGCCTTAGTTTTCTCATCTGTAATATCAGTTGGAGAAGGAAATGGCAAACTGCATCAATATCTTTGCCAAGAAAACCCCAAATGGGGTTGACAAGAGTAAGACGTAACTGAAAAATGACTGAATAATAATTACAAATTTTACAAAAATTGCAATAATCCAAGCAAAAACTGAAGCAACTAGGATAGTGTGAGTAGAGAGAAGGGGAAAAATACAAGTTTGGCCCCACAATGGATTGTGTCATAAAGGGAATAGCCTAGCTAAGGTCAAAGATGTTTACCACCAGAAGTTTGGCCAGAATGATGATATATTTTAGCCATAACAATCCATGAAGATCATACAAAAAGTGGTAGAGTGAATGCTTACACCAATGACATCACACAGACATCAACAAGCAATTAAATAATTACTATGTGCCAGCACTGTGCTAATCACTGGGGATGTTGAAAATGGCCAACCCCCCCCCAAAAAACAAAACCCAGTCCCTGCCCTCATGGAGTTTAATGAGTACTGAATTTAAAGTATTGAAGTATCATAGAATGGAACCATAGAACATTATGGGAGGGACCTTAACAGTTATCTATCCAGTCTAGAACTCTTCTTTGACATGTGGTTCCATTTAAATGGAAAAGGGACCACATTATGGTACCTTTCAGGAGACAAATCTGCCAAGACATACTACTTCTTCTGTATCATTGTTTCAGGAAAGCCTCAGCCACACTTCATTTCATTCCCTCCTCACTGGCCATCTCCTCCACAACCTCTAAGAACCAACAATCTCATGAACATACTGCTTACCCTTTCTTTCCTCCCCACTCTCTTTAGTTCTGGGATTAGAATGCTCCAACCAACTCTGCCATTGCACTGGAATGAGGTATGTCATTTAATACTCACTCATGATCCCTTTTACTTTCCAGTCTAAAATTCCCCTCCCTGGATAGCACTCCTCTAAATGTATTTTCTCCTCTATTAAAATATAAGTTTCTTGGGGCGGCTAGGTGGCGCAGTGAGTAGAGTGCTGGCCCTGGAGTCAGAAAGACCTGAGTTCGGATCCAGCCTCAGACACTTAACACACAATAACAAAAACCTAGCCGTGTGACCTTGGGCAAGTTACTTAACCCCAATTGCCCTCCAAACCCCCCCCCCAAAAAATATATATATATATATATAAGTTTCTTGAGCCCAGGAACTATCTTTGCTTTTGTATTTGTAGTCTGCAGATTTAGCATATTTCTTTGCACATAAGCCCTTAAAAAATTCCTTCATTCATATTATGTCAGGCTTAGGGAGGCTCACAGATCCTTAACCATTTTGTGTGTCATAAACTCCTACTTGGAACAATGTTTTTAAATATATAAAATAAAGTACATCGGGGTGGGAACACTGAGGGAGGGGGCAGTCAAAAGGGAAAAACTGGAATACAGTATGGCAGAAACTGGGCATAGATCATTATCTAACACCATATACCAAAATCAAGTCTAAATGGGTGCATGATCTAGGTGTAAAGAATGATACTGTAAGCAATTTGGGAAAACAAGGAATAGTATACCTGACAGATTTGTGGAGAGGGGAAGACTTTAGGACCAAACAAGAATTAGAGAGCATTATAAAATGCAAAATGGATAATTTTGATTACATTAAATTGAAAAGCTTCTGTACAAACAAAGCCAATGTAACCAAGATCAAGAGGGAGGTGGGAAATTGGGAAAGAATTTTTACAACTTGTGTCTCTGATAAAGGACTCATTTCTAAAATTTATAGAGAATTGAGCCAAATCCATATGAATACAAGTCATTCCCCAATTGAGAAATGGTCAAAGGATATGAATAGGAAGTTTTCAGAGAAAGAAATTAAAGATATCTATAAGCATATGAAGAAATGCTCTAAATCACTATTGATTAGAGAAATGCAAATCAAAACAACTCTGAGATACCACATCTCTCCAGTCAGATTGTCTAAGATGAAAAACAAGAAAGTAGGGGCGACTAGATGGTGCAGTGAGTAGAGTGTCGGCCATGGAGTCAGAAGGACCTGAGTTCAGATCTGGCCTCAGACACTTAACGCACACACAAACAAAAACCTAGCTGTGTGACCTTGGGCAAGTTATTTAACCCCAATTGCCCTCCAAAAAGCAAAAAAAAAAGAAAGAAAAACAAGAAAGTGACAAATGCTGGAGAGGATGTGGACAAATTGGAACACTAATACACTGCTGGTGGAGTTGTGAACTTATCCAACCATTCTTGAGAGCAATCTGGAATTATGCCCAAAGGATTATAAATAATTTCATACCCTTTGACCCAACAATACCACTTCTAGGGTTATATCCCAAAGAGATCACAGAAGTGGGAGAAAGACCCATATGTACAAAAATATTTATAGCAGCCCTTTTTGTGGTTGCAAAGAATTGGAAACTAAAGGGGTGCCCATCAATTGGGGAATGGCTAAACAAGTTGTGGTATATGAATGTAATGGAATATTATTGTGCTATAAGAAACAAGGAGGTGACAGATTTCATAATTACCTGGAGAGACTTATACAAACTGATGCTGAGCGAGAAGAGTAGAATCAGAAGAAATTTGTATACAATCACAGACATACCATATCTGTGATGACCAATTATGACAGACTGGACTCTTTTCAGCAATGCAGTGATATAAGTCAATCCCAAAAGACTCAAGAAAGAGAGAAATGCGCCATCCAGAGATATAACTAGAAAGAACTGAGCCTGAATCCTGATGGAAGCAAACTAAATGATCTTTTTCTTTTCATTGTTTGGTTTTATTTCTTCTTTACCATCTTTCATCCCACCTAGTACAATACGCCTTTGTAATTGGACTAATGTCTAATATGATTTGCAGATCCTATACTGGACTATATGCTGTCGTGGCGGGAGGGAGGAGGGAAGTAAAGGAAATTTGAAAATCAAGGAACTATGGAATTGAATCTTGTTAACTGAAACTAAATTAATAAATTAATTTAAAAAAATAAAGTACATAGGATTACAAAGGAAATCAATTATGTAGAAATATAATTATAACATATATCATATATGTAAGCCAATAGTAGTATCTTGTTCAAGGCTTTTAGGTCCTATCAAGAATGTTGCTCATAAGGAAAATTAAGATTTTTCCCTATGCTTTTCCATGTAGATCGAATTACAGTTTATGTGAGCTGGGATTCCATAAAAATGAATGGAACGGAGTTTGGAGTAATACCAAATTTCTAGCACTCCTCAAACATTTGATGCAGCAACTAGATAGAGGATTCTCTGCCACTTCCCAATTTTGTGATCTGTAAAAGCAAACCTTTAACTAGGTCATCAATTCATCTTGGGGCTCCTGGCTGTTGAATTCAAAAGTTAATGGAGCCAGAGTATTCGGTTGAGCTGTTCAACAGAATCTGCCAATCTATTCCCAATTTTGGTTAGGAGAGTCCAACCCTGTGTGCCCTTGGCTCTGAGAGCTCCGAGCAGGCTGCTGGGGAGGGAGGAAAACCCTCCTAACAATCCCTTTAGCCCTTTGCTCCCTCTTTCTCTGCTGCATTTCAGCTTTTGGGGTTTCTGGTGATAGCTGGACTGAAAGCAAGTCAGGGAGAAAAAGAAGACTGGAAAACTTGCTGATGCAGGAAATGGAAAACATTTAACAGCCAGCCAGTGCTAAGTCCCCTCCGTTCTCCCTGCACAGATTTTAAACCCTGGGTCATTTTTTTTAGGAAGAGAGCAATTTGCTAATCGAGTAGAAGATCCCTAGAGGCCCTTGTGGTGCTGGAGGAGATATAAGATCACAGATTTAGATCAAGAAGTGACTTTAGAAACCATCTGGGTCAATTCCTCCATTTTCCAGATGAGGAAACTAAGCTTTCTCCAGAGAAATCTGAGAGACTTGTCCAAAGTCCTACTGGCAGTAAGAGGGATTTGAACCCTGTTCCGTTGGCTCCAGATAGAGATATTCTCTCTCCCCTGCACCTCACACCTGCAATGTCACAGGGTGCCTGGGAACTCCAAGACTGTCTCCCTCCAGAAAAGCTATCACTGTTGCCCCCTTTCAGGTTTTAAGTCACCACCACTTCTTATTTACTTGTGTCTGGACACCCTAGAACCCCAGGGAGAAAAGCCCCTAGGGTTTCTTTTGTACTGTTTCTTCTAACTCTTAGGTATTTAAAGGGCATTTACTATGGAGTAAATAAGGCTAATGTGGGCTGTGGAAAGAGCAATTGATGGAAAGGTCAACATTCAGTTAACTGAGGTTCTAAGGACTTTGTCTACATTCCTTCTCTCTCTTTTCTGTCAAATTCTTCTTGCTCTGGTCCTTGATTTTAATTCATATCTAGTGTCATTGACATGGGAATCGTATTACCGAAGTTAGCTTTCAAAGCCTTCTGCAATTAGCTTCAATTCAACAAATGTCTATTTATTGAATGTTATTACAGGACAACAAACAAATGTTAACTGGATTGGAGTTGATTCCAGATGACTACAAAGGCTAATTCTAGCATCTACTATACTACCACCAACACCAATAACTAGCATTTACATAGGTTTAAAGAATTGCAAAATGCTTTTCATTATCTGATTTTATCCTCATAACAATCCAGGGGGTAGATTCTATTATTATCCTCATTTTACAGATGGGGAAACGGAGGCAAAGAAAGACTAAGTGACTTGCCCAGGGTCACACAACTAGGAACTGTTTGAGGTAGGATTCAAACTTGCTCATTACCTGTGCTCAAGGTGCTCAAATTCTACTGGGAGGAGACATACATGTGGACAAAGAAATGTAGAATATATACAAAGTCATTTCATGAAGGGGAGTGGAAATTACTAAGAATATGCCAGGCATTGGGTAAAGATGGATGGTTTTGTCAGTGTTCAAACTCTGAATCCTAGATGTGGGGAAACACTCCCCAGCCCAGTTATTGTTACAAGAGTTGTCTGAAGCTCAGAAAGTTTGACTTGTTCACCATCACACTACTAGTGTAAGAGGCAAGATGTGAACTTAGCCTGAAGGTGCTTCTCATGGTAGGGAGGTGGGATACAATAATAAAAATAAAAACAGTCCTCAAGAAGTTTACATTATACTGAAGGACATAAGATGTATACAGGGAGCACCTCAGCATCCTTTTTTCTCAGACTCAAGGTATACTTTGGGGCCGTATTAATTCACAGTCTCCTATTAATGTATTTACTTTTTTCTCTGGTCATTTAGAGGGGCTATTACTCTATCTGTCTGTCTCCCTTTCCTCCCTCTCCCCCTCCTTCCCTCCCTCCCTCCCTTTCTCTCTCTCTCTCTCTCTCTCTCTCTCTCTCTCTCTCTCTCTCTGTCTCTCTCTCTTTCTCTCTCCCCCCTTTCCTTTCTCTCCCTCCTTCCTTCCCTTTCTCCTCTCTCTATGTCTCCCTCCCTCTCCTCCTCCCTCCTCCTCCTCTTTCCCTACCTTCCCTCCCCTCCCTTCCTCTTCCTCCTTCTCCTCCTCCTTCTTCTTCTCTCTCCCTCCCTCCCTCTTTCTCCCTTCTCCCCCTCCTTCCCTCCTTTCTCTACCTCTGTCGCTATCTCTGTCTACCCCTCTCTCTTCCCCCTCCTTTTTCTATTTTTCTCTCTGTGTCTTTTCCTCTCCCTCCCTCCTTCTTTCTCCCTCTCCCTCTCTCCCTCCCTTCCCTCCTTCCATTTCTCTCTCTCTCTCTCTCTCTCTCTCTCTCTCTCTCTCTCTCTCTCTCTTTCTCTTACCTCAACCTGCCCTTCCTACTGGAAGATCTGGAGTTCCTAGACATGGGCTACCACCATGCAGCAATGACAGATTCTTATATGGTAACTATTGTGGGAAGGATACACTCCCATTAGTCACCACTATAGCTCCTGAGCCCGTGCTGGCATATTTCCTCATTTATACAAAGTCAGTCACCATGACACCTTTAGCTCTTAAACATAAAATATTCACTTAATTATAAGATGAAAGCCATAACACCATAGCTATTCAATACAAAACAAAAACACTAGTAAAGAAAACATCATAAACTTGTGTCATACCCTTTCACGGAAACACTTAATCTCTTCAGAGGAGAATATGTACACACAGAAACCTAGCAGAAAGAAACTTGAGAGAGGAAGACTCATACACTCAGGGTGACTCATAACTGGATTTCAGGCTGTGATGCTCTTGGTGCTTTGATGAATAATCATCATGGACACACCAAGCTCTTCAGAGGTAACTGCTCCTCTTCTGGTCCTCTCTGCATTTGTACTCTCAAACTGATAAAGCAATGACAAGCTCCTTTAACAATCACAATCACCTTTCAAAGAGGACTGCGAAAATGCAATGCTATCATAGTAACCAGCATTTGCCTTAAGCCGGGGAAGGCTCTCTGGATGAAGCAGAGAAATCCAGCCAGCCTCTCACTCAGTAGGATTATATATATTACCAAGTCAGTTCTCATGATAATGTTTTAGTAAAAACTCCCCATATATATATATACCACACTGTCCCACAAATACATGTGCCTTTAGTGGAGACCACAAGCATTTTTACAGATTACTAGTGAGGTGCTTCCAGGTGGGGAAATATGAGGGCCCCCCTGATGTCTTCTGGTGATGTTGTCAAGTTGGTCTCCCAAGGTCTTTTTGTTGCTGGGCATGTTGTCTCTGCTTGACACATTATGTCACTGGGCTCCCCAGGTATAATCCTCTATTCTGGTCATGCCTGTAGCCTGGGATGGCATGTTGATCTGCTGATCCCTGTTGGGTTTATCATCTATCCAATGACACTGACCTTCTCGCTTTTCCTTGAACAAGACCCCCGACTCCTCGGCTCCAGGCATTCTCATTAGCTTTATCCCATGCATGGCACGCTTTCCTTCCTACCAGATACAATCCTACCCCTTAATTCTAATGTCTTCTCTCTATTTATTATCTCCAATTTACCCTATATGCAGTTTGTACATTAGTTGTCACTATTGTTCAATCTGTATGATTCTTTGTGACCCCTTTTGGGGTTTTCTTGGCAGAGATACTGGAGTGTTTTGCCATGTCCCTCTTCAGCCCGTTTTACAGTAAGGTGACTTACTGCCCTCTTTGTACATAGTTATTTGCATATTTTTCTCTCTCATTAGACTGTGAATCCCTCAAGAGCAGGAACTATCTTTGTGTCTGAAGCACTTAGTATGGTGCCTGGTACACAGTAGGAGCCTAATAAATGTTTATTGGTTGACTGACATCTCTCTGTTGGTCCCTGATGGCTTCAATTTGATGTTGCTCTGGTAGCTGCTGGGCAGTAAGTAGTCTCTGTCCAGGGGGTCTTCCCTTCAGGATCACCCAAGCTATCAATCCCTGCTTCAGTGCTGGCTAGAACTCTCCCTGGTTCCCAGTTCTTTAGTCACCACCACTACAAAAGCCTGGCAGAGTGCCCCAGGCTGAGATGAGGTATTTTTTTTTAACTCCTTGGTCTGATTAGAGGTTCAAACCTAGAGTGACAAATACTATCTGAGATATAACCAACATTCTCTAGATTAGCTTGCAAATTATTTGAACCAACCCTAAAGGTAAATTTAGGAGGCTTGATCTGAGCTTCCTTCCTAGCCCACATGAGGGTCTTTATTGTATAGAACTATGAGCAGTAAAGCTTGATTGCTTTAATACTTTTGGCTGGGCAAAAACTTCAGCCTCCCTTCACATAAATAAGTAAAAAGATAATTTGAGAAAAGTGAGGATGCTAGCCCCCGGAGATTCCAAAATACTTGCTGGAGCGACTGGTAACTGAGCTTGGGCCCTGAAATAAGTTAAGGATTCCCAGAGGCAGAAGGATGTCCTCCAGGAATAGGGGACAGACAGGCTACAAAGGTCCAGAAGGGAGCCATGGAAAGTCAAGTTCAGGGAACAGTCAGGCAACCAGTTTGGTGAGAATTTGGAGTGGATGAAGGCTAGCACAACAAAAGCCTTACTGTCCATCCTCCCAGAATCTCCATTTTGAGGAAGTGCCCATGACTTCAATCTTGAATCTCAGGATGCCTCCACTATCCCCCTACCCCCACCCAACCAAACACCTTCTCCTAACCCTCTCCTACTGCATTTTACTACCCCTTCCCCCTCTACACTACTTTTTTTTTTTTGAGGGGGAAGGCAGGGCAATTCGGGTTAAGTGACTTGCCCAAGGTCACACGGCTAGCAAGTGTTAATTGTCTGAGGCAGGATTTGAACTCAGGTCCTCCTGACTCCAGGGCTGGTGCTCTATTCACTGCACCCCTAGCTGCCCCATATTCTTTTTGTTTGTTTGTTTTTTTGGAGGGGATTGTATAAGTATCATTGACACGAATATCTCCATTTCACAGATAAAGAAACTGATGCTCAGATAGGTTAGCTGTACTAGGTGATCTTTAAGGACCTTTGTGACACTAAATCTGTGATTCAGTGATAACTGGGTAGGGCAGTTTCCACTTGAGGCCATCTCTATTATTCTGTGGCTGCTTCTTTCAGATTTAATTTGTTTTCTGATCCTGAACCTGGAACTTCACAATAGGGACACTCCTAACTCACCCCTATTGTCTGAGTCCCAGTGAAACACACTAGAGAATCAGTCAAACCTGGGATCCTCTTCCTCATCCTCACCTAGTGATCCAATCTCTCCTCCCAACTCATGGTCATCCTGAATTACCAATTCTGCTTGGGACTCTTTCCTCTGGAGGTAAATTCTGAAAACTATATGAAGTCACTATAAAACACAAATAAAAGTTCTGGGTATTTCATCTGGGGATAAGTACCCTGTCTCAGATAAAGGAGTCCCAGAACAGCTCCAGATTCACTGCTGGAAGCACATCCACTCCAAATCATAGCTCACAACCTCTGCCAATGCTTTGGGTTTTTGGTTGGGTTGGGTTTTTTTACCCCTAGTCAGTCAGAAGACACAATTTGTTGAAAACAAAGGCATTTAATGAAGTACCTAATGAGAAAAGTTGTAGCAGAATTATCCTAAAACTCAGGCACCCTCCCCCTTATCTACACAAACCCATTGGTGGAGAGAGTGGGCGCACATGATCTTAAAGGGCATATGCATAGGAGAAAGTTCAGCCTGGGCCTGTATGTGGAGAGCTGATGAACACCTTTGATGCTGGAGAACCACTGATGTCACACTGCTCTTAGTGGGTCTGTTCTCTGTTGGATGGGGTGAATTTCTTACTGCTTCCAGCTCTTGGGCTCAACACTTCAGGGTCATCCATTAGCCATCTCAGCTCTAATCAGCTAGGTTATAGTGGGTAGAACCTCTTTCTGATATGGGCAAGTAGATAGTTCTTTAATCATAATAACTACCAGAACCAGATAACAAAAGCAAGGTGGTGTGATTGCTGGTTAAATCTAATTCTTTTCTTTTTGATCCCCAAGGCTGTTCAAGAAATTGAAGGCCTCTGTTACAAAAAAAAAAAAAAGGATATAATTTAGGTTTAGATATTTTCTTGTTGCTCTCTAGTGTATCATACAAATCATTTTTGAGTCAGAATAAAAAGTAGGATAAGGAGATAGTCATTGTTCTTAATTCAGCTACCCCACATTCTCATCTTTATTTTGTTATTAATTTTTTTAACTAAAAGTGGGCCTGATGAGGTTTTAGGGGTTCAGGGACCCATCAAGGACTGGATTACAGGAGACAGTCATCTGGAACAAATTCACAGACTCAATCATTCTTTAATTCAAGGTGACAAAGGCTTATTGTAAAATCAATATAGTGGGCAGAGCTCCCTAAGAAACTTGCTACTTAATAGGAATAATGCTAAAGCTTATGTAGGAAAAGTAGTGGAATATCTGGCAGATATGCTAATTAGGTGATAACATACAACCTTGGTCATAGGCATCATTCACTACTGGAAGCCAGGGGAAGAGGTTTCTAAGGGGTGAGTTTTTGGTTTGTAGTAGGATAGCTTTGAGAGTTGATGTCTATAGCTTGCCCTCTGGATTGTATATAACTTTGGGAATCAATGCATGATAATTCTGTGGTTACAAGATATACTTGTTTTTACAAGAG
Source organism: Gymnobelideus leadbeateri (assembly GCA_011680675.1). Lineage (NCBI taxonomy): Eukaryota > Metazoa > Chordata > Mammalia > Diprotodontia > Petauridae > Gymnobelideus > Gymnobelideus leadbeateri. The sequence goes on along the minus strand of WOXC01011027.1, from coordinate 242,706 downwards.
ATTTCTCCAGAGGTCAGCTTTTTCTTGAGATGAGGAAAGATAGTTTGTTTTACTGGGGCCCACTCATGAGTAATTATGGGGAAAGGTAGTTTGTCTTATTGGGGCCCATTCATGAGTTATTGCTAGGCATAGTGTCCTTGGACTGGGGAGAAAACTGTCAGGCATAGTGTTTTGAAGCTAGGGAAAAAAGTGATCTTGGAATTGGTGTCCAAGCATAAACGCCCAAGCACCTCATCAGGCCTTTTGAATTTAATATACAAATTAGTATAGGTAAGTGACAAGAATTTTAGTAGAATAGCTCAAATATTTGTCTAGAGTCTGGTAAAATGAGGTCAAGGAAGGTAATTTAGTCCAACATAATGAAACCCATTTCTTTTGCATGATGTCAGAAATACTGATAGCACAGCTTTTTTTTAAGCTTTTATTTAGTATTTTATTTTTCCCCAGTTACATGTAAAAACATTTTTTAACATTTGTTTTTAAAACTCTGAGTTCCAAATTCTCTCCTTTCCTTCCTCTTCACCCCCCTCATCAGTGAGGCAAGCAATTCTATATAGGTTATACATGTAGTCATGAAAACATCTCCATTGTTGTGAAAGAAAAATAGACAAAAAAACCCTCAAGAAAAATAAAGTAAAAAAAAGTATGCTTCAATCTGTATTCAGACACCATCCGTTCTTTCTCTGTGGATGGATAGCATTTTTCATTATAAGTCCATCGGAGTTGTCTATGATTATTGTATTCCTGAGAATAGCTAAGTCATTCACAGCTCATCATCCTACAATATTACTATTACTTTGTACACAATACATTTCACTTTGCATGAGCTCATGCAAGTCTTTGCAGGATTCTCGGAGAGCATCCTGCTCATCATTTTTTATGGTACAACAGTATTCCAACATACAATCACATACCACAACTTATTCAGCCATGGCCCAATTGATGGGCGTCCCCTCAACTTCTAATTCTTTAGCCCTAGAAAAGATTTGCTATAAGTATTTTTGTACATACAAGCCCTTTTCTTTTTTGTTTCTTATCTACTTTGGGATACAGACCTAGTAGTGGTATTGCTAGGTCAAAGAGTAGCTATGGTTTTATAGCCTCTAGGGCATAGTTCCAAATTGCTCTACAGAATGGTTGAATCAGTTCACAACTCCACCAACAATGCATTAAGGTCTCATTTTCCCCTCCACATCTCCTCCAACATTTGTTATTTACCTTTTCTGTCCTATTAGCCAATCTAATAGATAAGAGGTAGTACCTCAGAACTGCTTTAATCAGCATTTCTCCACTCAACAATGACTTAGGGTATCCTTTCCTATAGCTATAGATAACTTTGATTACTTCATCTGAAGACTAAGCATTTCTTTTGATCATTTATCAGTTGGGGAATGGCTCTTATTTTTATAAAATTGACTCCATTCTCTATATGTTTGAGAAATGAAGCTTTTATCAGAGAAACTTACTTCAAAATTTTTTCACAGTTACTATTGCTAACTGTATTTCCCTCTATCCTATTCCCCACAGTTTATTCTATTCTCTCTCCTTTCACCCTGTCTCCCCTCAAAAGTGTTTTGCTTCTGACTATCCCCTCCCCCAATCTGCCCTCCCTTTTATCACCTCTTCCCCCCTTCCCCTCTCCTATTTTCCTGTAGGGTAAGATAAATTTCTATACCCAATTGAGTGTGTATGTTATTCCATTATTTGAGCCAATTCTGATAAAGGTTAGGTTTATTCACCCTTACCTCCCTCCTCTTTCCCTCCACTGTATAAAATTTTTCTTGCCTCTTTTATGTGAGATAATTTACCCATTCCATTTCTCCCTCTCTCTTTCTCCCAAGACATTTCTCACTCCCCGCCCCCCACTTAATTTTATCTTTTAGACATCATCCCTTCATATTCAACTCACACCTGTGCCCTCTGTCTATATATACTCCTTCTAACTACCCTAATAATGAGAAAAGTCTTATAAGTTACAAATATCTTCCCATGTAGTAATGTAAACAGCTTAAAATTATTAAGTCCCATATGATTTCCCTTTCTTGTTTACCTTTTTATACTTCTCTTGAGTCATGTATCTGAAGGTCAAAATTTCTATTTAGCTCTGGTCTTTTCATCAAGAATGCTTAAAAGTCCTCTATCTCATTTAATATGCATTCTTCCCCCCCCGAACCCCCCAGGATTATATTCAGTGTTGCTGGGTGATTCTTGGTTGTGATCTTGGTCTCTTTGCTCTCTGGGATAACATATTCCAAGCCCTCCAATCCTTTAATGAAGAAGCTACTAAATCTTCTGTTATGGTGACTGTGACTCCATGATACTTAAATTGTTTCTTTCTTGATGCTTGCAATATTTTCTCCTTGACCTGGGAACTCTGGAATTTGGCTATAATGTTCCTAGAAATTTTCATTTTGGGATCTCTTTCAAGAGGTGATTGGTGGATTCTTTTACTTTCTATTTTGCCCTCTGGCCAGTTTTCCTTGATAATTTCTTGAAAGGTCATGTCTAGGCTCTTCTTATGATCATAGCCTTCAGGAAGTCCAATAATTTCTAAATTATTTCTCCTGGATCTATTTTACAGGTCAGTTGTTTTTCCAATGAGATATTTAACATAGTTTTCTATTTTTTCATTCTTTTGGTTTTATTTTATTGTTTCTTGATTTCTCATGAAGTTATTAGCTTCTATTTGCTCCATTCTAATTTTTTTTTTCTATTAAACAAATGCTTTATTAACTTCTGGTTTACATCATTCATTTCCACCAGATTTTAAGTTACAATTTTTTTCCCATTTTTCCCTACCCACCACCCCAGAATAGCAGTCCCACTAGATATCCCCTCATCCAATCTGCTCTCTCCCATATCTTCTCCCATACCCCCTTCAACTTTAGCCGTTAGGTCAAGGTGAATCTCTGAGCCCCAATGCCTGAATATCTTATCTCACAATTACATGCAAAATAGTATTAATAATAGTATTTATACACATTTGAGACATTTAATTTTAAGACTTCGAATTTCAGATCCATTTCCTTCCGCCCTTGTCATGCACACCTGCTGGGAAGATAAACAATTCAGTATGTGTTGTACATGTATAGCTATGCAAGACATTACCATAATAGATATATTGTAAAAGACTGCTTATAGTTCCCTCCCACCCATCCCACCCCTTACCTGGAACATTCCCTACTTTTATCCTGTCCCTCTTTGAAAGTAGGTACTTCCAACCTCCCCTCCATCATCCCCCTTCTCATCCCCCTTCCCCCTACTCTCCTGCAGGGTGAGATATCCCATTTAGTATGTATGTCATTCTCTCCCTGAGCTAAATTCAATGAGAATAGGGTTTTGCCTTTTTGCCTTCCTGTTCTTCCCCTTCCCTGCAACTACTTCCCCTTGCTTTTTCTACATGAGATAGTTTACCCTACCCTGTCTCTCCCCATCTCCTCTTGTCACTTTCCTCTCTCACCTCTTAGCTTCACCCCTTAAGTGTCATCCCTTACCACCAAATTCAACCTGTGCCCTCTATCCATGTATACCTATAAACATATATACACACATTCACATATATATTCATATGTCCATATACCCTTCTTCAATTATTTTCATAACGAGAAAGGTTTCATCAGACACAGTTATTGTTTTTCCATGTAGGAATGTAAATAGTTCAACTTTAATAAGTTCCTTTTTATTTCTTTTCCCTGATTACCTTCTCAAGCATCTATTGCTTCTTGTGTCTGAATGTCAAATTTTCTACTCAACTGTGGTTTTTTCCTCAAGAATGCTTGAAAGTCCTCTATTCCACTGAATGACCATATTTTCCCCTGAAACAAAATACTCAGTTTTGCTGGGTAGGTGACCCTTGGCTTCAATCCCAGCTCTTTTGCCATCTGGAATATCATATTCCATGCCCTTCGATTCCTCAGTGTAGAAGCTGCCAGGTCCTGGGCTATTCTGATTGTGTTTCCACAATATTGAAATTGTTTCTTCCTGGCTGCTTGTAGTATTTTCTCCTTGATCTGGGAGTTCTGGAACCTGGCTATAATATTCCTAGGAGTTTTCTTTTTTGGGAGTTTTCTTTTTCAGGAGGTAATCGGTGGATTCTTTCAACCTCTATTTCCCCCCCTGGGTCTAAGACATCAGGGCAATTTTCCTTGAGAATTTCTTGAAGGATGGTTTCTAGGTTCTTTCTTTGATCATGGCTTTCAGGTAGTCCAATCATTTTTAAATTATCTCTCCTGGATCTATTTTCCAGGTCAGTGGCTTTTCCCATGAGATATTTCACATTGCCTTCTATTCTTTCTTTTGTTTGGATCTGTTTAACAGCGTCTTGATTTCTTATAAAGTTACTAGCTTCCATTTGCTCCAGTCTAATTCTGAAGGGATGATTCTCCTCAGTGAGCTTTTGAGATTCTTTTTCCATCTGACAAATTCAGCTTTTTAAGGCGTTCTTCTCCTCATTGCCTTTCTGAGCCTCTTTTGCCATTTGAGTTAGTCTATTTTTTAAGGTGTTGTTTTCCTCAGTCAGGTTATTGACTGTCATTTCATACTTTTCTTGCATCTTTCTCATTTCTCTTCCCAAATTTCCCCCACTTCTCTTATCTGCTTCTTAAGGTCCTCTATGGCCTGTAGTCAGCTTGTATTTTCATTTGGGGCTTTTGGTGTAGGAGTTTCACAGTCCTCTTCCTGTTCCATGCTTTGATCCTCTTTGCCCCCAAAATAGGAGTCTAAAGTTCTGTTTATTTTGTTTCTTTTGCCTAGGCATATTGCCACTTAATCACTTGATTTTGGGGCTTGTTGCCACAGTAGGACTCTGCCACCAGACAGGAGAGCTTCCGTCCCAAACGGGGGGGTCTTCACAACTTCCAGAGGTTGGGTGGCCTTTGTAAAGCTTCCACCCGCTCTGGCAAATTGAATACCCACCCCAGGCCTCCCCACAAGACCACAATCCAGATCCAAGCAGGTTAAAGCAAGAGCGATTAACCCCCAGACTGATTGCTGGATCTCTCTACAGTTCGCAGACCAGGGGCTGGAGCTGCCACTGAAGCTGCAAAATGGCCTCTGTGCCATGTTTCCTCAGCAGCTTTTCACCCCCAGGGGAGGAAGCCAACGCGTTCCCCAAATACTGGTCCCAAAGTTCATAGGGCACTAACCTCTCATTTTGTCCTAGGCATATCTGTGCTGATAATTCTGGAATCACCACAGCTGCTGGTGTTCTGGGGTCCCTCCAGCTGGCTGCTGGCCCAGACGCCCTAAAACCCGGGCTAAAACCGTGGCTCATGCAGGCCTGGGCTGGGCTCCTAGAGTGCTGAGCTGTCAGTCCCCACCGTGCTGTGCTGCCCACTCTCAGAGCGCTGCACTGGTCACTCCCTGCAGGGCTGCTGGGCTGTCCTCAGCAGGAGGTTAGCTTCTCTCTGTCGTTCTGTGGGTGCTGGGGCTCCAGAAGTTGTTCAGATTCCCCTTTTACATAGTTTGGAGGTGATGTGGGGCAGAGCACCTTGGAAGTGCTGTTTCTACTCCACCATCTTGGCTCCGCCCCCTCCATTCTAATTTTTAAGAAATTATTTCCTTCATTGAGGTTTTGGACCTCCTTTTCCATTTGACCAATTCTGCTTTTTAAGACATTCTTCTCCTCGTTGGTTTTTGGATCTCTTTTGCCATTTGTCCTAGTCTGTTTTTTAAGGTGTCATTTTCTTCAGTATTTTTTCGTGTCTCCTTTACCAAGCTATTGACTCTTTTTTCATGATTTTCTTGCATTACTCTCATTTATCTTCCCAATTTTTCCTCTACTTCTCTTACTTGATTTTCAAAAATCTTTTTTTAGCCCTTCCATGGCCCAAGACCAATTCATGTTTTTCTTGGAGGCTTTGGATATAGGAGCTCTGACTTTGCTGTAGTTTTGAGTATGTGTTTTGATCTTGTCACCATAGTAACTTTTAATAATCAGAGGGGTTTTTTTCCCTGTTGCTTGCTCATTTTCCCAGACTATCAATTGACTTTTAACTCATTGTTAAAGTAGGGCTCTGCTTGCAGAGTGGAGGGCACACTGCCCCAAACTTGAAACTATTTTCAGAGATATTCTAGGGACCTGTAGGTTTTCAGTTCTCCCAAGGTGGTATGATCTAAGGAGAGGTGTTTACTACTTTCCTGGCCTGTGCTCTGGTTTGTGAGTGACCACAAGCACTCTTCTCTGCCCTGGAACTCTGAGGAGGGTCCCCCCTCCACTACTGTGGCAAACTGCTGTGCTAGTTCAGGGCACTGCCAACCAGGATGATGACCAGGATCCAAGTAGGGGCAAAGCAATAGAGTTATGCTTCAGTGCTAGCAAAAAGAATCCTAATCTTCTTCTAACCAGGTGCTCAACCCCTGTGCACTGAGAGCTCAGGAAGCAGCCGCTGCCACTGTAGTCACGACCATTCAGTCACACCCAAGGCCTACCCCTGGTTTACTGGGGCCAGAGCTATGTTGCTATGGTCCATGCTGGATTGAGCTCTGTAATGCCAAGCAAAGGCAGCTTCCCAAGTTTCAAAATACCAGCTTAGCTGCTCTCCATTTTATTCAGTGACAAAATAAAAACAGAGAAAAATCAAAATACAGCATAAATCAAAATACAGCATTCACCAAGTGTAATTCAATAATTTCCAAGTACTACTCCACCCCTGGGCAGTACATTCACTTAGTCAATCACAAAGCCCCTCTCCTCAAAAGGAGATTAGTTTCCAATCATAAACAAAGTACATTCATTTGGTCAGTCACAGAGCACAAAAACATCAAAAGTTCCCTACCCCTGGATCACAACTGAATTACAATTATCATCAGTTAAAGCCAAGCACCTTCTCAAAAGGGGCAGTGGTGAGCACAAAGGCCATCTACCCCTGAGCTACAGCAAAGTTAAGATACCATCACAGCATTCAATACCCAAAGAGAGGTCTTTTCTTCATCTTGACCCAAGGCAAATTCTCAGCAATCTCTGTTCCTGGGGAGACAAAGCTTAACAAGGCCACAAGATACCTTTCCAGAGTCCTCATTAATTCATTCTCTGTCTGCAGAACAATCCTAGGATCCCTGAAAACATCAACAAGACCCTCGTCCAGGATTTCTGTAAACATGCAACAAGAAAATCCTCCTTCAGGGCTTCTAAACCAACAGCAAGGTTCCAGGACCTCTGCAGCACTGTCCTTTACTAACAGATGAATCTGGCAAAACAACATCAAAACAGACAGACAAAGTACCAGCATCACAGCCATGTCTCCTCAGTCCTTGGCAGCTCCAGATGGCAGCTTCAAAAGTCCTGGGCAGCTCGAACTGACCCTCAGCAGTCCTCTCTCTCTCTCTCTCTCTCTCTCTCTCTCTCTCTCTCTCTCTCTGCCTCCATGATGCTGCTTCCAAAAATTCTTCTGCCTCTCTTCCTCTTCTTGTGCCTCTCTAAATCCATGGCACCAGCTCCTCCCAGTTCAGCCCTCTCTTTTCACATCAATAAGTCCATCCCACAAGTGGGATTCACAAGCTCTGGGTTTAACATTCAACCCCAAAATTAAGCCAATACAGGGGGATCTTTAAATTCTATTGCTATTACAAGCTCCTCTCTAACCTAGGTGTAATAGACCTTTCCTGCTGACCTTGTCACTGATAGTACATCTTAAGGCCATACCTGCAGATCAGACCATAGTTGATTAGATGGTTAGAACAGATATAGCATGAATAATACTGCTGGTGATCCATTCCACCAAGATCAAAGACCTAAGATCAAATCCCTGCCTTTATTTGGCATATCTGTTAGCTGCAAATCACCCTGCTTTCATCCTATATTTTGCCCAATGAAAACCTTCTCTTTTTCCCTATATGTCATATTTAGAGAATAGTATAGTCTGATTTTTTTCCTTCCCCATCCTAAATCCCAGTAACTGAAAGGACATTTTTCCACACCACATTGCCCAGGCAGAGATGGCTCTTTCCTATTACCCCCTCAAATGCAATTGATGAATTGACTTCTTGGGCATTGATCTGAGTTTATAATTGCAATCAGAATACCATATTAGCTAGAAGTAATTCATCTATAGGAAATACCAGTGATGAGTGTCAGTGGTCATTGGTAAAATGCTAGAAGGGGAAATAAGTATAAGTGGAGAGAAACTTAGTGAGAGAGCTCAAAAGGATTCCATCAAGAATCTATTGTGGGGACGGCTAGGTGGCGCAGTGAGTAGAGCATCAGCCCTGGAGTCAGAAGGACCTGAGTTTGGATGCGGCCTCAGACACTTACCACACACAAACAAAAAAAAAACCTAGCCATGTGACCTTGGGCAAGTTATTTAACCCCAATTGCCCTCCAAAAAAAAAAGGAATCTATGGTGGCCTAGGTAGGGGTGAGCTAGTAAATGTTCAATAACCAGCTCTCCAAAGATGCATAACCCACAAATTTCATCCACAGTATTCACATTTTTCCATCACTTTCCCAAGTCTAGACAATTGCAAAATAATAAATTAAGCCCTTAAAGCATACTTTTCTTACTTTCATTATTTTTCTTGCATTTTTTCTTTTGCAACATGACTAATACGGAAATATGTTTTGCATGACTTCACATGTATAATCAATATCAAATTGCTCAATGGGTGGTGGAGGGACATAAGGGAGAGAGAATTTGGAACCAATTTTTTTAAAATAATGCAAAAAATAAGAAAACAAATCATTGAAAGGGAGAGAATAAATCAAGCCATGATTTTTAGAATTTGCCAATTCCAAGGTTAAAGGCTCACACTGGAAATTTTAGAATCAACTCTCTGGAGTTGATTTGAGCTGACTCCAATATACCCTCTAGCCCTGGACACAACTAACTCTTCTCTATCCCTTTGTCCTGGGCTTTGGCTTGCCAACAAAACATATAATATAATAATAGTTAACATTCCTTTTAGTACCTGCTATGTGGTAGGTACTGTATAAGCTCTTCACTAGTATCTCATTTGACCTTCACAACAATCCTGGGAGGTAAGTATTATTATCCCCATTTCACAGTTAAGGAAACTGAGGTAAATAGCAGTTAAGTGACTTACTCAAGGTCACAAAGCTAGTAAGTGTCTGAGGCTGGATTTGAACTCGGGTCTTACTGACTATAGGACCAGTGCTCTATCCACTATGTAACCTAATTGCCTATAGGGGAACATGACTCACTTTATGATATTAAATTTTTTGCCTATTATTTCTTCTGATTTTCATCTCTAACTGGCCAAGTAAAACTATTTCAGGATGAATCCAGGTTTGTGATGGTCAGAGAAAAATCCATCACTCTGCTGCCTCCCCACTTTCCCTGCTGGGGAGATATGGGAAACTGGATGTATCTCCCACTTTTATCCAGACTCATAGCCTCTCTAACATCTCTCATCACAAATAACATTGATCACAAAACAAAAATAATTAGTGACCACTAATTTTGTTTTATATAACAATGTGATAAATAGAAGCAAGAAGAGATGGACAGAAAACAGAGGAGAGAAGGGTAACATGAAGGGCTGACTGATACAGTGTATTGGAAATAATAGCAGCCATGACAAAATGTTCCTGGCTACAGGAAACTTCCACAATTAATCTGTTCCTCATGGAGAGAAAAGCCAATGATTTCACTAAAACGATTCAGTTAAAGAGGTAACATACTTCTCAACTCTGAGGCAAAGAGGGGACTTATCTCAACCAATCATCACTCACTCTGTTACAGTCTACCTGCCTGGCCACAGATACAACTGCTGCTTCAGTAGCAACTACAAAATGGCCCTAGACAGTACCAGTAGGACTTTGTGCAGGGGGAGCAGAGAAGCACAGATGTTCAATTCAGCAGGGCCTGCATGATGTCAAGATGGAAGATGTCTTCTTGACCTAGCTCCACTCTCCTTCCCCAAATCCTTCATGAACAATCGAAAAGACCATTCTACGTCATTATTACAGCAATGGATAGTGAGATTCTGGGACAGTATCTCCATCTCCATGGTTACTTTGAGTCAGGGCCAGACTCTGATGCAGGGTTACATAAGGAGCCAAGCAGCATCTTTTGTCTCTGAGTAAGAGCATACTTGCAGCTACTCAATCTGTGGACAAATGAATTCATTCTTTAATGGGCCAAAGTGAAGTGGCTCCCAGGAAATGTGTAGGGGTTTTTAATTGGAAAAGTTATTTTCCATTCAACAAGTATTTTGTGGGCACGTTCTATGTGGTCAGAACTCAGCTGGTGGCTATGGTGGAAACTAAAGAGCTAAGACATGGAATTTTATTATTATTATTATTATTATTATTATTTTGCTTTTTGGAGGGCAATTGGGGTTAAGTAACTTGCCCAAGGTCACACGGCTAGGTTTTAAGACATGGAATTTTAAAAATCTAGTTGGGGAGACTGGTCAATAATGAAATTGGATTTATTATATACTTTGCAGCCAAAGGCAGAGAAGCCAAAGGTGGAGAACTAGAGCTGACTGTGGCTGAGATCATGAGCTTCTTATTGCAAAATTCAGACTTAGATTGAAGAAAGTAGGGAAAACCATCAGACCGTGTTCCTTGTGAATATGAAGTAGACGTGATGGATAGAGTTAAGTGATTAGATCTGGTAGATGGAGTGCCTGAAGACCTATGGACAGAGGTTCTCAATAATGTACAGGGGGTAGCAACAAAAAACATTCCAAAGAGAAAGAAAGTAAAATTGCTATTTGACAAGGCTTTACAAATAGCTGAGGAGAGAAAGAAAGGGAAAGGGAAAGGAGAAAGGGAAAGATATACCCAACTGAAAACAGAATTCCAGAGAATAGCAAGGAGTGACACAGCAATATTATATGATGATAAACTGTGAATGACTTAACTAGTCTCACCAATACAATGATCCAGGACAATTCCAAAGTATACATGATGAGAAAAAAATGCTATCCGCATCTAGAGAGAGAACCGATAGCATCTGAAGGCAGAACAAAGCATTTTTTTTACTTTCTTCAGTGTGTGTGTGTGTGTGTGTGTGTGTGTGTGTGTGTGTGTGTGTGTGTGTGTGTTTTGGTCTGTGTCTTTCATAACATGACTAATATGGAAATATGTTTTGCAATATTGCACATATATAACCTATATTAAATTGCTTACCATCTCAGGGAGGGGCAAAGGAAGAAAGGGGAAGAATTTGGAACCCAACATGTTTTAAAATGAATGTTAAAACTTGTTTTTACATGTAATTTGTGAAAATTATATATTATTTTTTTTAAATTCTGCAAACTAGAGTTCAATAATATGTGAACCTAGAATTATCAGAAATACAAGTAGGTTTTCAAAGAGGCAAAGGAACTAGAGACCAAATCACCAATATTAACTGGATTATGGAAAAAGCAAGGGAGTTCCAGAAAAAACATTTGCTTCTGCTTCATTGACTACACTAAAAGCCTTTGACTATGTGGATCACAACAAAATGTGGCAAATCCTCAAAGAAACAAGAGTACCAGATCATCTTATCTTTCTCCTGAGGAACCTGTATGGAGGTCAAGAAACAACAGTTAGAACAGACCTAGAAACAATTGATTAGTTCAATATTGGAAAGGCAGAAAGACAAGGCTTCATATTGTCACCTCATTTGTTTAACTTATACACAGAGTACATCATAGGAAAATCCAGGCTAGACAAATCAGAAGCCAGAATTAAGGTTGTGAGGAGAAATATCAACAATCTCAAGATATGCAGATTCTGCCACTCTGATGACAGAAAGTGAAGTGGAACGAAGAAGCCTCTAGATGAGGGTGAAAGAGGAGTGTACAAAAGTTGACTGGAAGCTTAACACTCAAAAAATTAAGATGATGGCAATTTGGTCCCATCACTTTCTGAGAAAATAGGAGGAGAAATGGAAGCAATGTTTGATTTTTATATTCTTGGACTCAAAGATCACTGCAGATGGTTACTGCAACCATGAAATTAAAAGATGCTTCTTCCTTGGAAGGAAAGCTACGGCAAATCTGAACAGCATACTAAAAAGCAGACATCACCTTACTGACAAAGGTCCATAAAGTCAAAGCTATTTTTTTTTCCAGTAGCAATGTATGACTGTGGGAGTTGGACTATAAAAGAAGCTGAGTGCTGCAGAATCAACACTTTTGAATTGTGGTGCTGGAGAAGACTTTTGAGAATTCCTTGGACAGCAAAGATTTCAAATCATTCAATTAAAGAAATTATTTCAGACTGTTCACTACAAAGTTAAATACTGAATCTGGAGCTTAAATACCTTGGTCACATCACGAGAAGACAGGACTCATTAAAAAGACCCTGATGTTGGGAAAGGTTGAAGGTAAAAGGGAAAGGGGATGGTAGAGGATGGGATGGGTAGATAGTGTCATGGAAGCAATGAATATGAGCTTGGACAGACTTCAGGAGATAGTAGAGGATAGAAAGACCTGGCAGGCTTTGGTCCATGGGATCACAATGAATTGGACTTCATCGGAACAACTAAACAACAGTTTGGGAGACAAGATTATTAACACATAAAACTATTAGAGAATGATGACACACTGGTAAGTTAATTTGTAACTCATAGTTTAGAACTTGGAGCTCTTTTCCCTATAGAAACAAGGTTAAAATTTGGTGGTGGGTTTTTTAGCCCAGTTCACAAATGACAATTTAATCCACAGTGCTGTAGGGGTTCCAGAGAGATTAAATAGCTAGTACTTTTAAGAAAAAAATTCTTCCTGGTGATAAGGTTTGAGTTGGCCCTTACGGTTCTGATGAATGTTGGGAAAGGACATTTTAGGTAAAGGAGAACTAGGTTGGGAACAATAGAAACAGAGACAGGTGGTATCTAAGGGGAATAGTGCATGGATACACTAGTTCTGGAGTCAGGAAGACCTGAGTTCATATCTAGCTTCAGACATTTGCTAGCTTTGTGACCTTGGATAAGTCACTTAACTTATATTTTTCTCAGTTTCCTCAACTGCAAAGAGATAGATACTAACAGCCCCTACCTCCCAGAGTTTTTGCGAAGACCAAATGAAATAATATTTGTAAAGGGCTCACCATAGTTCATTACACAGAGTAGACGCTATAAATGTTAGCTATGGCAATGACAAAGATGAAAAACACTTCAGTGGTAGAATTGGAAAGATTTAGAATCAACAGCAATTCCAATTTGGACACTGAGTAACTAGGAAGATGGTGATACTGTGCAGGGCTCTGTATGATGTCAAGATGAAGGATGGCCCCAGTTGTACATAAACAATGAATCTAAGAGGCAAGCTGGTGGTACAGTGGATGGAATGTTGGGCCTAGAGTCAGGAAGACCTGAATTTCAGTCTAACCTCAGACATTTTCCAGTTGTGTGGCCCTAAGCAAGTCACTTGACCTCTGTCTACATCAGTTTCCTCATCTACAAAATGGAGATCATAATAGCACCTACCTCCCAGAGTTGTTGTGAGGAACAAATGAGATAATATTTATAAAGCACTTATCATAGTGTCTGGAACCTAGTAAAGGCTTAAAAAGATGCTTGTTCCCTCACTCTCTGTTAGGGGCGGGGATAGGCTTTGCCTTTACTGTGCTAATTTCCATATGAGGGCGTGGTTTAATGTATATAAGATGCTGTATGCGGAAGCATCTCTCTCTCTCGGGATGTGACCAGCCGTGAATAAACAACCCCTGAAACCTCGGGTGCTCTGTCTGGGTTAATTCCTCTTCGGAGGCCGATGACGATCGAAGACTCGCCATGGGGATAGGTGAGTAGAGAGGACGGGGATATAATAGTTACAGATCAACCCACCGCCGGTGCCGTAGATAAGGCCCCCGGTAAGTGGCGCCTGAACAGGGATTGAGATCTGTAGGGACCGTCTGAGTCCGCTGGACGGACTCCCCCCAGACAGCCTCATCTCATAAGAAGGACGAGATGGGAGGATTGAATAGCATACCTGAATTTCGACCCGAGGAGAAAGGGGTTGTAGCCGCCCAGCTGTATAAGCTGTGCGCTAAGAGGGGGTATAAAATCCCCCTCAAAACCTGCCAAGCATTCATAGAAGGGTCGGGTGAAGAGGAGGAAAGTCACGGTGTGGGGCCACAAGAGGAGGATGAAGGGGAGGATGGGGGGGAGGATGAGGGACCCCCTCCCGTGTACCCCTGGGAAGAGTTAAGGAGGGCTAGAGGGGAAAGCCGCGAAAAAGATGGCGGAGACACGACACTTCCGCATTCTTCATGGGACACTGACCGGAAGGATAGTGGGTGTGACGCAGCTCAGATGCCCAGCGGGCCTAGACAGGAAAAGACAGGAGGATGGGGCGGGGCCTCTTCTAGACACCCGGAGGCCTGGGGCGGAGTTTCCCCGAGTTGCCCAGAAGCTTGGCTAGCCGCCCCAACAGCCATGGCTGAGCCTCCCCCATGCAGATTGGCAGCATTCAGGGACGGGGGAGAGGACCCAGACCAGGGGCAACAGGTCTGGTCACAGCCAGTGCCATCCGAGCCTTTGAGCAGGGGGAGACAGTAGACTGGGATGACTGGGGGATATATCCGCTGCTTGCTGATCCCCTCACGGGACAGCGGCAGTACGCCCCAGTGCCATTTAAGATGTTGAAGGAGCTGAAGGAAGCCGTGTCCAAGTACGGCGCCAGCTCCCCTTATGTAAAAAGATTGCTGAAAAACATAATAGCCACTAATCCTTGGACTCCGTCAGACTTTGACGAAGTCTGTTCTGCTTGTTTTGACCCCGCCGGCTATATGGCTTTCAAAGCCCAGGCTCGCCGAGAGGCCTTACAGTTCGCAAGAACTAAAGGATACAGCCCAGTTGAGCAGGTGGTGGATCTCCTGTGCGGCACGGGGATAAATGCTGACCCAAGAGTGCAGGCACAGTACGGCCAGGTAGAACTGGAAGCAGTAGAGGAAGTGCACCTGAGAGCATGGGATAAGGTGGGAACTATGAAAGGAGGGAAGGCTCCGGCTAAGCTAATTGGGCTCAAACAGCGAGCCAATCAAGACCCATTAAGTTTCGTTAATGAAGTTAAGGAGACTGTGTCACGCGTTATGGGTGATGTGCCTGGCTCTGACCTACTCACAAGACAAATTGTGAGGGAGGGACTTCGACCTCGCCCCGCTGCCGCTGTGGCCACTTTACCTAGTGATGCCTCCTTAGAAGACATGGTAGACAAACTAATGGATATGCCAGGAGAGGACTCCGTGCAAGCCCTTGTGGCGGCCATGGAAAACAGAGAAAATACACTGGTGACCGCTTTAGAAAGAATAAATCTAGGAGCCAGCAGGAAATCAGCTTGCTTCAAGTGCAGCAAAACTGGCCATTTCAAAACGCAGTGTAGAGCACCTGCTCAGACCCCTCGGTGCTACTGCTGCGGCAAGCAGGGACACATAGCTAAATTTTGCAGAAACAAGGGGAAGCAGGGAAACGGCTGGAGGGGGGGCCCAGCCGCGAGGCACCCCCACGGTCCATCAGCGGCAAACATACACCAGTGAGGGCCTGGGCAGTAGAAGGACAGGGACAGGTCGCCTACCAGATGGCCCCGTGGGAGACCATGGCTGTTCCATCTCTAACACAGACTTGTCCAGCCTTAATCACAGGCCCTGAGGGCTACACTGAATTTATAACCCATACTCAAATTGTGGAAGACCCTGAATCACCCATTGTTTTGACTAACCCTCACCCCTACTCCATAATGATAAATAAGAACCAAGTAATTGGGAAAGCCATCCCATTGCAAGGCTCCCCATTTATTCATTCAGGGAGAGTCCAGACCATAAACTGGGTACAACCAGTGACCCCCGACCAGCCTACTCTGATTGTGTTGGTCGAAGGGAGCTCAGTAGAGGGAATCATGGATACTGGGGCGGATTGCTCCGTGATAAATGGAGGCCAGTGGAAGCCTGAATGGCCACTGTCGGCGGGAGGGCAGCCAGTAACGGGGGGAGGAGGGAGACAGACTGCCCCTAAGGCAGCAAGGGCCCTGAAGTGGGCCGTGAAAGGCAAGACAGGACTGTTTAAACCTCTCTTCCTACCAGGGCTCCCATACGCCCTCTGGGGGCGTGATCTCCTCTCCCAATTGAAACTTTCTTTGGCCACTCCAGACAGTCTGCTGGGAAATTAGTGGGGGCCACTGCCGAAGGGAGCTTCTCCCCGCAGATCACTTGGATTGATAAGAAACCAATATGGGTAGAACAGTGGCCCCTGTCCCAAGAGAAGCTCACAGCGCTTAGGATGATTGTAGATACTTTATTATTAGAGGGGAAAATAGAGAAATCTCTTAGTCCCTTTAATTCCCCAGTATTTGTCATCAAAAAGAAAAGTGGAAAATGGAGGATGCTAGTTGACCTCAGAGCAGTTAACGCTGCCATGTTACCAATGGGAGCCCTCCAACCTGGACTACCCACGCCGGCAGCCATCCCAAGGAATTGGGAGATAATAGTGATTGATATTAAGGATTGTTTTTACAGTATCCCTCTTCACCCAAATGATAAAGAGAAGTTTGCCTTTTCTGTTCCCAGCGTTAACTTCCAGGCACCTTCTGAGAGATATCAGTTTAGGGTTTTGCCCCAGGGAATGGCAAATAGCCCAACCTTGTGTCAGTTATATGTGGCAGAGTTGTTAAGGCCAGCTAGGGAAAAATATAACAGTCTTATGATTATACATTATATGGATGATATATTGATCGCTGCACCACAGTTGCAGCTGGCAGAGAGTTGTTTGGCCCTAATAACTGAGTTGTTGCAAGGTAAAGGATTGCTGCTAGCCCCTGAGAAGGTGCAAAAGTCATATCCTTATGAATATTTAGGTCAAAAGGTTCTTCCCGAACAGATTGTTAAAGATATTCCTGGCATTGATAAGTCCCAATATAGGACGTTGAATGATTTTCAAAGGTTGGTGGGAGCAATTCAGTGGATTCGCTCTGCAATCCCTATACCACAGTCACTTATGCAGCCATTATATGAGATTCTAACAGGGGCGTCACAGTTGACCTCCCCTAGGACATGGACCCCCAAGGCAGAACAGGCATTGGAACAGATTTTGCAAAAAGCCTCTGTTTTGAGTCGCCAAGCCCCAGATGAACCTATATATTTTCAAATATTAAGAGATACAGGGCGATTTTGGGGATGCCTCTTTCAAAGACATGGATGTTTAGAATGGTTATATCCAAAATTTCCAAAAAAGATTATACAAGATAAATGGGAGACCCTAGCTTGGTTTTGTTTGCAAGCCTCTGAGCGCTGTCAACGCGCATTTGGGCGCAAACCTTTTCTTAACTTAGATCTATCAGGAGAGCTCAGTCATACACTTGCAGAAAATTCCCTGCTGTGGGCCACGGTGTTGACTAGTATGAATATTGCGAAAGTCACACTTCCCCCAGTGGTCCGGATGTATAGTGAATTCATTCTCAAACGCCACACGCCTGTAGTGGTATCCGATCCAGTGGCCGGACCAAATATATTTACAGATGCCACTAAGAATGGCCGTGCTGTAGTTCACAACCCGTCACAACCAGCCACGTGGGTATTTGATACCCCATATACATCCACCCAGAAGAATGAGTTATTTGCCATTATTAAAGCTGTAGAGTTGTTTGATACTATACCCATAAATTTAATTACAGATAGTATGTATTGTGCACTATTGCTTCCCCGCTTGGAACATGCCTGTGTGTCTCCAGGATCCACCATAGCCGATCTTTTATTACAACTTCAACATAGAATAAAGGGTAGGAGACATTCCATTTATGTCCTACATGTGCGGTCCCATATATCTATCTCGGGACCTATATTTCAAGGCAATGATGAAGCCGATAGTGCCCTATATATAGCCCACCAAGATCCTGATCCGGCCCAGCAGGCACACGGTAAGTATCATATTTCAGCTAGATCCCTCAGACGCCTCTATGGCATTCCTAAGATGGAAGCACGCTCCATTGTACGCTCATGCACCGCTTGCGCACCCTTCCGGCTGCGCCCCCAGCCAGAGGGCATCAATCCCAGGGGCGACTTGCCTAATGCCCTCTGGCAAATGGATGTCACACATTTAGGACAGAAACATATACATGTATCAGTAGATACCTTTTCTTCCTTTACCTTTGCCACGTTGCAACCCGGCGAGACTGTAAGACATGTAATATCACATTTGTACACTCAATTGGCCACCTTAGGTGTGCCAGAAGCCCTAAAGACTGATAATGGGCCGGCATATACCTCTAGGGCCTTTACAGAATTCTGCCTAGAATTTTCTATCAATCATACTACGGGTATCCCCTATAACCCCACAGGCCAAGCCATGGTGGAGCGAGCAAATCGCAACCTGAAAACAACCCTCTATAAACAAAAAGGGGGAGTATGCAGGGGAATAACCCAAAAGGAATTGGCACAAGCCGTTTTTACCATGAACTTTCTCCAATTTAGAGATGATGGCACCTCGGCCGCACAGAGATTTTTTGGAAAAACTGCTACCAAACACATAGAGTTGCCACCCCCCACAAGGGCCCTACCAGGAACTAAGATAATGTGGAGGGATGAAGAAGGAAAGTGGCATGGGCCGGTCACAGTGGTTGCAAGGAGACCAGGCCATTTATCCTTTTATCCAAATGAGAATTCTAGTCTCCCCGAAAAATGGATACCTGTACATAGAGCTAGAGATCTTGAATGAACCCAACCCGATTATCGGGATGAGGAGTTCCCTCTCTTTTCCTTTGCAGGGACATGGCCTACCATCCTGGGAATCCTGATGTGTGGAACGGCGATAGAACACCCCACCCCCGGACTCGCGACGCCTCGATGGGGGCCTCTTGGGGCGGGTTGGGTGCCTCTCTGTGTCTCCTCTTATTACTTATTGGGCTTTTATTTTGGTGCATATGCCATGCATCCACCTGGAATAAGGGCTATATGTTACTTACCCAACAAGCCATCTTTGCTATAAGAGAAGGACAAGATCCTTCAGTTTGGCTCGCCGCCATGGAAGACATGTAACACCTTGGGGTAAGACGGGGCAAGCCCCATGACGGGCAACTTCTCCCACCCAGCCACCTAAGACAGGGCCCGAAGGTGTTGGGTCCCTAGGACGGGTAAGGTTTCAGGGATTGAGGAGACGACCCAAGCCAGGGCACCCCGCTCCCGGCGAAGCTATAAGCTTAGATGATGCGTAATGTTTAGCAAGGCTGCACCGGGCACCACAGCCCTGATAAAACAAAAAGGGGGAGATGTTGGGGGCAGGGATAGGCTTTGCCTTTACTGTGCTAATTTCCATATGAGGGCGTGGTTTAATGTATATAAGATGCTGTATGCGGAAGCATCTCTCTCTCGGGATGTGACCAGCCGTGAATAAACAACCCCTGAAACCTCGGGTGCTCTGTCTGGGTTAATTCCTCTTCGGAGGCCGATGACGATCGAAGACTCGCCATGGGGATAGGTGAGTAGAGAGGACGGGGATATAATAGTTACAGATCAACCCACCGCCGGTGCCGTAGATAAGGCCCCCGGCAACTCTCCCTTATTAAGTAGTGAATTCCCTGTCACTTAAGACTAGAGAAGAATATTGTGGAAAGGTTAAGGGGATTCCACCTTTAGATTCAGATTGGACTGGGAACCAACCTCTTTTTTTTTATTTAATTTTTTTTAATTTTTTTTTTTTAAGCAATTGGGGTTAAGTAACTTGCTCAAGGTTACACGGCTAGTCATTATTTATGCGTGGGTGCTCATTTTCTGAGGCCGGATCTGATCTCGGGTCATCCAAACTCCGAGGCCGGGCGCTCTTACTCACTGCGCCACCTAGCCGCCCCTTTAGGGCAATTGGGGTTAAGTAACTTGCCCAAGGTTACACGGCTAGGTTTTTGTTTGTATGGATTAAGTGTCGGAGGCCGGCTCTGAACTCAGGTCCTACTGACTCCAGGGCTGGCGCTCTATTCACTGCGCCACCTAGCCGCCCCTGGGAACCAACCTCTTAAAGTTCCTTCTAGTTCTGAGATTTGGAAATTCTTTAATGGGTGTTGCCATTTCCTTGAGGAAGTCTGCTATGGTGGAAACACCCTTGGAGTCAGGGGATTTGGGTTCATGTTTGAGCTCTGTCACTTTCTTGTCAGGTGACCTTAGGCCAATTAAAACTTCTCTAAGTTGCAGTTTTGTCTTCTATAAAATGTGGATAATAACACTTAAAATATCTACTGCATAGGATCACTATTATTCAAGAAACATTTATTCCTATTTTGCAAATCTTGAAAATACTAATGAACAGTATTATTACTTTTCAAGAGAAATTAATCTGTGAGAGAAATGGATATTAATCCCATTTCTCAGAAATGACTGTTTTTTGCTTTTTATTTTCTATTATCTCCTCCCCTGCTTCTGGTCTTGTGGCCATTTTACTTCCCATTAGCACCCCAGTGGGTGAACAAGCAAGGGACAATGAAGTTCATTGAATGTTTTGTGATATATAAATAGTTTGAGAGGAGGTGGAGCAAAGATGGCGGAGTAGAAGCTCAAATTTGGTGTGGACTTCAGCACCAACCACTTCCAAAACCTGAAAAAGAAAAAGACTCTAAACAAATTTTAAAGCTACAGAACCCACAGAGTGACAGAGAGAAAGAAATCTCCCACTAGAGACAGCCCAGCAGGCCAACAGGAAAGGTCTGTCAACAGCACACTGGGAGTCAAGTGCAGCCCCATGTGAGCTGTGTGGTTCTTGCTCCAGGGTGGCCCTGACAAGCAGTGGCCAGAGCAGACTTCAGGAGAGTAAATCACCAGCAGCTGTGGTGGTTTCCAGACTTCTCAAACCATAAATGCCAAAGACAAAGTAAAAGGTCAGTGTGGGACTCTGTTGGAAGGGGGTGGAGGAGGAATGGAAGAGCATGGTCCAGCCCCTGCCCCTGGAGCAAGAAGCAGTGTAGACACAATGGCTGTGCAGCCTCGATGTGGCTGCCTCAGGAGCTCCTGGCCTGCAGATTGTAGGGGGACCAAGTGACCATTCACAGGGTAATCACTCTTGCTTTAACCTGATTAGATCAGGATCACTGTCTTGGGTTGTGGTCCTGGGCTGTGTGGCCAATGAGCCAGAGCATGTGGGGGCTGTAGAGAGGATGCCCTCCTAATAGTTCTGGCAGCTGTGAAAACCCCAGCAATTTGGGACAAAGCTCTCTCCATTCTGGAAGCAGAGTTCTACCATAGCAAAGAGCTCAAAAGTCAAGTAATTGGCTGACAATATGAGCAAGCAGAGGAAGCACAAACAGACCATAGGATCCTTTTTGGGAGGACAAAAAGGATCAAGGCAGGGAACAGGAGGAAGACAGTGAAGTCAGAACTCCCACATCAAAAGCCTCCAAGAAAAAATATGAATTGGTCAAAGGTCATGGAGGAGCTCAAGAAGGATTTTGAAAATCAATTAAGAGAAGTGGAGGAAAAATTTGGAAGAGAAATGAGAATGATGCAAGAAAATCATGAAAAGTGAGTCAATAGCCTGCTAAAGGAGACCCAAAAATACACTGAAGAAAATAACACCTTAAAAAATAGATTAACTCAAATGGCAAAAGAGGCCCCAAAAGCTGATGCAGAGAAGAATGCATTAAAAAGTCAAATTTTCCAGATGGAAAAGGAATTTCAAAAATTCACTGAAGAGAATAACTCCTTCAAAATTAGAATGGAGCAACTGGGAGCTAATGACTTTATGAGAAATCAAGATACTACAAAACAGATCCAAACAAATGAAAAAAATAGAAGGCAACTTGAAATACCTCATGGGAAAAACCACTGACCTGGAAAATAGATGAAGAGAAATCATTTTAAAATTATTGGACTACCTGAAAGCCATGATCAAAAAAAGAGCCTAGACATCATCTGTCAAGAAATTATCAAGCAAATAACCCTGATATTCTAGAACCAGAGGGCAAAATAGAAATTGAAAGAATTCACTGATCACCTCTTGAAAAAGATCCCAAAAAGAAAACTCCTAGGAATATATAGCCATATCCCAGAGTTCCCAGGTCAAGGAGAAAATGCTGCAAGCAGTCAGGAAGAGTATTTGAGTATTGTGGAAACACAATAAGGATAACACAAGACCTAGCAGCTTCTACATTAGGGATTTCAGAGCCTGGAATATGATATTCCAGAAGTCAAAGGAGCTAGGATTAAAACAAAGAATCACCTACCCAGCAAAACTGAGTATCATGCTACAGGGAAAAATATGGCCATTCAATGAAATAGAGGATTTTCAAGCATTCTTAATGAAAAAAACAGAGCTGAACAGAAAATTTGACTTTCAAATATAAGAAGCAAGAGAAGCATGAGAAGGTAAACAGGAAAAAGAAATCATAAGGAACTTATTAAAGTTGAAATATTTACATTCCTACATGGAAAAACAATAATTGTAACTTATGAGATGTTTCTCAGTATGAGGATAGTTGAAGGGAACATATATGTATATATATGCATACATACATATATATGTATGTATAGGAGGGTGTATGTGTATATAAATATATATGTGAGTGTGGGCATATGTATGTTCATGTATACATAGACAGAGGGCACAGGATGAGTTGAATATGAAGGGATGATATCTAAAAAATAAAATTTAGAGGTGAGAGGAATTTGTTGGAAGGAGAAAGGGAGAGATAGACTAGGATAAATTATCTCATAAAAGAGGCAAGAGAAAACTGTTATAATAGAGGGAAAGAGCAGAAAGGTGAAAGGGAATAGAACAACCTTATTCTCATTGAATTTGGCTTAAGGAGGGAATAACATACACACTAAATTGGATATCTTACCCTACAGGAAAATAGGGGGATAGGGGATAAGATGGGGGATGACAAAAGGGAGGGCAGATTGGGAGAGAGGGTAGTTAGAAGCAAACCTTTTTTAAAAGGAACAGGGTCAAAGGAGAAAATAGAATAAATGGGGGGTAGGATAGGATGGAGGGAAATATAGTTAGTCTTTCACAATATAACAACTATGGAAATGATTTGGGTAACTACACATGTACAACCTATATTAAATTGCTTATCTTCCCAATGGGGGCAGGTGAGGAGGGAAGAAGGGAAAAAATCTGTAACTCAAAGTTTTAAAAACAAATGTTTAAAAAAAATTGTGTTTTGGGGCAGCTAGGTGGCACAGTGAGTAGAGCATCGGCCCTGGAGTCAGAAGGACCTGAGTTCAGATCGGGCCTCAGACACTTAACGCACACAGAAACAAAAAAAAAACCTAGCTGTGTGACCTTGGGCAAGTTACTTAACCCCAATTGCCCTCCAAAAAGCAAAAAAAAAAAAAAATTGTGTTTTACATGCAACTGGGAAATAAGATATGCAGGCACTGGGATATAGAAACCCATCTTGCCCTACTAGAAAGTTAGGGGGATGAGGGAGGGAAGATATGAGAGAACAGATTGGGGAAAGGGGTATTCAGTAAATCTTGGGGTGGGAGTAGGGGAAAGACAGGGAGAAAAAAAGTATAACTCAAAATCTTGTGGACTGAATGTTGAAAACTAAAAATAAATAAATAAATAAAAATAAATAAAGAGTTTGAGAGGCATAGTTTCTGGATATTTAATCATTTTATTAATCATACTAGTATATAATTAATAAAAGGGGTCAATAAAACTCTTGAATGCCAAAGACCAATTATGGAACCCACTCAGTGTTTGTATGTTCTTGGAAGAGTGTCCTAAGGGTGGCAATTGACTCTGACTGGCTAACAATTAATGAGAAGAATTAACATTATAATGAGAGGTGGATGTATTCTAAAGAAGGGCTGAGGGATGTGACTTTGATTATGTCATTTACTTCAAATCATTCCCAGCTTTGGGCAATCCAGATAAAGGATCTACTACTTTACCCAAACCAGTCTGAGTGGAACACAATGGGCCAGGATTCACATTAGATTAAATTGTTTGTAAAGTGTTTTTTAGTTGGTTAGGGCAACAACTCCACCTAGATAAGATAGTCTAGGTGGGATCAATTTGGGGGAAAGGTCAGGGATCTCCCCAATAATTTATTATTTAATAATCATTTCTCTCAGTTTTGATAGACCTAAAAACGTTTTGCATTTCCTTGCTTGGTCAAATCAACAGAATCATCACTATAATAATAGCCCATGTTTACCTATTCCTTTAGGGTTGGTTAAGTGCTTTCCTCACAACTACACCATAGGGAGTACCTATCACCCTAATTTTATAGGGAAATAAACCAAGAGGTTAAGTGACTTCATAGAATCATAGAATTTAAGGGTACTAAGGGAACTCAATAACAATCTGTCACCAAAAAAAAAGAAAAAAATTCCCACTATCACACCCCAGATAAATGCTCAGTCAACCTTTACTTGAAGTCTTCCAAGGAAGGGGAACCCACCTCCTCTTGTAGACAGATGGGGCATTCCACTTATATATAGTCAATTTTGTTAGGAAGTATTTGCTGAGATCTTGCCTAAATTTGCCTCAATGTACTTTCTACCTATTGTTCCTGCGGTCTTCTGGGACCAAACTAGATAAAATGAATCCCTCTTTTACTTAACAACCCTTCAAAGCTTGGAAATAGTCATCTTGTTGAGCACAACTCCACCCTTCCCTCCCTCAACTGATCCATGAGTAGGAATTTCAGCCTAGGGTAAAATCCCTGCCTCCCACTAGATATTTCTCCATTTTCCCCTGTCCCCTGCCCCCACAGGATATTTCTCCATCCCTTTCCCCCTACCCCCACCAGATCTTCCCTATCTCCAACCCCTTTTTAGGTTCTCGGTCCCTTAGCCTAGGGTAAACTTCACATGCACGGGAAATTCAAATATACACTGACCAATCACTGATTGTAGTCTTGGCTTATGTAACCTGACTATTGGAATCTTTAAAAACCAAAAACCGGCACATTGTCCATGCCAACTCACTGTCTGATTTGGGTATGTGACCCCGGCAGTCCCAAGGCAATAAAATCCACTCCCAAATTTTACTCTTGGGGATCTTTTGTCTCTCTCTATCCTAGATCTCAACAATCTGATCAACAAACATCCCATTCAACCAGTAGTATATGCTTGGCATCCTGCTAAGGATGAAAACAAAAGTAAAAGCAATCCCTGATTCTCCTAGGTCAAATAACCTAAGTTCTGAGAGAAATTATTATTTCCTTCTTATATTAATAACCAATTATTCATTGAGATTAAGGTTTTCCCTATTTCCTCATTCAGAAATAAACCCCTATAGGTTTTTCAGCCAGTCTCTGAAGGACATTGATGATAAATGAAATTGCCCCAAATCCTTGGGTACATGCTTTTCCATCTAGAAAACTAGAAAATCTTACAAAGAGAGAAGCTAATCTAGGTGAGTTCTGGCCCATTGTGTTCTACCGAGGCAGGCTTGTGTAGCGATAGATCCCTTTATCTAGATTGCCTGAGTTGGGTACAGTCTGGGTATAGCTGAATAGGAGAGATATGACCCCAGCCCCTTGTTAGAATTAGCCTGTCTCTCTTTATAATATTTATTCTCTCATTAATTGTTAACCAATCAGATTTGATTTCCCCATTGGGTACAGCCACTCTTCTAATGGTATATAAGCATTGAGTGGCCTCCATGATTCCTCTTTGGTCCCCGAGAGTACTGCTGACCTCTTCCACTAATTATTTGCTAGCCATAATTAATAAACTGTTAATTACCCAAAAATTATGTCTCTTGTATTTTTAAGCCATCACAGTTCTTTCAGTAACTGTATAATCAGTAATATAGCTGGATTAGAATTAGAACTGACTATAAATCCAAGGTTCTTTCTACCACATCTCTTAGATCCCTGTCCCTCTAATCATATATGGTACCCTGTACTACTGGTATATTATAGTCTCATTTCTGTGATCATCATGTTTATATTGAAAAGGGGGGCTTGGTTGCCTTGCTTGGGCTGACAACTCTTTTCCTTAGAATCAATATGTCGTCCCAAGAAGGAATGTAAATATTCCTTTCCAAGAAATGATTTCCCATTTAGGATAGAGGCCTGTTACTAAAGTCCAAACTAAGGGCAGCTATGGTGCAGTGGATAGAGTGCCAGCCCTGGAGTCAGGTGGTCCCGAGTTAAAATCTGGCCTCTGACACTTGACACCTAATAGCTGTGTGGCCCTGGGCAAGTCACTTAACCCCAAATGCCTCACCAAAACAAATTAAAAAACCTGATAAAATTGATAAACCTAGAAAAAAATAAAGTCCAAGCTATGTGTGATATATTAAATATACCTTTTACTTAATAACCCTTGTATAGTGGGGCAAACTTTATTATCCCAGTTTTACAGGAGAGAAGCCTTGCCTCAAGTTACACAACTCATTACAGGGATAGCCAACACTAGGAGATGAGTTTTCCAAATTCTGGCCCCTATGACTCTGCCACACAGGGCCCCATAGTTTTAGAGTCTTGTCAGTGACCACATTTGTGGGTCACACAATTTGCTTTGGGTGATGCTAGGAGATGCCTGGCCCATTCCCCATTCCAGTACTGCCCAGCTGCTAGCTCAGATCCTGTTCACAATACTGCTAGACTTGAGGTTTTTCCCACTGTCAAAAAAAAAATTATACACATGTGTATACGTGTGTGTATATATTCGTACATGTACACATATGACACCCATCTATAACATATGTACACATATATAATACCTATCTATGTCTAATAAACCAATATATTTTATCTATATCTGTCATAGTATATACCTATATCCAATGTATATCTATTTTATTATTATATTATTTTATATCTAATATATATCTATTTAATATAGAATAAGTATAGAAAAAAGATAGATTTTTAAGATATAGGCATAATATAATACATTAGACAATAGATATCATTTCATTTTATCCTCATAACAACCCTGGGAGATAGGCACTATAATTATCCCAACCTATAATCTTGATCTCAGAGCAGGAAAGCCCTCTAGTCCACACATCTTATTTTACAGAGGAGATTGAAGCAGACTGCCCAAAGTTATCCAACCAGTAAGCATCATGGGCAGGATCTGAACCCAGACCCAATAACCTTTCCATTATACCATCATGTCTCTCACCTACACAGTATTTCTAGTAGTGGCATTCATAAGCACGTCAGTCTGTATTATTGTAGCCTTCAGTAAAAGCAATTCCAAGACACTAACTAGAACTTTAATTACCTAGAAAGAGTGAGAAGGGATGATCCAAGGAGAAAAATTCAATTGAACTTGGCATGTTTTGGAGCCAAAGGTTTGAATCCTAATCATTTTAGGTCAAGCAGGAAACCCCAAAGCTTAGGTGGGAGGTCATAGTCTATCATCATTTCACACACAGCCCATTTAGGACCAGTAGTGACTGCAATTACACCCACCATAGTCATGACCTTTTAACATCCTGAGCCTCCTCTAGGACCAGCATTAAAGGCTAGAGCAGTGAGCTCAATTATGGTTTTTCTGAATGTAACATGAAGACAGCACCAGATGAGTGATGAAAAAGGACTATCCTGCATGAACTCCAAAAGACTGTCCAACTTTCAAGAGGGTAGAATGGGGGCAGCTAGGTGGCACAGTGAATAGAGCACTGGACCTGGAGTCAGGAGGACCTGAGTTCAAAAACGGCCTCAGACACTTAACACAAAAACTAGCTTGTGTCCTTGGGCAAATCACTTAACCCCAATTGCCCTCCAAAAAAAAAAAAAAAAAAAGTATAACAGTCCTGTGGGGAAAGGACCGAATTTCATATCCAGTCTTCTGACTGTGTGACTGTGGGCAAGGCTGTTGGCATCTCAGAGTATGAGTTTATTTATCTGCAAAGTGGGGCTAATAAGGCCTATCTTACTGGGCTATTGTAAAGAAAACACTCTTTACAAGAGATACAGAAATGCCAGGTGCTATTGTTATCATCCACATGACTTGTCTTTATTATTTTGAATAAAAGGACTTGGACCTCAGCTAACTGCCCACTTAAATGAATTTTGACACGACAAACTTTTATGCAATGATGATAATTAGCATTTATATGGCACTTTAAATTATATATTATACATAAATTGTATGTATTTATTTAAATTATATATATTTCATTTTGTCATCAAAACAACCCTGGGAAGTAGGTGCTATTATTATCTCTATATATAGATGAGGAAACTGAGATAGAGGTTAATTCACTTACCCAGGGGCACACAGCTAGAAAGCATTTGAATCTGGATTTGAACTCATGTTCCCGATTCCAGATCAAGTACTCTATCTACGATGCTACCTAGCTGGTATTTATTTGAACATAATGTACCTCTTAGTAGGAAAGATCACTACCAGCTTACAAAACCTATATATTACTATATAAACTTCACTCTACTGGCTTTCCCCATTCTCCCCCTGCCTCTCCCAATCTTCTTTAAAAAGTCACTTGCCCAATCATCATAAAAAGAATATAGGTCTGCAATCTGGAACTATTCTATAAAGAATTGCATACCCTTTGACCCAGTAATACCACTTCTAAGGTTGTATCCCAAAGAGATCATAGAAGTGGGAGAAAGACCCATATGTACAAAAATATTTATAGCAGCTCTTTTTGTGGTGGCAAAGAATTGGAAATTAAAGGGGTGCCCATCAATTGGGGAATGGCCAAACAGGTTGTGGTATATGAATGTAATGGAATGCTATTGTGCTATGAGAAATGAGGAGCAGACAGACCTCATAATAACCTGGAGAGACTTATACAAACTGACGCTGAATAAGAAGAGTAGAACCAGGAGAAATTTGTACACAATTACAGACACATTGTATGAGTGATGACTTTGATAGCCTGGACTCTTCTCAGCAATGCAAGGTTATAAGACAAGTCCAAAAGACTCATGATGGAAGGAGATGTCTACATTCAGAGAAAGAACTAGAAAGAACAGAGTTTGAATGCAGACTGAAGCAAACTACCTGCACTCTTTCTTTTTCTTGTTTGTTTTTGTTTCCTCTTTCCCATTGTTCATTCCATCGGTCACAATCTTTCTTTACAACTTGACTAATGTCTAATGTGAAAGTATTTGCAGATCCTATACTTAATTACATGCTGCCCAGGCAGGTGGGGGGGGGGATGGGAAGGAGGAGAGGGAAGGGGAGAGATTTTGAAACTCAAGGGATTGTGGAACTGAATCTTATAAACTAAAAGTAAATAAAAAAATTAATAAAGACATTTTTTTTAATTTTAAAAAAGAATATAGGCCCTTATAGCTTATTGAACATCTCTCTCACCTATCAATTCAAGATAGACTTTCTTTCATTGCTAGAGAATTGAAACAGTGCAAGACTCAAATCATTAGAGGCAGCTAGGTGGTACAGTGGATAGAGTGGTGGGCCTGGATTAGGGAAGAGACTGAATTCAAATCCAACCTCAGATACCTCCTAGTTGGGCATATTAATTAACCTCTGCCCCAGTTTCCTCAACTGTATAATGGGGATCACAATATCACCCATCTCCCAGGGTACTTGTGAAGATCAAATGAGGTATTTGTAAAGCCTTTGTCAAAGTGTCTCATACATAATAGATGCTTTAAAAAATGCTTGTTCCCTCCCTGTACTAGTGATATAATCATTAGTTATAAAGCATTTTATCTCTGTTAACACCAAAGAATACATGCTAGCAGACTCTCTTACTCTCAGGATTGGGGAGTGAATGATAGATAGACTGAAGAATTATAAAATGTTAATGTCAAACACAAAAAATTATGTTCTGACTTTCGTTCGGAGCAATGAAAGTGGAAAATCAGTATAAAATCTGATAGAATACTATCCCTCATCTCTCCCACTAATCCAAGACTCTATTCTGTAACCAATACCAAATGGTTTTGGTGATTACTGCTTTGCAATAGCGTTTTTTTTTTTTTTTTTGGCTTTTTAAAGGGGGGAAAGGCAGGGCAATTGGGGTTAAGCAAATTGTCCAAGGTCACAAGGCTAGTTTTGTGTTAAGTGTCTGAGGCCAGATTTGAACTCAGCTCCTCCTGACTCCAGGGCTGGTGCTCTATTCACTGCACCACCTAGCCACCCCAATTTGTAATAGCATTTGAGATTTGGTGCTGGTACAGATCTAGGTCCCAGAGTTGGTTGGTTGTTGTCCCTTGTTCTTGAAGGGGACCAAAGATGACATCACTATTCTCAAGTCAAGTTTCAATGTGTCTGACTGTGGTTGATCAGACCAATATGAGCTCGGAATGTTCTGCCACAGCTTGGGCACAAATAGTTCCTGTAAACATTTGGGGTGGATAACTCTAAATTTGCGCATCCTGCATTTCTTTGGAATACCTGGTTTAGCCCATCTGCCAAAGCCGTTTACAGGGGTGTGGCCTCTACACATTCTACAGCTTCTTGGAGCCACAGGTGAGAGCTGGGTGGAATGGGTGGACGACAAATGTAGAAAGCATCCATGAAAAGGGCTCGGCAGCCCTCATGCCAGGGGTGCCAGTCCTTCCTGAACACACCCTACACCCCAGGTCCCAGAGTACTATACTAAAGGATATGGTATTGAGTGATTAAAAAGCTTATGCTGTTGGTAAAATGTGGAACCGAAGATGTCAGTTCATCCAATCTGACCACAGTGAATAAGAATGATGAGAGTTTCCAGCTAATCATTCTGCTTTAAATCGTTTTCAATGTTTTTTCCTTTGAAATCATTCTTGTGTATAACTGAGCTATGACAGATAGGGTTCTCTAATGTTTAACCTAGGCCTCACCTTGCAGTTCTATTCCATCACACTGGGAGCATTCTGATCATAACCCTTCTGTCCTATTCAATAACTTAAATAAGCAGATCAACCTGCCCCTTTTGAACAGACTCCAGAGCCTTGCCTTTTAGATTGGTTAGCCCTTGGTGTTACTCAAGCATTTCCCACAAATGCAAATAAATAAATAGCTCCCTTTGATGGCATACATAGCAATTAAACCTACCAACATTTGATAAATACCCAAGGCACTGTGCCCACCAGGAAAGGCAAGGTGGAAAACCTTCAGTGTTCCTCCCCCCAAATTACAAGCCCAACTATAATACTCAAAAGAGATCTCTATCCCCTTCATATTATCTTTTTAATTGCTTACATCTTTTCTGCTAAGAAGACAAATATGTAATAGTTCGAGTTCTAACCAGAATTATACATATACTTTTATATATGGCCAATGTGAGAATTTCTTTTTCTAGAGCATGCATCTTTGCTATGAGGGTTTTAATTTTTTTAATTGTCCAATGACAGGGGGAGCATGAAGGAAAAATAATAAATGCATGTAAATGTTTTGAAAAGAAGATGTAGGTGAAGAAAAAACAAAAAAGTTAATAAAAT
Organism: Gymnobelideus leadbeateri; assembly: GCA_011680675.1. Lineage (NCBI taxonomy): Eukaryota > Metazoa > Chordata > Mammalia > Diprotodontia > Petauridae > Gymnobelideus > Gymnobelideus leadbeateri. The sequence goes on along the minus strand of WOXC01011027.1, from coordinate 211,500 downwards.
TAAAGGGGAATGTAATTCAAGGTCTGAACCCATTGGCATAAGACCTCTCATTGGTGGCGACTGACTACTCAATACTCTGTGTTAAAGATCCAGATTATAGAAGAAAAAAAGAAAAAGACGTTTTAACCGGAAGACCCCTTGTAGTAATTCTCTTGCTAACTCCATTCTAGCCTCTTCTGGGCAATTCCTGAAAAGAAAAGCAGATTGGTTATTTTCCTGTTATGTAGTCTAGGTCATCCATTTAGAGCTGGAAGGAATCTGTGGACATCCCAAATGGATCAGCTTGTATGACCAGGGGGAAAAATCCAAGGTTCAATTTAGCAATGAATAGTATGATTTTGGCTTGGCCTTGTTTTATTAAAAATGGCATCTAAGGTACAAGGTTCCAGATTGACTCTGTGGATTCTGTGTGTGATTACTCAGATATGATAGAATAGGATAGGATATAATACAAAAACATCATTAAGGGCCCACTTTAAGGTTTGCAAAGACTTGACATGTTATCTCACTTGGTCCTCATAACAGTCCAGGGAAGAGTGTTATTATCATGGTTCTTATTTTACTGAAGAAACTGCACCTGATAGCTTAGTGACTTACCCAGGGTCATTCAACTAGTAAGCATAGGATTATGATGGTGGAGTTGAAACCAGAGAAACCAGTGGCAAATAATTGTCATTGGTGGTGGTGGTGATCCTTCATTTTCGTAGAGGACCAATGACATCATGGAGTGATGTCTGTACTCATGCATGAATTGAAGTGAGGCAGAGTTACATAGTCATCAACCTCATTCTTCCAGAGTCATCAAAGGCCAGTGGCAAGACCAAAGTCAAAACTACTGGTGATGGCCCAAGACGCAGTGGATGACTGTAGCATTTTTGATGTCTGACCAAACTTTAAGCACTCCACAACACCTGCTTTAGCTGCCTTCATGGCCACTGGAATAAATTGTGACAAGAACAAGTAGCAAATGAGGACCGCTTAGGGATCTGTGATTTTGAGGGCAAAAGGGAGCTCTCTCCACAATCCATCTGGTGTGTAGACACATGACCCAAGCAAAACAGAGAATATTTGAGAACTGCAATGACTCCAAATCCTTCACTCTGGGTTAAGAAGTTGGAAATGTAGACACTGGACCCAGTCAGGTGAGGAGCCTCTCAAATGCTGTCCATCATTGAGTCTGTACTCAGAGTCCTTCCTCCTTGGGAAAACTTCCACCTTTGGAAACACTGTCACCTCCATTCTGTAATGGAGGCCTGGCACAACAGCTTTCTTTGATGATGTCTCTTCACCTGGAAGATGCTGGAGGGGCTGCTTCTGGGAGAATCAGGATGATCTGTAAGGGAAGGGCCATGGAAAGACCACAGAGCAGGTGTGGACATTTTGTAACTGTTTCACTCGATTTACCATGTGGTTGAGAGGAGCCTTTTTCCTGGCTGCATAGCTGGCATTCTTTGAGTCTTCAAAAAGGATTGGATTAGGGGTGGCTAGGTGGTGCAGTGAATAGAGCACCAGCCCTGGAGTCAGGAGGAACTGAGTTCAAATATGACCTCAGACACTTAACACTTACTAGCCATGTGACCTTGGACAAGTCACTTAACCCCAATTGTTTCTCAAAAAAAAGGATTGGATTAGTTTCAGCTGTCTCTCTTTTACTGAATTCATATCTGGGGTAGCTCAGTGACCCTTTTTCTCCATGATAATGGGAATCTTCTTTCCTTTTGAGACATTATGCACCCCCTCCACCCTGAAATGTGCCTGTGTCCTTGTCTTTTTCATTCATTTTTTTCCATTCCAGGTGCTTGGAGTAGAGTCTCCAACTACAGAAGAATGAGCCACAGGGATCTGGGAGTTGTAATCCAGGTCAGGTGGGGCACCAGCCCACCACTGATGCCTCAAAGAACAGAGTGACCTTTGAGAGTGACCCTCAGAACTCCAACCCAGTGGAAGAATTCATCCAGAAGCAATGCCAACTTTGGTTGTGAACTTGGTGGAACCAATGGTAAGAATTGAGTTAAAGTTGAGGTTTTGTAGAAGATAGTATGCCTCGAGACACATCGGAAGGAATGTTTTATGCTTATTCTTGCTGTGTCTTTGAAATAAATATTCCCTTGAGCTGAAGTAAAAGCCACCTGATGTGAAATGGTTAAATTAAAGGAAGGGTACTAGACAATGGCCCCATAGTAAATGGGGAGAACAGTCAGTGGGGCTTTAGCCAATGACATAGAGAAGAGACCCCCAAAGGAATCCCCCGTGGTACCCTAGCTGCCTGAGGGGAGATGTAATTTGTAACTCTGGGGCAGTGGATCCAGAGTGCACATGTTATCAGAATGTACCATGATAAGGTTTTTGGAGGATGGTTTTTAGATAGATAAAATATTTACTAAGTACTTACTACAAAGCAGGTAATGTGCTAAGAGATGCAAATACAAAGAAAGATAATCGCTGCTCCCAAAAGGCTTACTTTCTAGTGGTAGAATACAACACATAAATGGGAGATAGAAAGTAAGAGTGAGAAGGGTGGGAGGAGGATATCCTCCTTGGCAAAGTTACTGGTGAGTTAGTAAAGAAACAGAGGGAATGAACTTTTGTTAAGGGCTTGCTATATGCCAAGTGGGCAGCTAGGTAGCAAGTGGATAGAGTGCTGGGCCTGGAGTCAGGAGGGCATCTTCCTGAGTTCAAATCTAGCCTCAGACACTTCCTAGATGTGTGACCCTGGGCAAGTCACTTCACCCTGTTTGCCTCAGTTTCCTCATCTGTAAAAAGAGCTGGAGAAGGAAATGCAAACCACACCAGTATCTTTGTCAAGAAAACCTCAAATGGGTCACCAAGAGTCAGACATGACTGAAACAACTGAACAACAAATATGACTGGTATTGTGCTAAATCTTGGAGATACAAATGAGAAAAAGATAGTCCCTCAAAGGAGTTTGCAATCTAAAAGGTGAAGGACAAATATGCAAAGGGAAGCTGTAGAAGGGTGGGGAGAATTCAGTACCTGAAAGTAGCCAGAGTGTGGAGATATGAGTGGGGTCCCTTATAATGGCAGTCTGGGCAGTTCTGAGAATGGGTCTCAGAATGGAGGTATCTCGGGGTGCAGGGAAAGAAGGTGAGTGAGGAGGTAAGGATAACTAGAGAGTAAGAAGTCAGCATGGCTAGGGTCTCTCAAGAAATGGTGCTGAAGGAGGTTCTCGGTGCTGAAACTCACATGAGGGGTAATGTAGATAAAGGGGACAGGCAGCTTTGGCGTCAGGAAGGCTTCAGCACTGCCTCTGGCACATACTACTTGTGTGCCTCTGAGTAAGTCACTGAACTCTGCCAGAGCCAGGTTTTCCTAGCTTTGCAGCTGACCCTCTACCCACACTGTACATATATTTTTATGCCTCTTCTCCACCTAGACTGTAAGCTCCTTAAAGGCAGAGAATGTGTTTTATACATCTTATGATCCACCATAGCACCCAGAACTGTGCCTTACAAGTGGTTGGAACTGAATCATCATTTGCTACTATATTTGGTACACAGTTAGCACTTAATATTTTTCATCCCTCCCTCCATCTACTCATCCAGCCAGCCAGCCATTTATTTAATGGTTTTAGGTGCAGACAGGGTGAGGTGCCCTTGTCCAGGGTCACACAGAAAGTGTCTGAGGTCAGATAATTTAGCCCAATTCTCTCATTTTACTGGTGATGATGATTCTGTGGCCCAGATCACGGATAGTAAACCTTACTAGTACATCTGGCAGGGCCAGAATTTTTACCCAGGTCTTTCAAGTGCAACAAAGCCAGTGTTCTCACAGTTCTACTTCCCTGTTTCCCCTTTATTTTTTTTTAATTTATTTTATTTTGCTTTTTTGGAGGGGGGAAGGGCAGGGCAATTGGGGTTAATTGACTTGCCCAAGGTCACACAGCTAGTAAGTATTAAGTGTCTGAGGCTAGATTTGAACCCAGGTCCTCCTGACTCCAGGGTCAGTGCTTCCCCCCGCAACCCCACTCCTCCCCCCAGTATCTCCTTTAAAAGTTGATATTTGGGGGCGGCTAGGTGGTGCAGTGAGTAGAGCGTCAGCCCTGGAGTCAGAAGGACCTGAGTTTGGATCTGGCCTCAGACACTTAACACACACACAAACAAAAACCTAGCGGTGTGACCTTGGGCAAATTACTTAACCCCAATTGCCCACCAAAAAAAAGAAAAAAAAGTTGATATTTGAGGGGCAGCTAGGTGACACAGTGAATAGAGCATGGGCCCTGGAGTCAGGAGGACCTGAGTTCAAATCTGACCTCAGACACTTAACACAAAAACTCAGCCATGTGACCTTGGGCAAGTCACTTAACCCCAATTGCCCTCCAAAAAAGCAAAAAAAAAAATTGATATTTTGTTGTAAACATGGGAGAGGAGTGGGAGAATACACATTATATCAGTTAGTTAACTAGTCTGAGAACTAATCTATGCCAGAGCTTCTGGCCATGCTAAATGGACTCTTAAGCACCTACCAGGAGGATTTCTCAACTCAAAAGTACTTGGATAGTAAAGCATCCTATAGTATCATTACCTCTGGCATGGCTAGAGCCTGCTGAAAGAGAGAGTTGGGTTTGGACAAGGAAACTTCTGAGGTTTTGTAATATACAACCTGCTGCTGTTTCAAGCATGGCTATGACCAATTCCATATTTCAGTGCTCAGCTGTTCTCTCTCCTACTTAAGGTTTCTATATTTCTGTATCTTGGGGACTGTCTTTGTTTTGAGCAGAGGGCATTTATTTAGCCACCTGTCAAGTAAAATGACTCCACTCCTTTCCAGAGTATGACTAAGCCTTGTGTGTTTTAATCCCACCTAAAGGCAGGGGACGATGCTGAGTGAGTGTTGGAGGTCCCTCAGTGGCCATGTGCTGCTTTATTCTGCAAACCATGACTTTAAAATTGACTTCTATCCCACACTGATTTGCTCAGCTTTGGCAAATATTAAATGCCAACAGCCTCGTGTTCTATTTAGTATGATGGTAATTTGCATTATATGTCACAGAATCACAAAAAAAAGCAGAGTTGGGAGGGACCTTGGAGGTTCACATCCATATCCACACCCAACAAACAAGCATTCCCAGCACTGAACACCTCCAGCAAAGAATTGGGGGAGAGGGCTAGAGGGTGAGGGGAAGAGCCCTGCCTTCCTTCCTGCCTTCCCCCAAGCAGCCAGCCCAGTCTCCCCTACCTTGAGCCTTTCTGTAGCTTCCTCCCATTGATCCTGGTTATATTCTCTGGGGCCAACCAGAGCTATTCTAATCTACCAGAAGGTAACCCCCAAATAGATGACATATTCTTATATCTATACACAGATAAAATAATAATTGCTAATATTTACATACTGTGTGCTAAGCACTTGTAATGATCTCATTTGATTCTCACTACTAATTTGTGAGGTAGGTGCTATTAGGACCCTGTTTTACAGATGAGGAAATTGAAGCAGACAGAGGTTAAGTGACTTGCCCAGGATATCTATCACACAGCTCCTAAGTGTGTGTGTGTGTGTGTGTGTGTGTGTGTGTGTGTGTGTGTGTGTGTGTGTGTTTCGGGGATGGGGTTTTACCTATTCTAACTTCTTCCCAAAGACATTGATCATAGTCCTCCCCTGCCCAGCTCCGCTGTATCCTCACCCCTCATTTCCTCTTTCATCTATCTTTGATACCACCTGTCTGACCTAAGGCAAGTCACTCCCTGGGTCTGTTTCTTCTACTACAAAATGGAACATTTGAACTATATGACCCCTCCCAGCTCTAGATCTACAGTATTTGCTGGAGTGGAAACTCCTTGAGGGCAAAGACTACTTTGTTTTTTGGTGACATGGTAGATGAGGCGCTGTCTCTGATCAGGAAGAGCTGAGTTCAATTCTGGCCCCAGACACTTCCTACTCGTGTGTCACTGGGCAAGTCACAACCTGTTTTTTCATCTGTAAGATGGGAATAATAATAGTATCTACTTCCCAGGGTTGTTAGGATCAGTTATATTTGCAAAGTACCCAACACAGTGTGTGGCACATAGTAAGTGCTTAATAAATATTTATTCCCTTCCTTTATATTCTTGACAACCATCATAGTAACTTACTCTTTTTTTTTTTTTTTGGTAATTGGGGAATTGGGGTTAAGTGACTTGCCCAAGGTCACACGGCTAGTTTTTGTGTTGTGTCTGAGGCTGGATTTGAACTCAGGTCCTCCTGACTCCAAGGCTGGTGCTCCATTCACTGTGGCACCTAGCCACCCAACGACTTACTCTTAATATGTGATTTCCTGATCTATAAAATGAAGGGGCTGGACTAGATGACTTCTAAGGTCCCTTCCAGCTATGAATTGTTCTTTCTCTTTTCCTGAATCCCCAAAGCACTTTGTCCCTACCTCTTAGTGTGCTTGTAGATCCTATCTAGTAGTATAGTGATTTGTGTGTATTTCTTATCTACTAGATTAGACTGTGAACTCTCTATGGGCTTTATTCCACTGGCATGTAGCCAGTATCTTAGACTGTTCAGTAACTATTTGCTGAATGAATAAAAACTGTTTGGAAAAGATTTAACAATACAATAGTCCTCGGGCTTTAAGCCTTCCTGTGGCATTCTCTCACTGGGCAGATTTAGTCCCTACAGTGGTATAGAGACAGCAGGCTTCTCAGTTTTGAACCCTGACCCTGGTGTGCAAATCCCAAATTTTGAAAATAATATTTTCAAGTTCCACATAAAAATAAGAAATCCTCCCTCCCTTGAGAAAGCTTGATTTCATTTGACGGTAGAAACAAAATCAGTCTCCTCCTTAAATACTTAGAACTCATTGGAGTATTCTCTCTCCTCTCCTCTCCTCGTCTCTCCTCTCCTCTCCTCTCCTCTCCTCTCCTCTTCCTCTCTCACTCACACACACACACACACACACACACACACACACACACACACACACACACACACATATGAAGGGGCTTACATTTCTTTCAGCTCTATGCCTTCCTCTCCCAAGTCTACCAACCTTAACAAGGAAATTAGGAAAGCAAGACTAATTTCCAATTTTATCCACTATTATTTTCATCAAGTGCTATTGTTCATCCTTCATTCTCAAAGAGGATCCCATCATGGGGTGATGTCTAGAGTTGCTCGTGAATTAGATTTAAGTGAGGCAAAGCTGTGCAAAGTAGTCAGGACTACAGTATAGGAAACTGCTACAAACACAAATATGCCATTTAATCATCCTTGAATTCCCAAGAGGTAGCCAATTAAGTTTTTAATAAAGTACTAGAAATAGAAAATTTGATGAATTTAGCCATAAGGAGCCTGTGTGTTTTGAAATAATCAGTATTTTAATAGAAATAAACATGTTTTGGAGTCCCTTTATTCCAGGAGTTCTTAACTTGGGGTTTATAAACTTTAAAAAAATTGATGACTCTTTTTCAATATATGGTTTCCTTTGGGATACTATCTATTTTATGTATTTTAAAACATTACTCTGAGAAAGGATTCATAGGTTACACCAGACTGCCAAAAGGAGCCCTTGACACACAAAAATAGTTAAGGAATCCTGCTATGTGTTACTCTTCCTTCTAATGATAGTTTCAGGTTGACTTCATTATTCTGTCTCCAAAGAGATACTTAATAGCTGTGCAATCATAGACAAGTCACTGAGCCTCAATGAATTCTCCTGTAAAGTAGGGAAAAGAATAGCAATTCTCTCACAGGATTGTTGTGGAGGATCAAAAGCTAATGAATATAAAACGCTTTATAAAGCTTAAAGGGCTATAGATGTCAGTTGTCATTACTATTGTTTCCAGTCCTTTCAGTTGTGTCCAATCCCATTTTGGGGTTTTCTTGGCAAAGATACTGGGGTGGTTTGTCATTTCCTTCTCTAGCTTATTTTACAGATGAGGAAACTAAGGCAAACAGGGTTAAGTAACTTGCCCAGGGTCACACAGTAAGTATCTGTGGCCAGATTTTAGCTCCAGAAGATGAGACTTCCTGATTCCAAGTCCAGTGCTCTATCCACCAAGCCACCTAGTTTCCTCCTCCTCATTATTATTATTATTACTTGGGCTTTAAAAAATAGCAATTAGAGATCCAATTATAGCATCCTAATTTACATACAAATTCAGTCAACTATGAATATTCCTGGATGATTGTGGTATAAAACATAACAGGTCCAAAGATAAAACTGTTCAAGTGTTTATTTGCAGCTAAACCTGGAATGAATACTTGTTAATTGTTTTGCCACTCTGCACTATAATCAGCTTTCACATAGCCTCCTCCTATTCTTTTCCTAAATCAAAAGAAAAAAAATCTGAAAATAACAAGGTGACTATGCCTGGAACATGGTAGCAGAAATCCACCCCAGTCTTCTACAGATGCTATAATGTCTTAGAAAGCAGGTAAGAACCAATGGGGGAGAATGTAGGTGTTGTCAGAACCTCCAGCCTTAACATAAGTCAATGGTGTGATGTAGATGCCACAAAATGTGAAGGAAGTATCTCTGCCAAGAAAACCCCAAAAGGGGTCATGTGGAGCTAGACTCTATACACTAGACTGAAAAACAACCAAACAAGTCTTTGACAGCATTAATAATGAATCTGGTATCCTGCAGGAGGTAGGTTTGAATCCCACCACACTCTGCCTTGGTCAGACCCCAACTGGAAGACTGTGTTGGATTATAATGCCACACTCTAGGAAGGACCCAGATAAACTGGAGTGTGTCCAGAGAGTGATGAGTAGGCTAGTGAGAGGATTAGAACCATGCCTTGTGAGGATCAGTTGGAGAAACAGAATGCTTAGCCTGCAGAAAAGAAGTCTGAGAGAGGACAGTATAGCTGTCTTCAAAGATGGTGTGTGGAAGAGGGATTAGTTTTGCTTTGTTTGGCTTTGGAGAGCAGAATCGGGAACAATGAATGGGAGTTTCAGAGAGGCAGATTTCTGGTTTAATGTAAGGAAAGAGTTCCCAACAAGCTATGCTGTCCAAAAACCTAGTAGTGAGCTCCCAAGCACTTTATAGGAAGGTTAGTTAGTTCCTTCTTGTTAGGGATCTTATAGAAAAGATCAACAGTTAGAACTAGACCTATAAGATTCCTTCCCACTTAAGATTCTGCCATCCTGAAAGCTTAAAATATTAAAATGATAACATCCCACCTTTGAAAGAGTGTGGAACAAGAAAAGGTAGTTTGCCACAATTTAAAGAAATTCCTTCCATCAAAAGAAAGATGTCATTAACTGGGTATCCCAAACTTGGGTACATAAATGAAATAATTAACTGACAGAAAACTCTTATTCCAGTCTAAACACTTCTCTTCTCAGTCTTTGCCCTGAAGTGAGTGGTTGGGATTTTTTGTTAGGTTGGTTTTGTTTTGTATATTAAATGCTACAAGGTCATGGATGTGTTGTGTAAGATAAGGACTTGGAAAACAAAATAGTTGAGTATTTGGTGACGTTTGATGCCATTTCATGTCCAGAATGTAGTAGAGTAGCTATTTATTGATTTTAGCTATGCTGCACACAGTTAAAAACTAGGAAGGAAACCAACCAAGGCTTCCCAACAGTCAGTCACTCAGTCAGTCAAATATCATTTCTTAAGCCCCTTCCATGTGCCTGGTACTGGACTAAGTTACAAGGAAAGGCAAAGAAACTGCAACCACCAAAAAAAGCATTCCTTGTTCAAGGAGCTCACAGTGTGATTCAGATAACAACCTGAAAACATTTATGTACAAATAAGATATAGATGGGGTAGACTGAAGGCAGTGTTGAGAAGGATTGCAAAATGCTTCTTGAAGAAGGTAGGATTTTAGCTGAGACTTGGGGAGCTAAGAGGCAGAAATGAGGAAGGAAAGAGTTGCAGGTATGGTGAAGAGCCAATATAAATGTTGAATCAGGAAATGGAGTCATGTGTGAGGAATAGGGAGGAGGCCAGGATCACTGAGTGACAAGATGTGGAGAAGTGAAAGGTGTAAGAAGCCTGGAAAGGTGGAAAGGAGCCAGTCAAAGGAGATCTCAAAGTCCATGCATGAAGACTCATGTACTTCATGAGAGTCCCTTACTTAGTGCCTATTTATTCTAACTTGACACATATTCCAATAACCTGGCCAACAGAAGATTATAAACCACAATTTAGAAGCAGGATGATCTGATAGAAATTGGTATAGTAATAGCACAAAGTAGCAGGGTAGAGGGGAATTTTTTAAAAGACACTTGAATTTGATGTTTGGAAAGTTCTTTGATTAAATCTATATGGTCATTCCTTCCACTTTTACAGATTGCAAATCCTATAACCGAGATTCTCATTTTGTACTCCTATCCATAGAGAAGCTGTGCAGTGTGGGGAAGGCAACTTCTGGAATGGAAAATATACAAATTCAAAAAAGGGCTGTAATCTGGGGGGCCATCACTGCATTAGAGCCCAGTAAAATAACTTATGTTCATATTGATGACCTTGAGTTAGCAAGGAAACAGTTGAATCATATTCACTCTCCTTAGTTTAAGAAGGGTAGGAAATATACAGTGTTTTAGAAATATTTCCATCCTTGATAGTTAAGTTTTGGGCCTTGAAGCCAAATCTTCAGTTACCCAGGACTCATTCCTCTAGACTTTGAGACTGACAGGGTTTTACTTCATTAAAATGAGAGCTCAGAAAAACATCTTTTGACCCATTTGACCCATATCACCATTTGCTCAAAAATCACTGTTGGTTCCTCATTACTTATTGAATAAAACTGAGAGAAATGATTATTTCTCTTTCATATCAAATCAATTTTTGAGTCAAAAATTGAGGAGGACCCAGATTTTTTTTCTGTTGTGCTATTTCCTTGTTCAATTTTTTTTTTAAAGCAATTGGGGTTAAGTAACTTGCTCAAGGTTACACGGCTAGTCATTATTTTATGTGTGGGTGCTCATTTTCTGAGGTCGGATTTGATCTCGGGTCATCCCAACTCCGAGGCCGACGCTCTTACTGCGCCACCTAGCCGCCTACTTGTTCAATTTCTTAAGGACAGGGCTGACAGAAGATAAGATTAATATTCTCCTCATTCTGAGTATTGCAACTCCACCCAACTAACTGAAACTTGGATTGGGGCTATAGATTCTTTGTCTAGATTTCCCTAGGCTAGGGGTGGTCTGGGTAGTCTTCCTGGCCAAAAGTGACTTGATGTGCCTCTAAGCCCCTCATTGGAGTAAGCTCACTTCTCTCTGTAAAGTCCACCTCTCTTTAATTGTTAACCAATCAGAGTCGATTGTCACCCTCAGGCATTACCCCCCCCATACCCCCCAACCCCGCCCTTTTAAGACCGGAGTTAAAATCTCTGCCTCAGACACTTATTTAGCTGTGTGACCTTGAGTAAGTCATTTACCTGTTTAATTATCTATAAAGTAGGGATAATAGAATGAATCTACTTTATGGGGTTGTAGTAAGGATCAAATGAGGTAACATGTAAAACAGCTGTAAACTGTAAAGTGCTATATTACTATTAAGTAGAGAGATCAATTGTTTCAAATAATGGGTGCCACAATAATTTATATATTACTTTGAAATGTGTCTTGATTTTCATTTGGAAATGCGAGTACCTGATGCTCAAGTGTGGCGTTTAAAAAGTTCAAGAGACAATAATTTCTGGGTAATTAGTCATTTTATTAATAATGTCAGCATTTTTAATAAAAGGTCAGTGACACTTTCAAATGCCAAAGACCCTCTTGGCAGTGGGCTCATGACTTACATGCCCTTGGAAGAGGGGTGCTCCTGAGGACAGCAATCAACTCTGATTGGTTAAAAATTAATGAGAGGTGGGCTTTACAGAGAGAAATGGGCTTACTCTAATGAGGGGTTGAGAGGAACATCATGTCACTCTTAGCCAAGGAAGCTATCCCCATACCCAGACCATGCCCAGCCTTGGGCAATCTAGACAAAGAATCTTTATCCTCTATCCAAGCTTGAGTTAATTGGCTGGAATATCTATAACCAGAACGAGAAGAACATTAATCCTATCTTCCATCAGCTCTTGAGAGATTAGACAAGGAAGTAGCACAGGGACAAGAAACTGGGGTCTCCCCAACTTTAATAAGCTGCTAGTGATATGAGAGAGACAATTATTTCTCTCACAAAGCATTCATTTTAGCCATACTGAAAATTTGACAGAAACATAACAAAAACAGTCCAGCACAACCCTTAATACTCAAAATGTTCCTGCTTTCCACCCCACCCCACCCAACCTATCATTGTATGGTTATCATACCTGGCTACCTTGTAAGAGTAGATACAGGGACAGAGCTGGAAGGGGAGTTAATCTAGCCAAAACACTTCCCTCTTCCCTGTACAGAGGAAACTGAGTCCCAAAGAATTCAAGTGACTTGCCCAAGATCACTCTGGCTAGTAATTGATGGAAGTAGTCTTCCTACTGTCATGCATAGAGCAGCTAAGGCTGAAATTCTGTATATAATATGCCCTGATAATAGTATCTATATAAATATTGGAGTTTCCTTTTCAGAGGAAGATTTTACTAAACCCACAGGAAGTTTAAAGAGAGGATAGTACATCCTTGTAGGCTGTGAACTAAAACTTTCCCTGAAAGAACAGAGGGTATTGAAGCCTTAGCTTAGTTATACTTTCCACAACTTAAAAATCAGTTATCCTTAGATAATCCTTGGTGGCCAGTCTGAGTTTGATTTAAACAGTAGTCTACTCCACAAAGCTAGTATGCTTGAAAAGATCCCAGTTATTGCATAGAAAGATCTTTAATTGTTCTCTAGAAACATACAGTTATGTCTCTAATCTGCCATCCTCTGGGAACAGTGTGTTTCATATAAGTAAAATTTCTAGATAAACCTCACCCCTAAAGTGAGGAAACCAATTTTAACCATTTTTGATGGACGATTCCTAAAAAAAAAAAAATGTAACTTTCCCTGCCTGCCCAGAATTCACATACTTTCTTTGTTGACTCCAGGGTCATGATTACACTGTGCATCATAACAGGAGCAGAAGACAGCTTGCCTATTCCTAAATGGCTACCATTTTTTTAATGGTGGCATTTCTTGATTTTTTTTTTTTTGCCTCTTCCTTTGATGTTAGTCACAACTGACAATGAGCCTACCCCTGGCAATCCTCCCTCCTAAAGCCAAATAAGTCTTTTAGAATTGAATGGGAAATAAGAATAGAGGTCCTCTGATGAAAAAGACATTATGAAATTTATACACATGAATGACTGCTTTTAGATCAAATTTTCAACTAAAGTGGAATAAAGAAAATCCAATATATATATATATATATACATATATATATATATACATATATATATATATATATATATATATATTTGCTTTTTGGAGGGCAACTGGGGTTAAGTAACTTGCCCAAGGTTACACGGCTAGGTTTTTGTTTGTGTGTGCGTTAAGTGTCTGAGGCTGGATCAGAACTCAGGTCCTTCTGACTCCAGGGCCGATGCTCTATTCACTGCACCACCTAACCACCCCCAAAATATATTTCTAATATGTTCAGATTTCTGAGTAGCTAAGAGATATCCATGATACAATATATGTCTAGTGTCTACTGCATTTAAAAGGCTTTTTCACTCAGATCCATTGTCATGCAATCTTCTCATCTTCTTAAAACCTCCATTGACCAACAAGGTCAGAAACAAGTTCATTAAACTACTCCCATAAAATATATGGCTGATATGACAAGCCTTTTTCAGGTTTCCATTTTTTCTCTGGCTTGTACCAAGGACACGTGGGATCAAAGACCACAAGAGGCAAAGAAGTCTTTATTTAAGCTATTCCTTGGACCCAGAGTATCTTTCCCCTTCCTCATGTGTTGTTTGTTATGTCCTTTATAGCCTAACTCGAACACCATCTCTGTTATATCTCAGTAACCCCGTTTTGCAGCCCTTGAATGTAACTTACAATGTTGTATATTCATTATCTGTCTTGGGGATATGAATCCTCCATTAAAACCATGGGCTATTACTAGTAAATGTGGACTAGTAAAAAATTTGCATGGGAGCAATTAAGAAACATTGGTGTACAGTTCACTATCCTAGCATACCAGGTGAATGCTGCTCAGTGACCAAAGCTTACTCTTGGGTTCCACTCCCATCCATCTTTCCCCTTTCCAAATATGGTTCTGCCAATGTAGCATGTGCTGCACCCTTCTCTCTACTTCACATTACACTAGGGACATCTGATAACCACACTTCAGTTTAGTTGCTGGTGGTCTGTTTTCCCAAGGGGAGCCACTATCTAGATATGGTACCTTGGAGCATGTCAACTAAATGACATTTTTAAAGAGACATGTATGCATGAATGGGAAGCAGAAGATAAATATGAAACAGTGGTATAGTCTACTAAGGATATCAGGAAAGCCTAAGTCCAGAAAACATTGAGGTTCTTGGTTACCAAAAAGGGCTTAGCAAGTTAGGCTGGTAGCAAGAGAATAGGACTGTTCCTCACACAGACGAAATAATGAAAAAGAAGGCACTCAATTTTTATCTTTTTCTTTACTGAGGAGCATAATCTTTAGGCTAGAGGGCTATTATTTAACAAGGAATTGAAATAAGGATATGATAAAAAAAAAAAGATACCTAACTGTCCTCAATGACTTCAAGTCACCAAGTCCACTGGGTACTGAAAGAATTATGTTGATCTGTTAAAAATAGGTCATGACACAAAGCTCAAAAAAAGGCAAATGATAACCTAAAAAAAAAAAATCTGGGCAGGGTAGACAAGCCTGATGAATATGCTCCTGACTTTTGGAAAGATTCAGCAACATACTATTAAAGGGATGGTGTGTGATCTCTCAGAAGGGGAAGAGTAGTTCGATACAAGCTAGAATAGCATAGCACAAAGGACACTGTAATCTAGAATCAAGCTCCAAACATGGCTATGCTAACCCACCAGACTCCACTTCATTCATCTGTAAAAGGCACTGGATTAAATGACCTATAAAGCTATTCGTGGTTCATCAGGAAAATGTCATGGATAGGATAACTAAATTTCTTCAAGGCATCTGACAATCTCTTACACTTTCAAATAGGATGTGGACATAAAGGCTGGCTAACAGTAGTGGATTTGATATTGGTTATAAAAAGGACACCAAGAATGGCTCATCCAGGGTTCTTAATGTGAGAGTCCATGAATTTCAGGGATCCATGAACTTGGAGGGGAAAATATTTTTTCTAACCTTTAGTTTCCTTTGTAATCCTATGTATTTTATGCATCTTAAAGCATTGTTCTGAAAAAGGGTCCATAGGGTTTATCAAATTGCCATATAGGAACATGACCCTCCAAAAATTTTAAGAAACCTGGGGGAGGGGAGGGCGGGAAGAAATGGATTGGTGGTAGGTAACCTGTAGGTTTCTAGCACATCAGAGTTCTGAGTTCTGTTCTATTTATCACCTTTACCAATAACTTGAAGTGGTTGTAGGGTAGTGGATAGAAGATGAAGAACTTGGAGTCATAAAGACTTGACTTCAAATTCTCTCACTGGTTGTATGAGCATATGCAAATTAACTAACCTCTCTTGGCCACAACTTCATCAAAATAAAAGTGACAAGTGAACTATTATCAGGATCCCCAAATCCCAATAGGCTAGAGTAATGGGTTGAATAAGAACTCTTTTCTTTTTTTTGGAAGGGGAAGAAGGCAGGGCAATTGGGGCTGTGTTAAGTAAATGTGTCAAGTATCTGAGGCTGATTTTCAACTCAGGTCCTCCTGCCTCCAGGGCTGGTGCTCTATTCACTGTGCCACCTAGTTGCCCCTAGAACTTATAACTTTTAAGGTTTACAAAAAGCTTTCCATATGATCACCCCAAGATAGGCAGGTATTTCTTGGGTAGGGGTAAAATGTTTTACCTATTAGGGTCACAGTCTGAATTAAAACTCAGCTCTTAGCTTGAAGTCTGTAGCTTTATCCACTGTGCAAGGCTGCCTCACCAATATGATGAAATTTAAGAGATACTTATAAAGTTCTATACTTGTAATATCTAGGTTTGAATACAGATGTTCATACTAAGAAGTTCCAATGGACTGTAAGCTCCATATAAAGTTAAACGAACCGACAGCCCTAAATGTTAAAAATATCTTACTTAGGTTGTATATTCGTTGTGCTATAGTGAACAGAATGAAGATTACTGCCCCTAACCATACTTTGTTCTGGTCAAACCACTCGTGGATAAGACATTGTCCAGACAGAACAATTAAGAGATTTAAAACCATGTATGAAAGTTGAAAGTTGAAAGGCCCAAGTTGAAAGAACCAGAGGACTATTTAGCCCAGAAAAGAGACAACATGGGAGGCTCTGGAGTGCAGTCCTCAAATATTTAAGCGGGCCATTTTATGACAAGAAATTTTACATCCATTTTGCTTGGCTCTAGAAGGAACAACTTTTTGGAATAATCAATAAGCATTTATTAAGCACCTATGTGCCAGGCACTGTAAATACAAAGACAAAAATGAAGCAATCCCTTCCCTTGAGGAACTTACAATCTAGCAAATAAAGTATGTACAAGACCAACAGGTTAAAAGTTGTTGAGGCACATTTTGGCTCAAAATAAGGAAACCCCCACTCCCAACTTCCTAACACTCAGAGCTGTCCAAAAGTAAAATGGGCTACCTTGGAAAGTAGTGAGCACTAATACACTCTTGGCAGAATTAGGGAATGGTATAATGGCTCTGGAAAACCATTTTTAAAAATCACTAAACTGTATATACCCTTTGATCTGCCTTCTTCCTGTGATCTTCCTTCTAGGCAAACGCTCAGAAAGTCAAAGGCAAAAGGGAAGATCCTATACATACAGTACATAAAAATATTTATAGCAGCTTCTTTTGTAGTATCAAAGAACTAGAAGAAAAGTTGACCATCTAAACAAACTGTAATATATAAGTGTAATAGTATGTTACTGTAATCTAAAAAAATTATGAATATGGAGAATCTGGAGGTTGGTAAAGCTTATGTGAACTGACACAGAGCAAAATAAATAAGAACCAGACCAATGTACACAATGGCCACAAAAATGTAAAGGAAAACATTAAGAGGCCTAAGATCTGCAGTGACTTCCTGACTACAGGGGGTGATGCATGCCTTCCACCTCTAAATAGAATGGGATGCACATTCTCAGACATGGCTGATATGTTGATCTGCTCTAACTGTAGTTGTTTGTTACAATCCAAGAATCCAAAGAAGGATTCTATTTGAGGGGGCTGGGGAAAGAATGCATCAGATCTACGTAACCAGAAAGTTTAAAGGGGCAACAACAAAACATTTTTTGCCATTTTTTTTTTTAAAGGGGAAGTCTTCCACTTCTAATGGTGCATTTGAATGGCCATCAGTCATGGACATTATTGATTCCTTAATTCTAGGTACAGTGGAGTGTGGGGCTGAGCTTTGTTTATTTTCATATGACCATGAAGAATGAAGATAGAAAGTAGTAGTACCTGTAAAAACTTGCTTGGGGTGAGTGAGACTTGAAAATTTTTAAATAGGAAAATTAGTTCACTTGGTATCAGCCACTAAATATTTCTTTCCTTATGGATTCCCAGTCCTTTGTTAATGCTCCGTGATACCTCCTCCCCACACCCCACTTCACCCCCAACCATTTGACTGGATCTTACTAAAAGAATGAAGCAGAGAAACTCTTACCTGGCCCAGTGGTGACACACCCTAGCTATCCAAGGTTAGGAGTTGCCAGCTACATTCTTAGTTTTGCACATAGTTCAGAATAAAGGTGGGTGCTAATAGGGAAAGCAAATATACCTGTAAAAACTGAATAGGGGTATTTTTTGAGTACTAAGCCTCAATCTATGCCACATCAGGAAGTCAAATTTCCAGGAAACTATTTTCCTTTCTTTCCTATTAAACTAGTCTTATTAGTCACAAGTTATTAATCACTGTCCTAGTACTCAAAACAAGTCTTTTAATCAATTTTCATTTGGCAGATTACAATTAAGCCAAGCTTATGCTTACATTAACTGGTATTATTAATTGTTCTAGCTAACATTGATATAGCACCTGAAAGCTTGCAAAGCACTATATATATGTCCCCCCACTTGATCTCAGCTGGCATGACAATCAAATATGTGAAAGTACTTTCTAACCATTAAGCACATATATATATATATATATGTATATGTATATATATATATCACAAAAAAATACAAAAACAATCTTGTGACAGTCTAGTAACAAAGAAACTTATATTACAAAATTGAGTGAGAAATGTTCTAATCCTATTGGCTAGGAAAGGAATTTCTTAATGTGATAACTGACATTTTCTGTATAAAAGGATGAATTCTTAATCATGTTTTATGATGTTTCCCCCAGGACTAATATGATCATCTGTACTGAGTCAAAACTAGCTATTGAAGCTCTTCCCACTTGCTACATCTTTATATACCTTCACATTTCAGATTAATGAAAATGTTTTGAAAAAACAAACATCCATTTTACTAGTTTTTGAAATCTTCACTCTAATTCAAATTAGTACAGAAAATGAGAATTTTAATTTTAAGGGACTTTATGGATCATTTAGTTCAAGTCTATCACCTTACAGAGGTGGAAATTTGGGCCAGAGAAGTGAGCAACTTGTCTAACATGAAGTAGCTAGTTTCAGTCTCAGGGTCAGAATTAGAACCACAGTCTGACTCTGCAGAGTTCCATGTTCTTTCCATAACACCCTGTTGCTTACACAGTAAACATTTCTTAGACCCAAATAGGGTTTTTACCAGGTTAATAAGAATCAAGATTGTCAGGCTCAGAAACAAAGAGGAAGAGTACAAGGCAGGTTACACATAAAGCTATAGCCCCCCAAACAAACAAAAATCCCCAAACATACACCCTTCAACATTCTTATCTTTAACAGATAAGACTCATAGAAAAACCCATTTTACAAACACGTGATTAACTTCATTTTTCTAAAATCATATTCGTTCAAAGCAAACACATTAGGGAGCACCAACAAGAGAAAGTCAAGAAGATTAATACAACTCTAAGTTAAAATAACAACGTGTCATTATTGATGAAAACTGTTTAAATGAAAGCAAATTGTTTAAATGACAACAAAACTATTTAAAACAACTGTTTTGATATACAGATATTAAGGACTACTATATTGCTTTCCAATTGATTAGAACTGTGCCCAAGAATCCCAGCAGATCACACAGAAATTCAGAGTTGGAGTTTTTGTTGTTATTGTTTTCAGTATCAGGAAATACAATACACCGTTAAGAATGCCCAAAAACAATGTGAACCCATACTGCTACACGAGCTTAAATTCTGCCACTCTAACCTAACGGTAGTATTTTTGGTATACTAACTACTCTGTAGTGCCCAAGTTTATTAAGGAGAACTTTTTAAATTTTAAAACACAGGCGGATTAATAGCTGCTTTTGTGAAAAGGAGTCATTTACAAATGGGTTACTGACAGTGTATCAAAATGCTGCTAAGAAAAATACAACAGCAAGGTACTCTGATAAGAGTACATTATTCCACATGGAATCCTAAATTAACTTTCCTCTCTAGCTCCTTAAATGAATCTTCATGAGACTAGAGATAAGGTTCTATGTACCACAGAGGTAAAGCAGAGTTCACATCAGCTGAAGAGTCTAAAAACTTTTAAAGTGTAGAGAAGAATTAAATCCTAGTAAACCTTTGGTGTTTACCTATTAACAACATTTCCATTGTAAGTGACAATAAGATACGTATAGTTTGTGAAGAAAAATAAAAGCAACTTGTTCACACCATATTCCCACTGTTGCTAATTCTTTCCATGTGTTGTTCTAAGACCACCTGGCTTTAAAACATTTGGTTATTCAGTGCAGAAAAGTAAACCACAGACAAAGTACGACAACTTTTAATACTCCATTAATACTAATGATTAAAAATTATTGCATAGCCTTATGCATTTATCCTAAAACATTTTTCTGTAAAGTAAATGAATTATATAAAAGACAAATAATCCCTTAAAATGTGGATGGCCTTTACTACCTCGATCTTCTATCTTTTTTTGTTTTTTCAGTACTTTTGTCCATTGTTTTCTCATTATCTCCTCTGCACTTTGGGCAATACCATTTTCCCTTTGGTTTATAAGTAAGTGAAACACATGAAAAATGAAACCATTCAATTGGACATTGTTCGTTGTCACATCCTATCATTTCCCCATAAGACACTTGGTTACATAAGCAGTATGTAGGTTCATTGGGATCTATTGCAAACTCAACAGGTGAAGCTTCCCTTTCCTGTTTGGCCTTTGAACGTTTCTTTTTCTTGGCAGATTTGGATTTCTTTTCTTTAGGTGGCTGGTCATCACAGTCTTCAATCCCATTTGCTATGTGGCAGAGATCACGGCTTTCACTGGTCCGCTGTCGGCGGGGTCTTCTTGAAGACCTTTCTGGTTGACTGGAATCCATCTTTGTCTTATCTGAAGGCCTCTCACTTTCTGAAGGATCTTGAAAACATTGTGAATGCAACTCCATTTGCCTTGCCCGGTTCTCTACCAGCTCAAGCATTTGTGTTACAATTTGAATTTTCTCATCACCCAGTTCCTGACTGTTGATTAATGCTCTCTGAAGATTCTGCTGAAGGCGTTTCTTCTGATGTGGATCATTTTCTTTCTTATATTTTTCACAGGCATCATCAATTTCCTTTAATGCTTCTGTAAAAGGTAAAAAAAAATAAAATGAGAATACTACCCTATGTTAGAGAATAGTTTGTTTTTAAAGAGTTTTTCTTTTTAAGTCATTGGAGTACTCTGAATAGAAGCAACTCAAAACATAAAAACTCAACTATACTGTTTACCACATCCAACATGGAAACATAACACCAGAAAAACTAATGGAAGCTTTAACTGAGGAAAAAAAAAAAAGGAAACTACAATCAATTCTTAACTGACTGGTATGGCCAAGACAAAGTTTTAAACAAATGCACAGCCCCAATTCACTTATTTGTTTTGGAAGGAATGCTTAACATCTTATTTTTTAAATAGCTTCCACATTTTAGTTTCATATTAGAAAACTTTAAATTCTACAAACAGAGATTTCCACAGTGAAATTTCTACACCAATGATTCCATTATCAACCAAAAAGGGCATTATGGTGATTCTGTTGCTTTATATAGCTAGGCAATGGATGTTTGGTCATTTTATTTGCTGACAAACTTTCTGCAACATCTTTAAAGCACCAACTTAAAATGTTGTCTTATAAATATATTTTTATCTTAGCAAGAAAAGCAACACTACCTTTAAAGGGTATTATCAAAGGAATCTGTGTTGCGATTCAAAAACATATCTTCTAAGTCCCAACACAAAGCTCTTCTGTTCTAGCATGCTATAGGCCACAGGCGTCAAACTCATGGACTCAGCTGGCAAAACTCCTAAGTGTGTGTGGCCTGAACCAGATTAAAATGTAATTGGGAAATGTTTAATAAAATTTTTTAAAAATACAACATGAGAAATAATGTTCATTTATAATTTTTAAGTCAATATCCAACCTATAGGGATTTGTTTCCATTGGAGTTTGATACCTGTAGAGTAGGCAACCTTTTGTTGGCAGCCATCTGAGTAATTCAGTCATCTGGACTATCAGCAAGGCCACTCTATTATTTCAGAAGTTCAAATTATTCCCTGTTAGTTACATTTCCAAATGCTCTAGGTTTCCTCTAGGGAAAGAAGGACAAATTTCTAGACACAAAGGTTTTGAAATGATCAAGGGCCAAGAGGGGGCAGATGGGAAGAAACAAGACAAACTAATTTAAACTATCTCACATCTTACCCACAGTGATCTGCAATCTTATAAACATGCTACTTAATGTGTTATTCCCAGTATAACACCAATGTTCGATGCTTAATGCCAATCAATCAATGAATAAATAATTTCATATAACAAGATAAATATCTTAGTATACAATTTCTTGCAAGGAAAATAGTCACACTGATGGTGAAGCTGTGAATTGGTTCAGCCCATCTGAAAAGCAATTTGGGACTATGCCCCAGAAGTTATTAAGCTGCCCTTTGGGTCAGCTATACCACTATTAGGCCTATAGCCAAAAGAGATCTATGAAAGAGAAAAAGAACCTGTACGTGTACAAAAAAAAAATCTATAGCAAATTTTTGTGGTGGCAACAAGCTAGAAATTAAGGGGGTGCCTACCTAACAGAGAATGTCTGAACAAATTACTGTTTATGAATAGAATGTTATTGTGCCACACACAAAAAGATAAAAGCTTCTGAGAAAACTAGGAAGACCTCTATGAACTGTAAAATGAGCAGATCTAGAAGAACAATTCATACAGTGTCAACATTATGGGGAAAAACATATTTGAAGGACAATAGAACCCTGATCATCACAATGATGAACCACAAGTCCAGAGGACTGAAAATGCAGAACAAAACCTACATTTTTGGATGTTGCCAATGCAGAGATTTGTTTTGCTATACTATGTATGTTGTTATCAAGTCAAGAAGCATTTATTAAGTGCTTACCTTGTGCCAAGCACTGAGTGTGTGTGTATATACAAATAGAAGCAAAAAAAACAAAAAACAAAAACACAACCCCTGCCCACAAAGAGCTTAAATTCATAGCAGGGAAAACAGACATAAAAGGGAAAGGAAAAGGAGGGAAAGGGGAAGGTACTCCTGGGCCCTTTCTCAAAATAAAGGTTTCTAGAGGAACTCTATAATGGAAGAAGAGGGCCATAGGAGTGGAGAGAGAAGGCCAATGAAGTTTGGTGGCAAAATCGGGAGGTTTTCAAAAATAGTTTAATGAAAAGGGGCAGTGGGACATAATAAATTCCTGCAAAAATAGGTAACTTTTAAAAGAAATGTAGAACAAAGTTATATAAAAATTCGGCTTAATAAATGAAATACTTATAAAATTATTTGCCCAAAGTTACACACAGTAAACTTTCTTCCCAAATGATTATTCATATATTTGATCTACTCTATAAGGCAGAACACATTTATCTTTCAAATATTCCCTCCTTCCAGACTCATAACACCAGATTCATTATAATTTAGTCTGTTTCTAAAGGTACTTAAGTAAGTGTATCTTTGTATCAAGGTGTACCTCAACACAGTGCAGCACATATGAAATCTCAATCAATCACAAACCTAAAAAAACAATATCATTAAGTGCTTACCACATAGAAAGCATTGTAGTACACTGAGGTAAACCAGTAAGAGCCTGGCCCTGAGGAATGAATCTAACAGATAAAATATAGGATGTTAAGAAATATTATACTGGGAGATTTGGACAGGACAATATGTGCTTAAGGTACAAATTATTGTTACCTTAAATTTATCTAGAAATCAACTATTTGTCTGAACAAGTTATTACCATAGTGGAACCCCAAGTGTTCAGTCTGTAAAGCTGCACTATTCCTCTTGGGTCTTGAGATACAAGACAACTGTACACTGAACAAAATCAGATCCTGTCCTTACATAAGTTACAAAATATCCTGCCCCAACCTCTGAAAAGGGTTTTAACTTTATAAGGGCTAAATATAAGCTTAAAAAAAGTTTCAAGCTTAAAAAGTAATTTTAATATGCTTAATATTAACCCTAGACAAAACATTCAAAAGGCAAATCTTAAAAGCCCTAGCCTCTTATTTCTAAATTTCCCTATGCACATCAAAAAGACAACCATACAGCTTAAGAGCATGAGTTAACTTTAAGGATTTTTTTCTTTTAAGTGAGAAGCTTTCTAGATTTAAAATCATAGGTCTGCCCAAACACACACACAAAATTATGTAGAAATTGAAATTTAATAAGCTACTTTCTGTAGAATGGTTTCCTGCTGGGTAAATTACAAGTTTAGACAGGATAATATCTCTATCCATCTGGAGCTTATAGTTTAATGGGAGATAAATAATTATAAAAGAAATGCAAAGTGGTAACTGTGAGAGGAAGAAGTCATTATCCAGTAGAGGGATCAGGGTAGGCTTCCTGGAAGGAGGGACATATGGGGTGGGGCTTTAAAAATGGGTAAAAATTCAACAGGTACAGGGTGTTCTAGGCATAAGGAAAGCAGGCACAGATAGGCAAGTACAGAACGTGTGGAGGAAGGCAAACAGTCTAAGCCGAGAGCAGCAGCAGCTGGCATTTCTACCACACTTTGGGCTTTACCAAAATAATAATAGCTAACATTTTTATAGTACCTACTATGTGCCAGGAACTTTGCAAAGCACCTTACTTACAATTAGCTCATTTGATCCTCACAACAAACTTCTGTAGGTGCTGTTATCACCCCCATTTTACAGATAAGGAAACAAGCAAAAGCCAAGTGATTAAGTCACACAGGTAGGAAGTGTCTGGGGCCATACGAGAATTCAGGTCTTCCCGGCTTATTTGGGTTTGGGTCATCTGTTTCGGGGTTTTTTTGGTAGGCTAAGCTGAACTTGGCTGAGTCTGAGTTATCAGTGGGACGTTCAGGTAGAGAGGAAACTGAATTGTAGTAGAAAGAAGAGTGACCTATCAGGAAACTCAGCTCTTCTACTAATTAGCTGTGTAACTTAGGACGAGAGATTTCATTCATAGGAGCCTTGGTTTCCTCACTGACAAAATGAAGGCCTTTTCGAGCTCTAACATTCTGTTTCAGATGTTCTGTGAGCTACTGGAAATGGACCCAGGGCAACAGCACCACTAAAAAGGCGGCTGGAAAGAGAGTAAGGAGCCAGAATCAGGGGATAGGACATTTTTAAAGTCCAGCTAGAAGAGCCTGCAGAAGGTGTGGTTTACCAAAGACCAAGCACAAAGACTTAAGAATGGTCAGAACTGGGACGCCGGTGATCTAGCACCGAGGGCAGCAGTCAGACTGCAAAGGGTCGAATTCCGCCCCCCTCCCCCCCCCAAGTCTGGCCATGAAGGGGAAGGAGATGCGGCGGTGGCTGCTGACAGGCTTCAGGGATCCAGGAAAAGTTTCTTCCTCACCTGGGAAGCTGGCCACTTTAGAGTGCAGGGCGAGGAGGACGTTTAAACAAGACCTTGGGACCTTCCGGAACCTTTCTGGAGCAGGGCACGGGCAAGGCGAGAGGGGGCGGCGCGAGGTCTGCCTCCCTACCACGAAGCTCCGGCCCGAACCACTCCCCACACTAAGACCCCTGCCCCAGCAGTGCCCGACGCCTTGAGGGGAGGGGGCGGGGCCCCGATGACAGGGGGTCGGTCCCGGGCTCGGCTTTGGGATCATGGCCGGCCCCCCTCCCCACCGTGAGCCCTGGGGGAGCCGCCGCTCCCTCCTCCTCCTCCGAGGCAGCGCTGCGGGCAAGGGCCCAGGTGGTGCTCGGGGCCTCCTGCCCAAATCCTGGGCTCTCCGAGAAGCCCGACCCGCCGAGGCGCGACGGGCCCGGCCCGGCCCACCCCGGAAGTGACGCAGGTACCCCAGGACCCATGCGGGGCGGGCGTCGGAGATGCGCCTGCTGCGGGAAGCGTCTGTGCCGCTGCCTGGGCGCACAGGGAGCGCTGGTGCAGGAGCCTGGGCAGACCTATGCCCAGGCCCCCCGGCTCCCCTCGCCCTAGGCACCCCGGCTAAGGCGCGCGGGCCCCTCGAGTCCCCAGTGTTAAACTCAGAAGCACCGCCCACTCCGGGGCAGAGACCTGACCCCCCCCCCTCCACCTCCCCCCAGCCCCTCCCTCCTTTTAACTGTTTAGCGGAAGGAGCTGTGCCAAAGCAGAGCAGCAGCCCCAGGTCGGCCAGCCTCCCCCGGGGCTGCGAGAGCAAAGGAGACCCCAAGGCAGGGGAGGGAGGCAGGAACTTCTCTGGGGACGGCCCCGCTACCCACTCCTCCGCCCGCAGCACGTTCCACTGCATCTGCCTCTAGGGGTGGGGGTCCTCCCCGAGCCCGCACACCTCCGGCCCCGCGGCTGGAGCCAGCCAGCCGGCCCGCCCGCAGCTCCTCCTCCTCTCTGGGGGCAGAGCCGGAGGAGCGATTCCCCAGCTAATAAAATGGCTGATTCCCTGCCAGAAGCAGCCCTGGCTGCAGCGAGCGGTGCCCGAGCCGAACGCGCGGGGCTGTCAGCGGGCCGGCAAGCCGGCCGCCCCTCCCGGCCTGCCTCCCCACTCACCTTGGTACTTGGTGTCTATCTCTCGTAGTACGGACACGTTCCGCTGCATGTCCAGGGGCAGCGACTCCACACACTCGAGGTAGTCCTGCACGTAGCAGGAGAGCAGCCGGCCCCGCTCCCCGGCCAGGAGCCCCGCCGCCGGGTACAGCTGCTGCTGCTGCTGCTGCTGCTGCCCTAACATCCTGCTGCTGCTGCTGCCGCCGCCGCCGCCGCCTCCTCCGCATCCAGCGGCCACACATGCACCGCCCGGGCCGCAGGGGAGGCAGACCCGCCGCCCCTCACAGGGGCGCAGCCGACTGACTCCCTCCGCCCCCTGCCCTCTGGGGGGACCCTCACATACCCCGCCGCGGGCACACGTCCTCGGGCGGAGCGAGATCAGCTGCCCCCCTCAGCGACCAGGCAGCCGAGATCTCCGGCCGTGCCGCCGCCCGGGGACGCGGCGCTCGGGCGTCCCGGACTGCTGCCGGGGCTCCGCGTCCCCCTCGCGCCCACAATCTATTCCCGGTTCCCTTCGCTACTTGGCTTCCACTGACCGTCCCCTCTCTCGTCCCCCACTTTTCCCAAGTACCCAGTGTGAGAGTGTCTGGGTGTGAGTGTGTGTATGTGTATGTATGTGGGTCCCTCTCCCTCTCTCTCTCTCTCTCTCTCTCTCTCTCTCTCTCTCTCTCTCTCTCTCTCTCTCCCGGCCCCCCCTCCCCTCAGACTGCAGATGCCTCTGCGCCTGCGCAGGGCTCAGCCCTTATAAGGCTCGGTGCCCGCCCCTCCCGCCGTACACAAGGGTTCGCATTCTCCCGCCTTCCTCCGGCCGCCCCGGTGATTGGTCAGTCATCTCGAGGCTGGGGGAGGTTAGAGTAGGAGGGAAGGAGGAAGAGGAGGGGGGGGAGGACAAACGGCAGGTTCTGCCCCCGCCCCCTCTTAAAGGAGAAGCGCTGTCACCCCGCCCCTTTGATCAGTCTAGGGTGACTAGCCGGCTAGCTTACGGAGGTGGTGCAGTCCCGCCTCACTCCCCTTTGCCCTCCTCCCGAGCCGTCCGGAGCCCGGCCCGATTCCGGCTGCAGCCTGCTGACGAACGACCTCCCCTCCGGGAGATCCAGAGCGGCGCTGCCCAAGCGTAAAATGAAGCAGTTGGCGGCCCCTTTTTCCCTTCAATATGGAGTGAGGCCTGAGGAGACTGCAGTTCCCAGAGTGCAGCGAGGCCCCGGGTCTCCCGGCGTGCCGCGAGTCCCGGCTTGGCCCCGCCCCTCAGGCTCCCCGCGCCGGGGCTCCTTAAGCACGTGGGCGCTGGCAACTTAGGAGGTAGTCGCCCCTCCTCGACCTCCGGGCTCTCAGGGCTTGTTTGGGTTCTTGTCGCGGTGTCGCCTGGCGTGGAGTGGTCGGGGCCCGTGGGCTCGTCGGCCTCCAGGGTCCGGACGGGGGTGGTAATTTTGAATCCGTTCCCAGGCCCGGCCCCCGGCGCTCCTCCCTCCTCTCCATCCCCTCCCCCTGAGGTGCCGGCGGTCCCACCGGGGCTCTTCCCTGGGGAAACTGTTCCCAGCGTGTTAAGTCCGGCTGCCTGGCAAAGAGCCGACAGGTGAAATGCCGGTCCGAGGTGTTTGTCACGGCCCGGGGCCCCTGGACGGCGCCTTCGGGATTCCTGTGCGCGGGGGCTGCGGAATCCTGCGCTTCCAGACTCTAAAAGCCCAAAGCTGCCTTTGTAGTCACTGTTCTGGTCACCGAAGTGCAGACTCCTCGGAGCCCCAAATCCGGCCCCCGAGGAGCGCGAAAGCACCGTGCTCATTGCGGAGTCCGGGCAGGCGGGCATGGGGCGGCATCTGCCCATGTCCGGGCCTCGGGGCCCACGTGTGGCAGGAAGCGCTTCCCCCGCAGGTTTTACTGGAGAACTTCTAAAGAGGCTTAGTGATGCCGTTTTCTCTGACTCTGTGCCTTCGTGCCTGTCACACCGCTGTAGGTTGCATTTATAATAGTAACACCTTACATGTATGTGTTAACTCCTTTGATCTTCACAACAACCCTGGGCAGGTAGGTGCTATTTTTATCCATGGTTTTTTTCCCCTCTTTTTATCGAATGAGGGAACTGAAGCTAAGTAGGGTTGAGAAACTAGCTCAGGATCCCACAGTAAGTGCATTGAGGCAGGACTTGAACTTGGAGTCCTGTGATGTCCCCTGCCATCCATTTCCTCTGTCTCCAATTCAGTAGACATTTATTGAGGAACGACTATGGGTAGGGACCCTCTGCTCGGCAGAATGCAGGGACTAAAAGCAGTTCCTGCACTCCGGGAATTTACTTTCTAGCAGAAAGGTGATTGTAGTAGACTGGGCACCAAACTTGAATCCTGCCTCAAACATTTAATGCCAGACCCACAGCAAATTCACTTATATGAAAACCTGTTTTCTTGTCTATAAAATGGGAATAATAATAGCATCTACCTCACAGGGCTGTTGTGAAGGTCAAATGAAATCTGAAATGTCAACTATTTCTATGGGAGATACAGTATGTAGAGGCATAATTGAATACAGTAAGTTAAGGGAAAAGGAATCAAAATGGTTTTCCTTACAAACCAGAGTTTTAAAAAAAATTTTTGATTATCGTATTTCAGTTTAATTGGTTTCTTTGTACTCCTATATCTTTTGTGCATTTAAAAACATTATTTGAAGGGGCGCTACTAGGCAGCCCAAGGGAAAAGTGACACCAAAAAAGTGTAGAACCCATTTTAGAAGGTGGCTTGAGAGTTGAACTTTGAAGGAAGCTAAGGCTTCCTGGAGAGGGGAAGAGTGCTTTGGGGACTGAAGCAGGAGATGAAATGTTGAATTCAGAGACCAGAAAGCATGATCTTTAGGTAGATATAAAGTCTGTGGAAGAAAGCAATGTGAAGTCAGATCTAAAAGACAGCCTAGAGCCATATTGAGAAGGTTTCTATGCCAAACTGAGAAATTTTAAGATTTTTAAAGTAAGCAGGTAAGGTCCTTAAGGGCCTTTTTAAAATCTTTTTTTGTTTTTATTTTGACCCAGTGCCTTACAGGTATATATGTAGATGCTTAATAAATGTTGGTTTAATTGAATTGTGCTAGTTACTTAATAACTGAGGTTATTTGTAAAATGAAGGTGTCAGCCAATTAGTAAACATTTATTAAGCGACTACTACCTGCCAGGCACTGTGCTGAACTTGAGGGATAGCAGAGGAGGCAAAAGATAGTCCCTACCTTGAAGGAGCTCACTGTCTAACCTTCATGGACTAGATAAATGCCCCTTCCAGCTAAGACATTTTAGTATGAGTAAGCAAAATGCTTTGTTAAATACAAAACTTTGCATTTCTGAGTGCTATATTAGAAAACTTGCGATTTAAAGAATCGTCATTAGATTGAATAAACCTGCCAGGCTCTCTCAACAGCCAGCAGTGTATAGCTATGGTGGCTAGTGACACCAACTGAGTGTTACCACATGTACATTTTGACTTGTCTCTTCTGTGCCTCATTGTTTTAGGTATATCTCCTTAAGGAGTTGATGAAAATGTATTTATAGAATACCTGTTAGAGCCCTATGCTGGGCACTGGATATGCCTGTTGTTAATAACACCACACACCTTTGTGATGCTTGGTGCTTGACAAAGTACTGACCTCACAATATCCTTGGAAGTAAGTGCAAGTTTCCTGTTTTCTTTTACTGCTGAAGAAACTATTGACTTTGTCCTTTACAAGTTGTTTGTATTTTATGGCCTTTAGGGTGGCTAGTGCCCCAGCTTTGCAGTCTCAGAAATTAGATTGTGTCTAGGTGAACCTCAGGGTAGAATGTTTGGTCTCTGGACTTCTTTACACTCTAAAAGATTATTGAGGACCCTGGGCTATTGTTTATGTGGGTTTTGTGGGTTTTATGAGGCTTTTGTTTATGTGGGTTATATCTACTGGTATTTAACATAATAGAAACTAAAACTCATAAATGTTTAAAAAAATACAGATTTGTTCATTTTAAAATAACAAAAATAAACTCATATCATGTTAATAAACATAATATAAACTCAGGAATAACTATTTTTCAAAATAGAAATTGTAGTGAGAAGATTGAGATTGTTTTACTTATTTTTGTAAATCTCTTTAATGTCTGACATAATAGAAAATAACTAGATTCTTGTTATCTGCTTCTTCATGCAATCTCTTGTGATGTGTTGTTTTGATTTGATTCAATGAAGAAAATCCAGCCTCACACAGATAATGTTGTTGGAAAAAGGAGGAATAGCTTAACAACCACATAGCATCTTAGTATTATGAAAATAATTCTGACAGGACTTACACCCTGAAAGGGGCTCAGGGATTTCTAGGAGGCTGTGAACCACACTTTGAGAACTGCTGGCCTACAGCAATATTTCGATCCTTATTTACCTCTCTAGAGTATAACTTTCTAACGACCAGATGCTTCCATCAGGTCTTTTTTGTTTGAACCATGCCACATAAAGACTGATATATTCTTTCTTTGAGACTTTGAAACTTTCTGTTACTTTTTATCATTAACATAACTGCTATTTCCAAGATTAGTTTTTCTTACTTTAGTTTCTGTTACATATTTCAAGTTAGTCTGCAGATTTTCATAAATCATCAGTGTGCCAGGTTCTGTGAATTCAAAGACAGAGGAACAGTCCCTGGCTTTGAGAAGCTGACATTCTGGATTAGAAAGAGAGTATATCATATACATATCTAAATAGATACAAAATATATACAAAGTAATGGGGGATGGGAGGAGATGTACCTAGGGGAATTCAGAAGGGCTTCTGGCAACACTTGAACTGAGCTTTGAAGGAATCTAAAATTCTCTGAAGGAGGGTAAGAAGGGAATGCCTTCTGGGGATGAGGCACACAGCCTGTCCCAGGACCCAGAGAGGAGGCAGAAGGCAGAGTTGCATGTGTGTAAGGCAGTTTGGCTAGTTCCTGGGGAACACAAAGGGGCTAATGTGTGACATCACTGTGCTAAGTTTCAGTGTGTCTGTGACTGATCAGACCAACATGAGCTCAGAAAGCTCTACCACAGGTCAGGCACAAATAATCCATGTGAACATTTGAGGTGGAATCTCCAAATTTGCACATCCTGAGTTTCCTTTTAGCTGCTTCAGTTCTGCTTTGCTCATCAAGCACAGCACTTTCTCTGATGTGGGCATGCCATGCTGAACAGTCCTGTGCCAATGTCTCCCATGTCACACAATCAATTCCAACATTCTTGAGTGCATCCTTATATTGCTTCTTCTGACCACCATGTGAACACTTGCCCTGTGTGAGTTCTCCATAAAAGTCTTTTTGTCAAGCTTATGTTTTGTGTTCGAACAGTATGGCCAGCCCATTGGAGTTAAGCTCTCTGAAGCAGAGTTTGAATGCTTGGCAGTTTAGTTCAAATAAGGACTTCAGTATCTGGTACCTTATTCTGCCAGGTGATCTTCAGAATCTTCCTAAGACTGTTCAAATGAAAGCGATTCAGTTTCCTGGCATGGCATTGGTAGCCTGTCCAGGTTTTGCAGTCATACAACAAAGAGGTCAGCACAGTGACTGTAGACCTTCAGTTTGGTAGTCAGTCTAATACTTCTTCTCTCCTACATATTCCTTCAGAGCCTCCCAAACACTGAGCTAGCTCTGGCAATTCATGTGTCAACCTCAATCAATGTGTACATCCCTGGAAAGTACACTACCAAGGTAAGTGAACTTATCCACAGCATTTAAAACGTCTCCATTTGCTGTAACCAGTGGTTCCACATATAGATGATGTGGTGGTGACTGATGTTTTCTTGGTGTTAATTGTTAGGCCAAAATTAGCACAAGCAGTAGAGAATTGATCCATACTTTGTTGCATCAAAACTTTAGAGGCTTCATTGAGTGCACAATCATCTGCAAACAGAAAATCATACACCAACACTCTCTCCACTTTGGTCTTAGCTTATAGCCTTTTCACATTGAAGAATTTACTATCAGTGCCATAGCTGACCTTGATGCCCTGTTCATCCTCAGTGAAAGCATTTGACAACATGGCTGAAAACATCATGCTATAAAAAGTGTGGGAGCAAGTGCACAGCCTTGTTTCACTGCATTGGTGACTGGGAAGACACAAGAGCATTGTCCTTTATCTAGAACCTGGGTAAGCGCCCCGTCATGAAATTGACATACAATGCTGATGAACTTCTCCAGGCAACTGAATTTTGACATAATTTTCCCTAAACCCTTACGACTAACAGTATCAAAGGCCTTGGTCAGATTTACAAACATTGTATAAAGTCCTCTATTCTGCTCTTGGCATTTCTCCTGGAGTTGTTGGGCAGCAACACCATATCAAAATGTTCCTTGGCCCTTTCTGAAGCCACACTGGCTCTCAGGTAAATGACCATCTTCCAGGTGAAGGATCAGCCTATTAAGGAGGACTCTGGCAAGAACTTCTAGCAGCAGTGACTAAGAGAGATCCCCCCTTGTGATTGTCACAGGACAATCTGTTTCCTTTACCTTTATAGAGATGGACAGTGGAGGCATCCTTGAACTCCAGGAGATAACCTCATCTTACCATTGGTAATTAGGCCAGGGTTGGGTAAGCAGACAATTTTTTTTTTTTTGGAGGGCAGTTGGGGTTAAGTAACTTGCCCAAGGTCACATGTGTGTTAAGTGTCTGAGGCCGGATCCGAACTCAGGTCCTCCTGACTCCAGGGCCCCAAGCAGACAATTTTTAGGGCACCTTTTTTAGCCACTTCCTTAGAACAGGAGGTGAGCAGTGTGATCCTTAAAAGGCTGCTCAGACACCCAAGGGGCTGCCGAATCCCACTGCTGCTTCCAGTGAGAAACGACCCTATGGCCTGGGCTGTCCATGTGCAGGGTTGTGACTACAGCTCCCAGTATATCTGCACCTGCTGCTTCATTACTTGCCTGTTGCCACAGGACCTTGAGATAGGTATAATGGTAAAATGATATGGATGATGTCTTTTGATTCGTGCATAACTTGGATTAAAGTGAGGTAGAGTCGCATGAAGTCATTGACCTCACTCTCTTTTCCAGAGTCATCGCCATCCAGTGGCAGGACAGAATCAAGATGACTGGGGATGTCCCGGGATTCAGTGGATGAGCTTGGTGTCTTTGATGTCCAGCCAAGCTCTGAGGGCTCCTCAAGGCTTGCTTCAGCTGCCTTTGTGACTATTGGAACAAATTGTTCTTATCCACCCATTCCACCAGGGGAAGTCTTCACATGCTTGGGTTAGACACCCCCCTAACTCACCAATGGGTTTGAGAACCCTTGATTACCATTAGGTTAGCCCATCTGCTGAAATGGTTTACTGGGGTATGGCCACGGGCATGCTACAGCTTGGAGCCATAGGTGAGAGTTGGGTAGAACAGGTGGACACCAAAAGGTGGGAGAGCAACCCTGAAAAGGACTCAGCAGCCATCACAGCAGAGGTACCAGTCCTTCTTGAACACACCCTATACCCCAATGTGTAATATAAAAAGTCTGGAAAAGCAGACTGGAGCCAGCATAGAAAGGGCTTTCCATGGCAAACTCCTCTTAAGTTTACATTGTGGTACAGTGGAAAGAGCACTGATTGGAATCTAAATATTTCTGACAATACTTTATATCCCACCTCTGACGAGTGTTAGTGTATGACCTAAATGGATGATTTATAAGTTTTTTTTCCATTTCTAGAATTGTGATCCTGAATTTTATCCTAGAGGCAAGAGAAAGCCATCAGAGATTTTTGGTTAAGGGAATGATGTTATAAGACCTGGGGTTTAGAAATGTCATTTTGGTAGGTTTGGAAAACATCCTAGGTTGCTAAGATTGATTTAAGTACTGTGTCATGTGATGAGAAGATTAGTGATCTGGGAATCAGGCCAGCAGGGTTCTAGTCTTATCTTTGCCAGTCATTAGCTCTGTGACCCTAGACAAACCACGTTGTTACTGTCCCTCAGTTTCTTCAGCAAAATGAAGGGATTGACTAGGCTCTTAAAATTTGAGAATTAGAAATCGAGATGCTGTGGAGTTGCCTGCCTGGGGAAGGGCACCCTTGAACATCATTTTGGCAGCCAAGGGGAGGATAGATTGGAATGAGGAAGAGATGTGAGATAAGAATACCAATTAGAAGGGCACTACATTCGTCTTAGCAGGAGGCAATGCAGGCCTAAGCTAGGGGGTACCAGTCTCTGGAAAGGTGGGAAGTTGCAAATGACTAAGCAAATGACTAAAGTCACAGAGGTAGTGAGGTATAGAGATAAGACTAAATCTCAGTGCTCTGTCCAGCCACCACTTTCGGCCTTTTTGGATACCTCCAGAGGAATCCACAATGTTATCATTGATTCCACCTGTTTTGTGGATTTTACTGACCAGCATCCATTTGGGAGTAAGACATTTTTGGCACCCTTGGATTCTGTGGGGTGAATATTTAAAACCTGCAGTTCCCAGTGAATTTAGTATAGTTCAGACACTATGTCCAATAGTGAGCTACGAGTAGATGTGGGCACTGGCTAAGTCTTAGAAAACAGTAGGGAAAAAGTAACCAGAAGAGAAAAGGGAAATAGGCACATGTGTTCCTCCTGCACAGAACATGTGGGCACCCTTACAGATGTTGGTAACAAGATTGGGAGAGAGAATGTTAAATGGATATATGTTTTTGGGCATGGCCAATGTGAATTTGTTTTGCAGTACTATGCATGTTTATGATGAGATTTTAATTTTTCGGTGTTTGGGGTTTTTTGGGGGAGAGGAGTGATACAGTATAAACACTTGTAAAAATAATTTTTTAAAGTGAAAAAAAGGTGAAATGTTATGCCAATACTAAACCTTGTACACAATAGGTTTTCAGTATTTGTTGAATTTTAATGGGGTTAGAATAACATAACTTGGGGCAGCTAGGTGGTACAGTGAATAGAATACTGGCCCTGGAGTCTGGAGGATCTGAGTTCAAATTCGACCTCAGACACTTGACATACTTACTAGACATGTGACTTTGGGCAAGTCACTTAACCCCAACTGCCCTACAAAAACAAAAGCAAAAAACAGAATGACATAACTTTAGGGCCTCCTGAAAGGCAGCATGGCATAGTGAAATCAGGTCTAGACTAAACATAAAAAAATAGAAGTGGAAAGGAAATAAATGTTTTGAGTAGTTTCTTGTTCCTTTTACTCTAAATAACCTTTTAAACATCCTAATCCAGGAATCAATGCTCTAATGTCTATGAATCTTTCAGTAATAAATCCTTTTGCCTTTAGTAGTTTACAAAGGTATGTTAAAGTCTCCCCACTCTCCCCTCCCCCCCAAAAGCAGTAGAACAAAGAGAGAGAATTCTCACAATGTGACAAACCCATCCTTTTACACTAAATAATGGCTTAACTAGAAATTCTGGGCCCTTTGAGAATAGTTCCTATGCCCCTTTGTTAACTACCAGTGTTTCCTGAATCCATGATTGTTAGATGCATTTAAGATTATGGAGAGAGTGGAAAAGGAGATAGAACCAGCTAGCTGGATTATCACTTGTTTGCTGTGTTATAGTAGTGATTCTTTTCTGTTATGGGTTGAACTAGATGGATGCTGAGGTCCCTTCTAGGATAAAATTTTGTGTTTCTGGTAGAAAATATCTCTATTGTGTGTTCTCCTTTACCTTTTCCACTTTTGTCTTATAAATCAAAGCTGTATGAATAACTAATCTTTCAATACGCTGATCTTCTCCAGGAGGTACTGTTTGCAAATTTGAAAAAGCATTATGTGATCTTTGATCATGGTAACGGACATATAGGTCACTAATAATTGCTGGTTAAAACAGCAGAAATAAGTAGGAATCTTGGTAACCTTCTCAGTCAGATTCTTAGGAATCTCTTTAACTTTGGTTTCCAGGGTTTTTTGGCAGTGACTCCTTAGGTAGGTGGTGTAGTGGATAGAGTTCTGGATTTAGAATCAGGAAAACTCATCTTCCTGATCTCAGGTCTAGCCTCAGATGCTGACTAGCTGTGTGACCCTAGGTAAGTCACTCAACCTGGTTTGCCTCAGTTCCTCATCTGTAAAATGAAGGAAATGGCAAACTGTTCTGGTATCTTTGCCAAGAAAACTCTAAATGGGTTTTACACAGAGTCAGACCAGACTGAAAAAAAAAAAAAGACTGATCTGATGAACCTTAGCCATGCTTCTTAGTTTACCTACAATGACAAGTAGTAGGGTGACCTAGTACTTTCCATTGATTCTGCTATGAGAAGTGGAAGCAATAGCTCTAAATTCTATTTGGAGAAGCTAGTTATTAGCAATTCTGCAGGATTTTCCAATCCACTTTGACCAGGATCTTGTCACTGAATGTCAGAATGAAAGCTGACTTGATAATCATTCATGCCAACTGAAATATTTAATATCGTTTTATCAAAGCCCTTAGAGATACCAGAATCAAATTCCTTATCATTAGGTACTATTCCTTTCATGAGGAAAATGTCAAATGAGTGATTAGTATGAAGGATGAGAATCATTGGTTAGCCTCATCACCTTAAAAGTTAAAAATCATAAAAGGAGTTTGAAGAATTCTGAAATTAAAAGGTAATCAAACTACCCTAAATAAATAGATGCTAAGAGATATGAGACTGTGATTTAGGAGTATATATGATCTGGTTGGTCCACTTATATCTCGAAAATATACATTAAAATGTAAAACAAATTAAACACCTGCCCCTCCCCCCCCCAAAAAAGCTAATACAGTTTTGCAGAAGAAATAACAGGGAAACAGCTACAATTTAAAGAATTTGCCAGTGGGCCCTTTTCAGTGTGGCTCAGTCTTTTTACTTTAATGAAACATTATTGCTAAGGCTTTCAAAAGGACAATTATTTCAGCAAATTATTTATCATCTGCTGTGTTTGTAGTACAGTGCACATAGAGATAAAAATCAGATTTCCCAAGCAGCATACTTTAGTATAAGACCAAATCAGCATGCAAAATGCATATGTGGTATTAGGCATAATTATAAGATTATATTCCCTGAAGAAATGGTGCTGTTAGAAACTTTAACTTGGTATATGAAGGACCTACAGTGAACCAAAAGTAGATCATCAAACATTTGAATGTAGTACAAAATGACCTGTTAGGTCTTTTCTCAAGGGACCATCTGCAAGAGGAAATTCCATAAAATAAAATGTTGTGTCCCAGTTCCAGAAAGGAAAAATAAACACATTTTAAATGGTACAATTTGTATATCACGGCCCAGAAAGTAATTTTTTTCCTCAGTGGTTACCGTGGTAACATGAACTGTTTATATAACATCAAGGGGGGAGTGGGAAACTGGGTCACAATAGTAAAGGAGTTTAAATTTTGCAATTATTTTGTTTAGGGGAATGGGGGGGGGAGACTAGAAAAGAAAGGTTTCATTCTATATAAAAATATGTGTGTGTGTTTGATATCGTAAAATTTATCAGTTTTTGGCTTTACAGGTAAAACTTGAAAATTTTCAAGTCCAAATTTAATTTTTTAAAACAATTTTTAGATGTAAATTGTTCACCCTTTTATAGTTTCTGTGGGTACAGAGTCCATTGCTAGATTTATGCTTGGTAGGTGTTTCTAGAGTCGGTGCTTTGCTGACCTAGTCTTGATGTTCACTGCGCCGTCATTGTTCCATAATGAGACATCAGAGTAGAAATTTATATGGTGAGCTTACATTTTTCATTGTGGAGAGAATTTCCTCAAAGTATCCACAAGGATGAAATCAAAGATTTTTGAAACTTTACGATATAATTGTATCTTTTATCTAATTTGGTGTTTTGCACGGTAGATTTTAAAATTAAAACAAATTGATACCTACCCTTTGGGCACATTTTATTCCTGTTTGCTTTCTCTTGTTACAAATCTCTCTTCCTGATATTTCATCCATCCTTGTGGCTTCCTTAGAAGAAAATAAAATAAACTCCAGCCACATAAGTGAGTTAGGGGGGAGGCAGGTCCTGTGGCCAAGATATTTTCTCAGAAAGCAGTGAGATACAGCAACTCAGTTCTTGATCTTTTCTCCGTGGACTCCCCCCCACCTTTTAATGAACTTATATTTGGTTTGGTTTGGCTTTGGCTTTGCCTTTAGCAGGAAAATGGATTTTGAAAGATTGTCAAAGTTGACATTGTGAATTCATCTATAGGGACTGCCGTCAAATCTGAATTTTCTGATGATGGAAGGGAAGGTACGTAGACTAACCCCTCATTTTATAGATAAGCATATGGAGGCTCTGGAGAAGTTAAATGACATCTGCAAAATCACCACTTAGCTTTCTCTTACTGTCATCTGTCTTCCCCCCCTTTTCTGTGTGTGTGTGTGTGTGTGTGTGTGTGTATGTATGTATGTGTGTGTGTACATACATATATGCATATCAGTGAACACAGTCACCTCCTTTTATGGAATAGATTCATTCCTGAATTTTTAACTGAAATTGTAAATTGAATCATTTTCAGATTGACATTTGTGGCAAGATGTTCCTTGGGGGAAATGGTGGGATAATACAAAAATGACAGTGCTTCAGATCTAAAAAATCACTTCACTTATTCTTTCCCCCACCCCCCAATTTCATGCCTCTTGACTTCTCTGTAGTATTCGTTACAGTTGACCACTCTTTCTTGCATAGTCTCTAGATTTTCATGACAGACATGACTTTCATGTCTGACTGTTCCTGCTCAGTCTTTTTTGATGACTTAACGTCTATATCATACCCTCTAACTGTGAAAATACCAAAGGGTTCTGTCCTAGATTCTCTTCTTTTCTTTCTATGTTCTCTTTGGCTTGGTCACTGTGGAATCTCCTGTGGAATCTCTCATTCATACATATACACACACATACAATATATGTAAGACTGAGATTCAGTCTTATATTGCCAACTGGACATCTAATTGTCATGTCAGACTCAACATGTTTAAAGCAAAGCTCATTAACTTTATCCCCAAACTTATCCCTCTTTCTGAACGCTCCTCTTGCTGTTGAAGTCACTCAGGTTTGGAACCTGGATGTCTTCTTTGGGCCCCTAATCCCATGTATGTAATCACATGTCACTTCCATTTCTGCCTCTAGAACATCTCACATGTCTCCCATTCTCTCTACCTACACACCCTCTATCATTACCTGTCACCTGCACTGTTGTAGTGCTTCTCACCAGTCTGACTCATCTTCTGTATGAGCGACCAAAGTTATTTCTCTAAAGAAAAGGTCTTACTATGTGTTACCTTCCTACTCAGTTCATTTCAGTGATTCCCTGTTATCTGTAGGATCAAATTTAAAGTCCTCTGACATTTAAAGCTCTTTACAACCTGCCTGCCTCCTGCTTTTCTAATAAAATAAAAATCATCTCCTGCCATGCCCTCGGTAGTCCAGCAAGACTGGCCTTCTTATCATTCTTCATGCTTTTCATTGACTGCTCTACCTTGATGCAGTTCACTCTTTTGCCTCTGCCTCTTACCTCTTCCGGTCTCCCTAACTGCTGATGCCTTCTCCAAAGATGGTCTTCTGTCTGATCTGTATATCCCTAAATATGTGCGTACTGTCTCTCCTGGTAGAATGGAAGGTTCTTGAGGGCAGGGACTTTTTTGTATCCCCAGGGCTGAGCACCATGTAGGATGCTTAATAAATGCTTGTTCATTGATTCATTAAAATGTTTTTAATTATGCATTAATATTCAGAATTAGTGACAAAATAATAATACTATGATATTAGGGCAGGGGTTCTTAATTAAAAAAAAAACATATCATGTACCCCTTTGGTGATTTTTTTTAAAGCCTGTAGACTTTTCTTTAATATTTTTAAATAATTGAAGAAAATTCTGAATTTCAGCTAGCTATTAATTAAAATAGAGATTGTAATTTTTTTTTCCTCATCCAGGTTTGCAGATTCCCTTATCTAACCACAGACTACTTGGTAGATCTCTGGATCCCAGGTCAAGAACTCCTGCTTTAGGGTCAGGCTCCTATTGGAGAGCAAGTATACTATAGCTATAGCAGTAGCCTTAATTCAGGTACATAGTCTGTTTTAAAGCCCTAGTCAATGAGGTAAAAGTTATGGACCAGGTGCATAAGCAAGTCTTTCATTCCTACTCTATGAAGATTGGTTTTTTATTGCCTAGGTGGACCTATGTATATTAAAGGTGATGTCACAGTTGATTTGACCAGTATCTTCCATAAGTGTTTGGTTTAAAAGAAAATTTACAAAATTTATTATTTCTGTAAATGCAGGTTCTGCATTGTGAGTCTCCCATATGCAGGAAAACCAATGTGCCTTGTTTTGAAATAGGCAATAGATGTGGATAATGGAATATGTATTCCTAAGAAGTTCTAATCTAATTTTCCTATTGTAGGTTATAAGCCCCTTCACATAATAAAGTTCTCCAAAACCTTATAGAGCAAAGGATATTCTTATAATACCACTTATAATTATACTTATTTGTCTGTTCTAAATGTTCACATTTTTATATATGGATTTTTTCTGTAAAGTAGAAAATAACCTTCCAGCTGTATTGTACTTAATTTGTCTATTTTCTAACATTGCCCTCTGTTGGTGTTTTGAGGGAACACTGAATTAGGCTGTTTTTCCCCACAGAATCACTAAGCATCTCTTTTGGCTGTGATACATCAAATAACTATTGTAGACACTAGTGATTCCTTAAATGTAGCAGGGACTTAGTAGTTTTACTGTATAGCATCATCTCCTACATCTACATTGCATATGTATAGTAGTTTATGGTTTGTGCTTTTGCCCTTGACTTCTATTACTATTGCTGTAACAAGTCCATAGGAGATTTTAGTTTGGATCTAGCAAGAAGCAATGACAGGGAGAGTACAGAGAGTTGCCTTTGACACCTGCTGAAGCAGCCAGCTGTGGGACATGGGGGTCAGCGAGACCAGGGCAAGCTCTCAGTCTGTTGCCAGTGAGCTGTGGGCTAGGAGACTGTTCCTAGCCCAGCCCCTGGAACACAGTAGGTGCTTAATAAATGCTACTTGATAGTTGCTTCTAGGTTTTCTTATGTGCATACACATGCACACACACACATATTTTAAATAGATATATATATTTAAGTCGTACCCTGATTAGCACTCGTTCCCAGTCAATGAGTCCCAAGATTTTTGCTTAGAGAATCATAAATAACTCAGATATTTAAGTCTGATGTTGATGGAATGGTTATTCAGTGGTGGCTTTTCTTGAAGTGTGTGTGGACTCTGAATTTCAAAGAAGGTAATTTGCATTTAGCCATTAAGGGAAGGAAGAAGTCTGTCAGCAGCCCTGGAGTATGAGGAGGTATAAACAGTCTTGCTTCTAGCCTGAGATAGATTGTCCTGGTGCTAAACTGATGCATTTTTCCCATGAGCTGAGTTGGAAGCAGACCACCTGCTTCTGGAAGAGTCATGATGGCCTGGAATGGAAGAAGTGCCTATATTAAGTTCTGCTAAGCACCTGGAGAAGAGGCCTTTTCAGTTGGCTGTGTAATCAGAGCTGAGGATGCCTTCACAAAGTCTTGAGTTGGTTTCAAAGTGATCTTTTCCTAGTCTTGGCTGTGTTCTCGTGGTTTGACTTCTTCACTAACGGTGTCTGGTGAGATACAATATTGTAAGAGAAGAAGTGTGGCCTTTTCCCCCAGGGGGCTGTGTGACCCTGAGAAACAGATCTTGGTGAGTGGCCTCTGCATTTGTTCTTTTTCTTTCTAGGCAAAGGGATTGAAGTGTCCAATCTTGTGTGTTTCAGGTGAGGTGAGCCAGTGTCCAGGCTTTTCAGCATCCATCTGCCTAAAAACCAGGCCAGCATTGGTGCCTCGAGATGAAAGGAGTAACTTTCAGGAATCAACCCAATTGTAGCTGAGACTGGGACTCATCCAGGAATCATGCAGCATCTGGATGTGAACTGGGTGGATCAAATGTTATGTAGGAACTGAGCTCAGTTTGAGCTCACTCTCCTCCAGAGACACAGAGGGATGAGGGTGAGTGCGCCCCCTCCTTGTCCCCAGGTGTTGAGGCAAAGTATTTGTACTTTTGTTATTGCTACATCTTTGAAGTAAGTATCCCTTTATAAAAAGTTAATTGAAGTTAAGTGGTTAAATAGAATGGGAACACTAGTTTTTCACATCTAACAATGGGGGGAACAGAACTGGTGGGCTCAAAACCAGTAAAGAATAGATAGGTACCCCTAAAAACCTGAAGAGGGGCTGGAGCAGTCTGGCTCTGGAAAAGTGGACCAGAGTACTTACTACAGTAGCGGTACTATAGGAAACCACCGAGTATTACTTCTGTTGTTTATAAGGGTGCTTTTTGCCTGATTAGATTGGAGGCTTCTTTAGGGAAAGTACAGTGTCATTTTTGTCTGTGTTTGCAGCCTCTAGCATAGTGCCTTGCATGTGGTAGATACTTAATAAATGTTTGTTGAATTTAATTCTTCAGAAGATCTGTGATTCCGTGAGCCTTAAAAGCTACCTGATGCCCAGCTGTCTAGCTATTATTAAATCCTTTATGCAAGAAATTGATCCAAGAATAGTAGAAATTCTTTTTTTTAATAGGATGGAAGTTGTTGTTTTATTTTTTTTAATAAAACGGAAATTATTGGCTATTGAGGCCAAAAGAGTTGAAAAGTAAAGTGAATCAAAAAAATTGATTTATGAAGAGAGCTCATTCAAGAATTATTTTCCTTTGCAGAAAAAGTATGGGAAAAAGAAAGTTCCAATGTTAGCAGATAAGGAGATAGTGGAACCTGGGAAGTGTAAGACACAGCATTTTTTTCCTCACTATACCATTTATTTATATGTTTTTCTTCCCACCAGTCACCCTAGTACTGTATCTCAGGGATACCTCAAAGATATTTTGGGTTTGGTTTCAGACAGCACAATAAAGCAAATAGAGTATAAATTACACAATTTTTTTGGTTTCCCCATACATACCAAAGTTATATTTATTTAATTCTGTAATCTATTAAGTGTGAAATAATATTATGTCTAAAAACAGAATGTACGTACTTTAATTTTAAAAATATACTTTATTGAGAGACAGAACCAAAATGGCAGAGTAAAGGTAGGGACTTTCCTGAGCTCTCTCCCAAGCCCTCCAAATACCTTTAAAACAAACTCTAGTAGCAGAATCTACAAATCTAGTAGCAGAATCCACAAAAAGATGGTGTGAAACAAATTTCCAACCCAAGACCACCTGGAAGAGGGGAAGGAAAGGTCTGTTGCACCAGGGTAAGAGAGGAGCAAAGACCAGATCCCCATAAAGTCAGAGCAGGCCCCAAGGAAACTGAATCACTGGCAGCAGCAGCAATGTCCAGGCTTCTCAGCCCACAGATGCCAAAGACAACTAGAAGGTCTGTCAGACCTAGATGAGAGTGGAGTGCACTACAACACAGGCTGCGCCAGCACAGCTCCAACCCCAGCAAACCAGGAGCAGGCCTTGGGAGTGACTGAATCAGCTGTTTCCAGTGCTTTCAGCCCACAGACACAAAGGGGTTGAATAACTAGTCAGAAGATTAGAAGTTTGCTAACACTGAAGCAGGACAGTTGTTTTGTCCATACTTGGATCCAGGTCACTGCCCTGAGTAGTAGTCCCAGGGCAAGAAGGACAGTAGCACCCCAGAATTTGCAACAGCAGTGGAGGGGGGACCCTCCTCACATTTCCAGGACAGAAAAGAGTGATAGTGGTTGCTCACAGAGCAGGAGAGGAGTAGACACCTCTCCTTAAATCATACCACCTTGGAAGAACTGAAAACTTCTAGGTTCCTAGAAGTATCTCCAAAAGCAGCTACACAAAATCCCTGAAGTTTGGGATAGTAAATCCTCCACACTAAAAGCAGAGCCCTACCTTAACAAAGAGTTAAAAAGTCAAGTAATAGGATGGGAAAATGAGCAAACCATGGGAAAAAAACTTAATATGGTGACAAGAAAGATCAAAATCAAAACACACACTCAGAAGAAGACAACAAAGTCAAAGCTCCTTTATCCAAAGCCTCTAAGAAAAACATGAATTGGTCTCAGGTCATGGAAGAGCTAAAAAAAAAAGATTTTGAAAATCAAGTAAGAGAGGTAGAGAAAAAATTGGGAAGAGAAATGAGAGGGATGCAAGAAAATCTTGGGGAAAAAAAAGTCAACAGTTTGGTAAAGAAGACACAAACAAATACTAGAAGAAAAATACTTTGTTGCTAAAAAAAAAAATGCTAACCATTATCTGAGCCTTCATTGATTTATAATGTTTTTGTTGGTGGAGGGTCTTGCCTCAGTGCTTTTGGCTGCTGACTGATCAGGGAGGGTGGTGGGTGCTGAAGGTGAAAGTGACTGGAGCAATTTCTTAAAATAAGACAATGTTGAAGTTTGCCACATCAATTGATTCTTCCTTTACAAAAGATTCCCCCAGGGCGGCTAGGTGGCACAGTGAATAGAACACTGGCCCTGTAGCCTGGA
The DNA here is from genome assembly GCA_011680675.1 of Gymnobelideus leadbeateri. Taxonomy (NCBI): domain Eukaryota; kingdom Metazoa; phylum Chordata; class Mammalia; order Diprotodontia; family Petauridae; genus Gymnobelideus; species Gymnobelideus leadbeateri. Next base: position 167,116 of record WOXC01011027.1, on the reverse strand, counting down.
GGACCTGAGTTAAAATCTGGCCTCTATAACTTAACACAAAAAGTAGCCATGTGACCATGGGCAAGTCACTTAACCCCAATTGCCCTACCTTCCCCCCTCCAAAAAGAAAAAAAAATATTTCCCGATGCTGTTTGATAGCATTTTGCCCACAGTAGAAAATTAAATCAGCTGCAAGGTGGTGCGGTGAATAGAACAGGGACCCTGGAGTCAGGAGGACTAGAGTTCAAATCTGGCCTCACTTAACACTTACTAGCTGTGTGGCCTTGGGCAAGTCACTTAACCCCAATTGCCCTGCTTTTCCCCTTCCAAAAAAAGGCAAAAACAAACAAAAAACCCCCAATGCCTTAGTGTTCCAATTTTCCCTTGTGTTCTCCAGCATGTAACATGTTCGTTTTTTATCATTAGCCAATTGGATAAATGTGAGGTGGTATCTCAGACTTGTTTCAATTTACATTTCTCTAATGATTAGTGATTTAGAGCATTTTTTTAATATGCCTATAAATAGCTTAATTTTTTCATCTGAAAACTTGCCATTTCATATCCTCTGATCATCTGTCACCCTTCATTTTTTTTTTTAATGCGGTATTTGCAAAGTTCACCAAAGTGAAGTGAGATATAGTGAGCTGTATCTGTGCTAACCAGGAGGGGTGCTGCTTATTTTTTAACTTAGAAGCTGGAGCTTCTCGAGAGTGTGTTAGGATGGTGGGCTTAAAAGGGTGGCATGAGGACACAGTGATTACTAATGAAGTACACAGTGCTCAGCAGGAGACAAAAGTGGCACAAGATAGGCTTCCCTGGTGTGGGAAATCTATGGCTCAGTTCATGTAGACTTTGGATTTCCACTGAGCCCTTCTCTTCAAGATTATGCTATTAATGGAAGTATTTCTTATATGCAAAACCCTCCAAAAACAGCTAAACTGACTAATTATTGACTCAGTGATTTTTACATTTACCATTCTTAGAAAATAGCTAATATTTAATTCCTCTCTCAACATTGAGGATTGATGAACAAAACCATCTGTTTGCATTTATCAAGAAATCTTGTATGACCTTAAAATTTACATTAGAAAGTCCTTCCTGGAGAAAAGACTTACAAGATTGCATTTTACTCCACTGAGTCAAAAGCTTTTTTGTAATCAACAAATAGAACAGTCTTGGTATTCTCTATACTGTTTGACCAATTCTTATTATGATTTCTGTTATGGAAAATTATTTATCAAAACCCATGTGTCCCCTTATATTTTCATCTCCCTTAGGGAGAAAGAGGAAGAAAGAATTTTTAAAGATTTTATAAAGATGAGTTAGCATATGGGTTAGTAGTAATTAAATCATAACTCCATTCTTTTGATAACTTTTCCCTCCCTTTGTATATATTTGTATTTATTACTTCAATTTTTTTGTTGTATATATTTTGTACTTGTCCATTAGAATGCAAGTTTCTTAAGAGGAGAAATTGTTTCATTCTTTATACTTATATCCCTAGAGCCTAGCACAGCACCTGGCAGGCAGTAGGCCCTTAAATACTTATTGATAGACAGCTTTTAAAATGAAGCTTTGATATTTTCAAAATCGTGTAGCTTTCAGCATTGATTTTGTCATTATTTGCTTGGTCTGTTCTCGCCACTTTTCCCAACTTCATGTTAAGCATCACTTTGATTTTGTTGTGTAGCATATCAGGATCTTGAGATGTTAGGTCCCCACTTTGGGACTTCCTCTGTCATGGAGAATAAGAATAGATTGTTGAAATAGGTGTCTGTTATTTGGGAATGGCTGAACAAATTGTGGACTGTGAATAAATGGAATATTTCTGTGCCATAACAGATGGTTAATGTGAAGAATTCATAGAAACTTGGGAACACTTGTAAAGGCTCACATAGGACTCATTAGCTCAGAGATTTAGAGGTGAAAGAGCCTTGGAAGGCCATCTAGTCCAGCCTCTCATTGATCTGCTAGGAGTTATACGAACAGCAAGTACCAGAGGTGGTTTTGGAGCCAGGCCTCCTGATTCAAAACCCAGAACTTTCTCAGCCATATTTCAGTCCTGTGAAGGTTTTATAAAGATTGAGACAATGAGTCTAAGAGTTGGTAGTTACTGAGGTTTCGGTTGCTTTTTTTGAGTAGTAATATGGGCTGAATTTTTCAGTTTTGATGCTTTCCGCTTCCTTGGTATACGTATTAGTTAACTTTTCTTATTTATGCTGTATTTTTCTACCCACTTATCTCCCGTATTAGAAGGTAAGGTGCTTGTAAATAGGGACTGTTTCATTCTTTGTACTTGTACCCCTAGCACCTAGCCCATGTCCTGACACATAGTACATGTTTAATATATACTTGATTATTTGTATCACATATGCATGTGAACATATGCAGAGTTAAGTAAGCAGAACCAGTGAAAACAGAAGAAAACCCCAAACCAAAACTAAACGCTGTAATTATAATTACAAAGGTTGGTCCCAGAGAAGAGTTAAGGAAATGCATCTCCCTTCCTTCATTGAAGGTGTAGGATACTGTGGGTATGGAATGTTGCATATACTATTAGACACCATTGATTGGTTGATTTTTGGTTTTTTTCTTCCTTTGTTTATTAGTTGTCATAAGAGATTGAAGAGGGGGAAAGATATTTATGAATGAAGGTAATATAACAACACAGATCAATAAAATAAGATTTGAGAAAATGGAATGTAATAGAAACATTATACACATTTGTTCTACTTCCCAATGTTTGTTGTCCTGCCAGCTTAAGGTTAGAAGGCTTGAGACATGAAATTGGACTTAGCACTCTCTTCTGCAGACTCACTTTCCTTCCGATGCTTTTTGTTCTCTTACAGTGTTAGTTTAACTTGATGTCGCTCTTGGATACCATTTTTCTGCAGTTGACAAGGAGATCAAGAATTTCTGACTGAGGTAATTTCAGTTCTCTTTTGGCTTCATTTTTGTGGTGACCCTATATAATTTAACCCTTTTGGGGAATAGAGGCCAGTATCTTTGCCCTTTTTTTCCATTGAATAAGTCAGTTTGAAGCTGGAGCAATTGTTCTCATCTTTTCAGCTTTACATCTCTTCTAATTTGATGTTAATTCTTACTTTTATTTTGATCGATCCATGGTCTGACTGTGCACAGACAGCTTTGCCTCTGTTTTTGTGGACGTCACATCAGGCCTGGGCAAGGTCTAAATGTAGAGAAATTTCTGTGGATGACAAGGGTCTCCTGGATGAACCAGATTCCAGAAAACATTATGCTGATTTTATTAAGTCCTGGAATATTTCAAGAGCCTCCTGAATAAGATCCAGTTATTCCTGAGTTCAGTTTAATTATCCACATTGGAAAACTGAGTGGATAGATAATACTTGCCATCCAGAAGCCAGTCTGTAGTTGGTTAGTCCGGTGAGTGAGTACATTGGTGGGTGTGCCTGAAGCAGGCACTGACCTCAGTGAGTTAGGCCTGCAGTTTCACTGGTGGAAAAGACACAAATGGGTTGTGATCGGCACATTCTGCACTAATGAGATTGCCAGTCCATCAAAGTGTGCGATAGGGTTTACAAACTGCTGTCAGCACAGCTCTTTGTGGTGGGCAGGTAGTGAAAATAACCCCATTTGACAGATAGATTATTCTATGAATAATGTGACAACATTCTTCAAACCATATCAACATATAGTACTTAATAATTTCAGTGAAAAAATCACTCAGAGGATGGCTAAAGATGTTGGAAAATACAGTTCAGGATTTAAAGATGAAAGAGGCTCAACTTAAGTCTTACAGGTTATTCAGAAATCTTAGGCCTCTGTCTAATGAATCATTTCCTCAAAGAAAAAGGAGGGTGCCAAATATGATTGAAACTGATTGTATCTTAGCATAGGAAATGACTGGCTTACTAACATGCACTCATTTCAGAACCCTGTTGGCCACACGCACCCGGATCATTGTTAGAACAGAGGTAAAAATCAACACCAGATTAGCAGGAGGAAGGTGAGAAGAAAGCAGTGCTGTTCTAACAGCTTCACCCAATCTATTTAAACATGCTACCAGTTCTGAGGAGTAGGAAATAGAGCACAATTCCACTTTACAGAGTTTATTAACTACCAGTAGCTCCATGTATTTAATGCTTTGAAGTTTTCGGTGTACTTTACATTATGCCATTGATCCTCTCAGCAGCCCTGTGGGGAAGGGGGGGTGGGGGGGGCATTATCCCCATTGTAAGTTGTGGGGAATGGGTCTGTACCTGTGTTTTCACCCTGAGTATGGAGAGACCTTCCCCTCGTGTCTAAGAGTCTGTGACCAACCCATTGTCACTCAAACCCATTTCTTTAGGTCAAACCCTTTAGGTCTGTCTCTGTCCACTATGCTGTGCTGTCTCAGTATCCCCATTATTGAGATAAAGAAGCTCAGTCCTTGATTAAGTGACTTCCTAATAGGCAAGAGGGCTAGTGTTAGAAGCAGTATTCAAACCCAGGCAGATGCCAAGTGCAGGGCTCTTTTAAGAAATGTTTCATTGATACTTTTTAAAAAATCACTTCCAGGGCTGCCAGGTGGCACAGTGAATAGAGCACCACCCTTGGAGTCAGGGACCCGAGTTCAAATATGACCTCAGACATTTGACGTGCTTACTAGCTGTGTGACCTTGGGCAAGTCACTTAACTCCAACTGCCTTCCCCCCTCCAAAAAAGGGGGGGGGGAAATCTCTTCCTTACCCCTGCCCACACAATAAAGCTCCCTCTTAAAATTTTAAAAAAAGTATAAGCAAAACACAGCAATAGATTGGCCATATCTGGCTTTGTTGCACCTATAGTCTACCCTTCTGCTTGAGAGAAATAGGTTTTACCAGCAGGTTCATTACCCTTTCCCCTTATACCTTGTTGACTTAAATTTAATTCAGAAAAAACAGTTGGCACAGGAAACTGTCTAATGTATTTATCATGTAACATCATTCATTATAGTTGTTTTGATATCATCTGTCTCTTCCCATCTCCTCCCATTAGACTAAGCTTGTTTAAGGGAGGGATTGGCATCTAAATGTTGTGTCTAACCCAGTGCCTTAACTAGTTCTCTAGACACTTTTTTGTAGTAGCCTCTTTTTTGTTGATTGATGTTTCATCATTTTAAGACCAATGAAGCCTTCCTTGGTTCCCCATGAGTAAAGAGTGACCTTTCTCGGACCACTCCTAGCACTTTGTCTTGTTCTTTTTAATGCACTAATCTGTTTTTGTTTACTGTGTTTATGTGTTCCAGGGGGGCCAGAATGATTTAGAAGCAACATTAAGTAGTGGAAAGAGGGCTGAAATTAGAGTTGGAATACTTGGGTTCTTGTCCCAGACCCCACACTTAACTGCCTGTGTTGCTATCTCTCTGAGCCTCAGTTATCTTATTTGTAAAAATAGAATACTACTTGCACCTGTGGCGAAATGCTTTGTAAAGCCTATAGAGTTCTCTGTACAAAAGCACTTAATACTGAACTGAATTTCTGTCTTGGTGCTTGGCCCAGAACTTTGCACACAGTAGGAATTCCATGAATGTTTGTTAAACTAATATAGATTGCATTAACATGGATTATATACTTTTATGTATGAAAATAAGACAAGCCTCTCTCTAGGCAGCTATTATTTCTATTGTTTTATGTCCAGCCACTGTTAAAACTTAGGGCCAGGTTACCAAATGGCAGCTGTCCTTTTGTCATATGCAGTTTGAAAGAAATGAAAAAATAGTTCTGGATCTCACCTGATGTGATTTGGGGACGAGTCAGTTTATTTGTAATTATTTCTGTGGGCTCAAAATTTGTGCCCAAATGTTTTGTGAGGTCTTATTACTAATAGAATCTTCATGTAAAGCCTTCTGACAAGCCCCACACTTCCTGAAATAGATTATGTTGCATTATTTCTTAAGACATTGTCTACTCAAGCTGCCTTTCCTTTCCAGTGAGTATAATGAGCCCTGGAAGTTGTAAGTGTAATTGAAACATGCCCTCATCAATGGATGCCATGAAGGCAGTTTAGTTTATAGAAGTTATCTCAGATTCCTAGTCCACACTTTTGCTGATTAAAGAAACTTAAGTCAGTGTTTTTCATCCCCAGATTGATTAGCTATGTAACCTGATAAAAGGAAGGCTAAAACCACTGAATATACCACTGCCTCAAGATCCTGCTGAGTTACCACGAAGACCAAAGAAGCGCTAGCATTAGCCAACTGTCATTCCTAACTATCTTCAAACCCTTCAGAACCTTCGAGTTCCAGGATTCCACCTTTTCACTAGGGAAGGGAATGAACTTACTGTTTATCTGACTTTGCATACTACATGATTTTTTTTAAAGGTATAGGTACATTCAATTTTTTATGAATTAAATCACTTTTCAATCTAGTTAGAGCTACTGTTTAAAGATACACTGCAGTAAGCTGAAGGGTCCTTTTGTAAGTGTTAATAGCTTCTAAAAATGGTACCATCAATGTGTTGCAGTTGAAACCTAGGGATGCCAAAAACTGTTGAGGTGAGTGCTCTGCCCACCCAAAAACTTTTGTGGTTTCATGATGTGTTGTGGTGGAACCGTCTTAAAGAAGTCAGAGTCAGACCACCTCTAATCCAAGTATGGGCATTTATTGAGATTGATGCCTCTTATGAAGCAAGCTAAGTTCTAAGAGGAACCAGCAACTTCAGAGAAAGTGAGATGGATTTTTATAGGGTAAAGATGCAATTACATAATCAAAATTTACATAGAATAGAGGAATATGATTAATATTAAAAAGGCAGGAGGAGTTTGTGAAAGGATTGGGTAGTGGAAGAGAGGATCCCATCTATGGCTTGGTGGTCATACTACTCTCCAGCTGGCTAGCTATTGTGCTCTTGTATCTCTTGTCAGGATAGATAGTTCAGTATTGTGGTTCTGTCTTGCGTTAGATGGATGATGTATGTGATTGTGGTTGAATACAAGGACACACCCATTTCTGTGGGAATGGGTCTGGGGGCAGTGACCAGGTAGAAGCAGTAGCTGGGTTCCCGTCATATGGACACACCTGTGTTTCTGTGGGAACTAAGAGTTCAGGGACACACATGTTGTTCTAGGGAGCAGTGAGGCATATATGAAGAGGTTAGGACATTGGGGCAGGGAGTGGGTAGGTATAGCGGGCCTGCTGTTCAGTGGGGCCAGGTCTATAATGAAGTTAGAATATTGGGGCCGGGGGCAGCTTTATTAGGATTCCATCAAATGTATCTCCAACCTACTTCACCATCTGTTTCAGCTCTTCCAAACAAGTCATTAACTAAGCTTCAGTCTCTTCCTGCACTGTCTTCATCTTCCCATATGGAGTTCCTTTTTGTTAAAGAGGCCCACCTGAGTGTCCACACCTTTCAAGAAACCTTTTCTGATTCCCCCTAGCTCCCTCTTTTCTTAGAGCTCTTTATCTGGATGTCTCCTTTGTCCTGGAAAGTGTACCGTATCTAGACTCAGAATGATGTCTCCAGTGCTTACTGTATTTTCATGGAACCCTGTTTCATCATGTGTAAAATGAGGGGCGTCTTCAGTAATCTTTGGTCCCTTTCAACTCTGTGATCTTTATCACATACTTCTTTTTTTATTATATCACATAAATTATATTTTCCCTTCTTTTCCCTCACTAGATTATAAATTCTTCAAGGTAGAATTGGTGCTTTTCAACTTTGTCTTCTTGCCTAGATCACAATATTTTGTATATAGTTGGTGCTTAAATGTTTATTGAACAGAATTGAATTTGTTGAAATTCAATTACACCCACCCAATTACTAATTACCCTGGTTTGCACCCTCTCTACTATTTCTTTTTTTTTTCTTTTAATTTTGGAGGGGGAAGGCAGGGCAATTGGGGTTCAGTGATTTGCCCAAGGTCATACAGTTAGGAAGTATTATGTGTCTGGGGCCAGATTTGAACTCAGCTCCTCCAGACTCCAGGGCCGGTGCTCTATTTACTGCGCCACCTAGCCACCCCCCTCTCTACTATTTCAGTGGTCTCTTGGTTGGTGTCCCTGCTTCAGTCTACCTCCCATGTAGTGACTGAAGAGATTTTCCTTAAGTGCATATTTGTGTCACTGCTCTACTCAGACTACAGTGACTTGTTATTACCTCTAGGTAATTAAATTACCTCTAGGGGCAAAGGTAAATTCCTCAGGCATTTAGTACTAAGCTTTAGTACCTTTTACCACCTGCCTTTCCACCCTTATTACACATTACTTTTTTTTTTTACATGATCTACAGCCCAGTCTTAACATTCCTTATAGACAACACTCCGTTTCCTATTCTCATGCCTTTGCACTGCCTGGTTTCATGCCTAGAATATAACCCTTACTCACCTCTGCCACTTGGAACCCCCAGTTTCCTTCAAGAATCAAATCAAGCTCAGAGATTGCACAGCAGAAGGTCACTGATAAAAAAGAAAGGCTGTATGTGTACCAGAATACTTACTGGGGATAAGCATTTATACAGTGTCTCCTCTATGCTAGGTGCCATGCTAAGTGCTTTTCAACAGCAACCCTGGGATGTACGTGCTGTTATTATCCCCATTTCACAGTTGAGAAAACTGAAGCAGACAGTGGGTTAAGTGACTTGCCCAAGGTTACACAGCTAGCAGATTTGTGAGACTGGATTTGAACTCAGGTCTTCCAGGCCCAGCACTCTATCCACTTCACCTTCTGGCTGGCCCCCATGCTTTTTAGCAGTGATTTTTGTCATAACAAACTGGAAACAAAGTAGATGGCCATTGATTGTGGAACGGCCAAACAAAATATGGTACATAAATCTAATGTTACATTACTGTGCTGTGAGAAGTAATGGTATGAGAAATACTGAGAAATATGAGAAGACTTAGATGAACTAAAGAAGAGTAAAGGTAAGCAGAGCCAAGAAACACAGGGACTGCAGCAATGTAAATGGAAGGAATGATAATCACATAACAATTAAATGGGAATATTGCAAAATTATAAAAGATAAGCTTGGTCCCAAAGAGGAGATAGGAGGAAACACTTTCACCCTCTCCTGGGAGTATGGGGAGGAGGGTTCATGGGGTTGCAAGGTTTCATATACCATCAAATGTTTTCAAGGTATTCATTGGTTTTGCTGAAAATTTTTTTTCTCTTCTTCTTTTTGAAAAATTCTTTGTATAAGGGAAGGCTCCCTGGGAAGGACAGAATGTATTATGCAGGGAGAAATATAGGTGTTATATAAGAAAGATCAATAAAATTTTATTTTATTGATTTTAAAATTCATTTCATTTTAATAATTTACAAGTTGGAGAAGCAAGGTAGAACCAGATCTTGGAGGATTTGAAAGGTAAAAGGGTGGGAGCTGTTGGAAGTTTAAGGTTAGGAGAGTTGACATAACAAAACTATGCTTCAGAAAGATTTATCTGTCAAAGGTAAGCAGATTGCTGGAGTTAAGAAATTGCAGTCAGGATAGGAGCAATGAGGAAGATAGCAATGGGAACAGAGAAGGAGGAATAGATACAAGAAACAATTCAAAGGAAAAATGAGCAGAATGTGAGAACTGCCTAGATACAGAATGTGAAGGAAAAAGATGACTTGGGTATTTGCCAGAGTTCCAAGCCTAGGGAATCAAAAACACACTTGGACTTTTAATAGATAAGAAAATATAGAAAGGCAATTTCAGAGCGGGAAGGAGATAGAATAGGAGTCTCATTTTGGAAATTCTGAATTTAAGTTGACAATGTTCAAATAGAAATGCCCAGTTAGCCACTGAGGTGGCAGGACGAGATAAGATTATATAAATAACAGATAATCACATTGATCAAGGACAACAGATAAGTGTGTTATGGTTTTTTATACATTTGAGAGATAATAACCCTTTTAATTGACTTTGATCTTATTGTTTTGAGATGATTAGCAATCTGACTTTCTTAGTTTGGGCAGGACATAATCAGGTGTAAAATGCTGTAGTACAAATTAATGTTTGGTCTAATTTTTTTAAGCTCTAAGCAGATAGCCATGCAACATGTATAAAAAGAACACTTGTAAATTAGAAGGTTTTAGTGTTGTGATCAATTAAAACTCACTGTCACAAAGTTGATATGACATTGATTTTATAATTATTATTGTGCTATACAGTAACTAGGTACAAATGGTGAATATTACACCTCAGTGACTTTAAGAATTTAATATATTTGTCTTCCTTCTGTTTTCCACTGGTATTTATTAGTATTGACATCATTTTTTTTTCTGTTGCCATGTACAGTTTTATTGTAATCCCACACACTTAGATAGACTTCCCAGTCCCTAGTGTTTTCTATGCTCTTAGCACCCCATCTCTTCTGCTGTGGCCCAAAGTAAAATCTCTTTTAGGTCCCTACAAATCTCCCCCAACTTGAAAAGTTTATGAGCAACACCTCCAACTTTTCCTAGGCCTCACTACTACTACTTGGAGTCCTTGCTTCCGGTGGTCCCTGGGCAGTGGGGGCAAGGAACAGGGAACAGCATGATCATTTTATTTTGTGGAGTGTCTTAGGTGAAAAATGAACTTCCTGTTTGCTTGGTGGAAATGTGATGTCTTTATGTTTACCCCCAGTGGGCACTTTGCCCCACAGGTGCTTTTAAAACTTTTTCTAGCTCGGACACCCACTCCTGGACCAACAGTATTTCTCAGAGCACTAACTGCTTAGGAATGCCTGCCAGGGTCTCTCCCCAGGAAGAATTTCTAGTAGGACTGTCTCCATTATGGGGCACAATTGAAACAGATTCAATCAAAGTAAAATACCTTTTTGGCTCTTGTCTCTTCAGCAGAATGAAGTACCTATGTTCCCCTTTCTCTGCTTCTTGGCCCTGTCCTGGAGTTTCACACTTCCTACCCTTATTTTCCACTACTATAATTCCATTTCACTGCCAATCCCCAGCCTATCCCTATGAAAATTAAGATAATAGCTGAAGCATCAGGCGACTGGTATATGTGCAGAAGGCATCACCCTGCTCAACTGGCTTAATTCCCCACATAGTAAAGGTCAGGGAGTTTGCTTCTGAGAGAGTGGTGATAGAAGTCCCTTGGGGAGACTTTGGAACATGTATAGACATTCAGTAACTGGTTCTGGTCTGCTATCCACAGGCTACTTTTCTCAGAGACTGAGATTTTAGAGGGTAGAGTATGCATTCAAAGTATTGGGAGAAAATATGTTTACTTTGGTTCTTGCTATATTGAAAGCAAATCTCTTCTTATAAAAGATAATAGATGTTAAGTAAATGGTTAAATGGAACTAGAGTGCTAGTCATTGACAGTTAACAGTAGGGAAACTGAGCTGAATGGAGGCTTTAGCTGATTGCATTAGAAAAAAGACATTCAGCCCCCCAGAATTACCCTTGCAACTCTGAGGGTGAGATCTAGCCAGCCTGGTTTCAGTTATTGTGGTCCTAGAGCATCCTTCCTACATGTAATAAAGACCCTTGGGATTCCCAGGAACCCTGGAGACATTTTCTGACCTGGACTTAAGCTTTCAGATATCCAAATTGATGAGATTCTAGGGAAATTGGCCATTTTTCTTCCTTTGTTGTAGGTTATAATCATATAGTCCTTTTCCATATGTATTTCCCTTAGAAGTGACTTCCTTTTGAAATGTTTTTTCATAGATATCTACACTTGCTGATTTGTTGAATGAATAAATACCAATGTTTAATATTTTGCTGACTCCTGATATTGAGGCTAATATAAGAAATACAGTTTGTATCACTAAAATGTTATTTGGTGCCTAGTTGGGAAGTGCTTAACTAGAGAAAAAGAAAGAACTGATCTTTTTTTCTTTCAAAAAAATAAAAATTGTTGCCACTTTTGTTTTTGTATCATATATTTCTCAGCCTTTGCTAAAGAGCTATCCCTAATAATAATAAGAAAAGTTGAGCAAAATTAACCAGCATATTCAGAAAGTCTGATGTTATGTGCAAGTGTTTCATATCCATGTCCACTTCCTCTGTGTCTTCTCATATTCTTTCCTTCAATGGCCCTTTTTTTTCTTTTTTATACAATAAGCATTTATTATCCCTCCTCTCACTGCTATCCTCCCTACCCTCAGTTGAAAAATAAATGAATGAATTAATGAAACATTTTTAGCCTATGGTTTTCTTTCTTGTCTTTGTCTCCCTGGTTTAGATATCAAGGCCGTATTTGCATAATGGAAAAAGATTTGAAGGATGCCTTTGCCTATTTTTACGCAGTTTTTTAATGTTGAAATTGAATATTGGCTTTGAATATTTGAAAGACTTCACTTTTAAATCCATCTGGTCCTGGGTTGTTTTTTTTTTCCCATTTGGAGTTCCTTTACGGGTTGTTCAGTGTCTTTACCTGATATTGAGTTGCTTAAATAGTCTATTTCTTATTTTGTTAATTTGGTATTTAATATTTTTGTAAATATCCACACATTTCCTCTAGGTTGATAATTATTTTAACATATAATTTGGCAGGATACTTTCTGACAGATTCCTTTATTCTCCGTTTGTCATGAATTGTCTGCTGTTACTTTTAATAACTTTATTAGTTTTTCCAAAAACACCACATCCTACTTTTATCGATCCAGTGGGGGGGGGGGTGCTTTTAATTTTACTAATGTCTGTTTTTCTGACTTTTATACTTTGTTGGTTGACTATATTTTTCTTGTTGCATTAGAACAGATATGTAGACTTCTATCTTATTGTGAGTTCCTCATGCATTGTACATAGGTTGAGCTTTGCCAGTGTGCCTTGGGAAGCCCAAATAACAAATCTTTAATACTTTAGAAATTCCCTTTTTAAAAGAAATTCCCTTTCTTGGGACCCTCAGCCTTCACCTTTAAGGGCTTATTTGACCTAGTTTACAATTTTCTTTTTAAAATAAAATTAAATAATTTTTAAATGAAGATGTTTTAGTTCACACACAGCTCCCTATACTCCATTTGAGGAGGCAAGAAAAGCAAAATCCTCTATTATAAACTGGTAAAGCCAAGCAAAATTCCCATATTGGCTGTGTCACCCCAAAATGTGTCTTAATGTGCCCTGAGCCTATCACTTCTATCAACAAGTGGGTACTCTATTTGATCAGAGTTCCAGAGACTAGTTAATTGTCTTTACAGTATTTTTGTTATTGATTCTATCAGAGGCCAGCAGACTTTTTCTATAAAGGGCCAGTTTGTAATAACTCTTTTAGGTTTTGCTGACCAAGAAGCAAAATCAAGGATATTATGTAGTTAAGTTTAATTTTTTATTGTTGAAATTCAAAAACAGTAATAATAATTGGATATAATTTTTTTTCTAACTTAGAATCTACTAATCAGAAGAATGGAATTTTTTTTGGAGGGGGAATAAATAACATTTTGCCTAATTGGGGTTCAGAAATTCTCCAATATCAAAATTGATTGCAAATGTTCAACTGTTAATGCTAATTTATTTCATCCTTGAAAATGTGTTTTCACAGAGATAGCTACTGCCAAATACTTATATCCATCCATGTACACATGATTTTAATTGATCATACTTATTGCTTGAAAGGCATTTATAAAATTCTCTTAGATCCTTCTCTTGATATTTTGTCTTTGAGCATATTGCTACATTCCAGATTAGTCACTTCCAGTTAAAGGTTAGGTGGGAGCTCCTCAACTGCACGGTTAAAATGGGATTTTAAAATATGGAAATTTCATTTGCTTTGGCATCAAGGTCTGAGAAACTTCTGCAACTATAGTTTGGGCTTGAACAATATATCTGCTGCAAATTTGTGTGAGAATGGAGGTTCACTTGTTTTAACTTTTAATAGCACAAGAAGGGATACACACACACACACACACACACACACACACATAAAGCAGCTTGACATTACTTGTGATTGAAACAACTTCAGTTGTCACCAAATTGGCTTTTTTTTACAGTGTAAGTTTCACTGTTCTGTCTTTGCAATTTTAGCTTGAATTCATTAAGAAATATTATCAAGTCTACAGGAGAAGCTAATTTCCAAAGATGCTCAGTGTTCAGTAATAGCTGTTAAGGGTCATTTCCATTCAGAAAAATTTCAGTCCTTGGCCTGAGCTCAAAAAATTGTAATAAAACTTTTCTTCTTTTTGTTTTGACATTATCAGTATGCACTGTTAATTTTTTTTAATTCCTTTTTTAAAAACAAATGCTTTATTAACTTCTGTTTTACATCATTCATTTCCGCCAGGTTTTGAGTTACAATTTTTCCCCCTTTTTTCCCCTACCCAACCTCCCAGAATAGCAGTCCCACAAAATATCGCTTCCTCCAATCTGCTCTCTCCCATACCTTCTCCCATACCCCCTTCGACTTTTCCATTAGAGGAAGGTGAATCTCTGTGCCCCAATGCCTGCACATCTTATCTCCCCATTACAAGCAAAAGAGTATTAATAATAGTATTTATATATATTTGAAACATTTAATGTTAAGACCTCAAATTTCAGATCCATTTCCTTCCTTCCTTGTCACCCATTCCCTCTGGGAAGATAAGTAATTCAGTATTTGTTGTACATGTCTAGCTATACAAAACATTATCATAGTAGATGTATTGTACAAGGCTGCTTATAATTCCATCCCACTCATCCCACCCCCACCTGGTCCATTCCCTACTTGATCCTGTCCCTCTTCTATAGTGGGTACTTCCAACCTCCCCTCCCCCCAAGAATGCCCTCCCATCCATCATCCCGCCTCTCATTTCCCTTCCCCCTATTCTGCTGCAGGTTGAGATATCCCATTTAGTATGTATGTCATTCTCTCCCTGAACTAAATTCAGTGAGAATGTGGTTTTGCCTTTTTGTCTTCCTATTCTTCCCCTCCCGTGCAGCCACTTCCCCTTGCTTCTTCTACATGAGATAGTTTACCCTACCCTGTCTCTCCCCATCTCCTCTTGCCACTTTCCTCTTTCATCTCATAATTTCACCCCTTAAGTATCCTCCCTTCCCAACAAATTCAACCTATGTCCTCTATCCATATATAACCGTAACCATACACACACACATTCACATATGTATTCATATGTCCATATACCCTTCTTCCATTATTTTCATACTGAGAAAGGTTTCATCAGTCACAGTTATTGTTTTCCATATAGGAATGTAAAGAGCTCAACTTTGATAAGTTTCTTTTGATTTCTTTTCCCTGATTACTTTCTCAGGCATCTCTTGCTTCTTGTGTTTGGATGTCAAATTTTCTATTCAACTCTGGTTTTTTCCTCAAGAATGCTTGAAAGTCCTCTATTCCACTGAATGACCATATTTTCCCCTGAAAGAAAATACTCAGTTTTGCTGGGTAGGTGACCCTTGGGTTCATTCCCAGCTCTTTTGCCCTCTGGAATATAATATTCCATGCCCTTTGATCCCTCGGTGTAGAAGCTGCCAGGTCCTGTGCTATTCTGATTATGTTTCCACAATATTGAAATTGTTTCTTCCTGGCTGCTTGTAGTATTTTCTCCTTGATCTGGGGATTCTGGAACCTGTCTATAATATTCCTAGGAGTTTTCTTTTTGGGGATCTTTTTCAGGAGGTGATCAGTGGATTCTTTCAACCTCTATTTTGCCCTCTGGATCTAAAACATCAAGGCAATTTTCCTTGAGAATTTCTTGAAGGGTGATTTCTAGGTTCTTTCTTTGATCATGGCTTTCAGGTAGTCCAGTAATTTTTAAATGGTCTCTCCTGGATCTATTTTCCAGGTCAGTGGTTTTCCCATGAGATATTTCACATTGCCTTCTATTCTTTCATTTGTTTGGATCTGCTTAACAGCATCTTGATATCTCATAAAGTCATTAGCTTCCATTTGCTCCAGTCTAACTCTGAAGGAATGAATCTCCTCAGTGAACTTTTGAGATTCTTTTTCCATCTGGCAAATTCGGCTTTTTAAGGCATTCTTCTCCTCATTGCCCTTTTGGGCCTCCTTTGCCATTTGAATTAGTCTGGTTTTTTTTTTTTTTTTTGCTTTTTGGGGGGCAATTGGGGTTAAGTAACTTGCCAAGGTCACACGGCTAGGTTTTTGTTTGTGTGTGCATTAAGTGTCTGAGGTCGGATCCGAACTCAGGTCCTTCTGACTCCAGGGCCGATGCTCTACTCACTGCGCCACCTAGCCGCCCCAGAGTTAGTCTATTTTTTAAGGTGTTGTTTTCCTTAGTCAGACTGTTGACCCTCATTTCATACTTTTCTTGCATCCTTCTCATTTCTCTTCCCAATTTTTCCTCCACTTCTCTTATTTGATTTTTAAAGTCCTTCTTAAGGTCCTCTATGGCCTGTAACCCGCTCATAATTTCCTTTGGGGCTTTTGGAGCAGGTTTTCTGACTTCACAGTCCTCCCCCTGTTCGATGTTTCGATCCTCTTTGCCCCCAAAATAGGAGTCTAAGGTTGCATTTTTCTGTTTAATTTGTTTCCTTTGCCTTGGCATGTTGCCACTTAATTACTTGACTTTTGGGCTTGTTGGCACAGTATGGCTGGGCCGCCAGACAGGTGAACTTTCGTCTCAAACGTGTGGGGGGACAACTTCCATTTCTGGCAAGCTGGAAACCCACCCACGACCTCCACCCCAGATCACAATCCAGATCCAGGGAGGTCAAAGCAAGAGGGATTACCCCCCCAAGACTGATCGCTGGATCTCCCTACAGTTCATAGGCCAAGAGCTGGAGCTGCCTCTGAAAACTACAAAATGGCTTGTCTCCTCAGTGGCTTCTAGCCCCCAGGGGAGGAAGCCGACGAGTTCCCCACATACTGGTCCCAAAGTCCATAGAGCACTAACCTCTCACTTTGTCCTAGGCATGTCTATATTGATAATTCTGGAATCGCCACAGCTGCTCGTGTTCTGGGGTCCCTCCAGCCGGCTGCTGGCCCGGCTGCCCTGGGGCTAAAACCTCGACTCAGGCGGATCTGTGCTCGGGCTTCCAGAGCGCTTCGCTGGTCCTTCCTGCAGGGCTGCTGGGCTGTCCTCAGCGGGAGGCTAGCTTCTCTGTGTCGTTCTGTGGGTGCTGGGGTTCCAGAAGTTGTTCAGAGTCCCCTTTTACGTAGTTTGGAGGTAATTTGAGGGGAGAATGCCTTGGACGTGCTGTTTCTACTCCACCATCTTGGCTCTGCCCCCCATTTCTTTTTTCTAATTTCATGTTTCTTGACACTAAATAAAACTTTTTTTCCTCTTCTTATTTTGACATTATCAGTATGCACTGTTAATTAAAAAAAAAAAGATGTGGCACAATGATATGCCCAGCATTTTAAAAAAAAAACCCTGGAATTAAAACTATATCCCTGTGATTTGTAGTATGTGCTTGAACAGGAGTGTCAAGTGATAAGGACACCACGTAATAGTGCCTTGTCACAACTGCTCAACAGCGACCATAGACAGTACACAAATAAGCATGACAGTGTGTCGAGAAAATTTAATTTAAAAATGTAAAAAAATTCTTAGTTCTGGAACCATACAAAAACAGGTGGTGACTATATGGAATGCACAACAAAGAATATTTTGTCTTTTATTTGTGAATTATGTGTTGCCCATCCTTTATATCCGTTTATTTATAATACATTTATGTATGTATATGTGTGTATTAAAATGGTTACATATATACAAGTATGTATAAAAATGGCACATATATGTGCAGTCTTTTTTTTTTCCTGGAGAGCTGGTTGTTAAGTATTTACCACCACAACACTGAGTTTGCCCCTAACCAATCCCCAATCCCTAGTGTTTAGAGACCTAAACTGGAAATATGACTCACTATGATTTTTTTTCTTTGATTTCCCAGTCACCACCCAGTCTGGTTCACAAATCTTCCTCAGCTATTTTTCTTTCTGCTCCTTTGCCTTTTTAGCTCCCTGGTCTGTTTTCTCTAAATGTCCTATTATTAGTTGGGTTTGGAATTCCAGTAGCACTGTCTTTGAAGCAGCAGGGATCCAATGGGGGAAATTTTGGGTGCTCTTTGAAATAAAAATCTAAAGGAAATTTGCCTAGTCTGCCAACACACCAATGGTACATGGACCTCTAGAAAAATTTTGGCAAATCTTATGTAAGAAAAAGACACTTAGAAAATTGTCAAGACCCCAGTTAAATGATTTTATGCACTAGGGAATCATGTTAGTGTTTTCACTTGGGACAGTTGGTTTCTTAGTAGAGGATGAGGGGATGACTTCCAGGTTTTCCCAACACTTTAAGACTGAGGTAGGGACTAAGCTTTCCTGAGACTGGAAGGAAGTATGACTTTACTTTCGGTCTATTCAGTTATTAAACCTGATCTGTTAGCTGGAATCCAGAGCAAAAGGAGACCCCTAATAGATAAGGGAGAAGAAGGTGAAATATCTTTATCAGTAAGCTCTAATTGATGGGGTACTTGGGATGTATATATGTTTGTAACATCAATCTATATAACATCAGTCTGTAATATTAATCTGTAACATCAGTTTGTAAATGGGGTGCTTTGGGATCTATGTCTGTAAAATCAATTTGTAAAACAAGTCTGTACAATCACATTTCCACCCCCCCCAGCCTTAGAGCATTGACTCTGCCCCTTCCCCCTTCCAGCACTCTTCCCAGCAACAACTCATGACCTGTTTATCTCTGCTTGAAACAATAAGTTATCTATGAATCCTTCACTAAATGTTATCTCCCTTAGTTAGAGTGGCCAGCTGCACCATAAATTCTTCAATACCCTATCTATAGGGTAACTCCTTAGTCAACTGTCCTTTAAGCACTGACCACTCCTTAACTCCTCCCCAATCCCACCCTTACTAGTTAGCATATCTTGACTCCTTAAAACTATGCCTGTGATCTCTGTAAGTTTGCAGGTTCGCTAAGAATCCTTGCCCACTGTGCTATGCAGCGTAACAATAAACTACAATCTCGGCTCCAAAGTTTGCTTGAGCCTGGTGAATTCTTTCCAGATTGAATTGCAGGGTTTCTGGTCACTGATAGTGATCAGGGTCCCTGGCAGAACCTCTTACCCTTCCCTACCCTTATCACCTTTCCCTCTTCATAACTCTATGAAATACTCTCTACTGAATATGCAGCTTGTATTTGGGGACACTTGTGATTTTTGTCTTTATGTGTGGGATTTTATGTGGTCATTCCATATTGCCTGTTTTAAGACTAATGCTACCTCCCCAGGGTTCCAAAGGACTCTTACTTACTGGGGGCATGTTCTGTGTCCTCGTGTACAAAGCCCACCGCAGCTAAACTGCTAAGGATGGCAGATTTTTCAATTGGGAAAAATGTCTTGGAGCAGAGGTGTCAAACTCACTGCAAGTACATGGAGCATCCCAGATTAAAAATGCAATTGGAAAATGTTTGACAAAATAAACAAGTATGAAATACAATATAGATAATGTTAATTTATGGTTTTCTAGGTCAGTATGTGACTGCAGGTACGTATTTCCATTTTAGTTTGACACCATTGTCATGGAAGACCCATGTTCTTGCTTAGCTGGTGCTGACCCCATATGGAAGAGTTGGGAGCATTCCTACACCTTCTATAACTGATTCTCTTCTATTAGGACTACTTTATTGGCTACAGTGGTAGACTGGGCCTGCCGGACATTCCAAAAGGCTTCTTTTAGGCTTGGTTTTGGCTTTTCTTTTGGGCAGAGATCTCTTTCCTTTGTCTCTCTACCTCAAAGCCTTAGTTTTGAGGTTGTTTGTCTGGTCCCAGCCCTTGAGAAAAGGCTTGAAGCTTCTCTTTTCTCCAGAAGCTCCCCTGAGTTGCCTAAGTAACTCATTTCTGTTTAGACTTTTCCTCTAACTCCTTTGGAATTCTTATGTAAATGAGAAACTGGGGACTCTGGGGAGTGAATGCCATCTTCACCCTTGAGTCACTTTCATTGTCTTGTTGGCCTCTTCCTTTGTTAATTAAAGCATTCACACCCGCCACTCTTTTCCCGATGAGGAATGCCTGGTTTTGTTTTTTCCTTTTTTTTTTTTATCTGAATCCTTTCCCCTTTATTTTCCATATTTCTCTCTTTTGTATTTCTATTTTTCAGTTTCCATATTTCCAACTTCCTAAAACTCCTCTATTTGAAGTCTTACTGAGGTCCTTTTACATTCATATTTATTAAAAGGAAGTTTCACAAAGAACTTTGCTGGGGGCTGGCTAGATGGTGCAGTAAGTAGAGCTCCAGCCCTGGAGTCAGGAGGAGACAACACACACACACACACACACACACACACACACACACACACACCCCTAGCCCTGTGACCTTGGGCAAGTTACTTAACCCCAAAAAGCAAAAAAAAAAAAAAAAATTTGCTCACAATTCCGTGACTAGTGATGCAGTAGGGGAGATAGCAAATTACTGGACATCATATTGGACATAATTCCTGCATTCTGGCCCCACCTATTATTGCTAACTGGTGGGACTTTTACTCTGACAAATGACTTCTGGGCCTGAGTGTCCTCCTTTATAAAATGCAGGCATTTGGACTGCTGTATAAGGTCCCCTTCCATCTTTAACATTCTTCTGATTTCATGATTTGGCTCTTTTCTTTTTTCTTTTGTTTTCTTTCTTTTTGCTTTTTGGACGGCAATTGGGGTTAAATGACTTGCCCAAGGTGACACAGCTAGTTTTTTCGTTAAGTGTCTGAGGCCAAATTTGAACTCAGGTCCTCCTGACTACAGGGCCTGTGCTCTATTCACTGTGCCACTTAGCTGCCCCAATTTGACTCTATTCTTAGTATTTCAATTTTCACCTCCTTAGGGGTAGGATGAGGAATGTAGAAAACACCAAAGAGAAAACCGGTAAGAAAGAGGATGGACAGGAAAGAAAAACTTCACTGACATCAGTTTTGCTTAGAATTGGTACCATGCATTTTCACTTGTAAACAGACAAAATTGGTTCTTCACAGAAGTCTTTTTAAATTTGAACTTACACACTCGCACACACAAACATTTCCATGTACACAGCAGAACACAAAAAGGAGGATTGCATATGAAACTGAATCTCATTTTAGACTGCTTGCTTTGTATATAAGCAATACATCAATTTCTAAATGTTCCTGCTTATCTGTGTTTTCTTCTTAACTTCCTGCTGGTCCCTTCCATGCATTTTAAAACAGGTTTCAATAGCCTTCTTTTTTGACTTTACTATTCCTATTAAATTCCACATCTCCTCCCAACCTCTTCCACCAATTAAAAACCAAAAGAAAAAAAAAATTTTAAACCACATAATACTTAAAAAGAATCTGCACAGTGGCCATGTAAAAAAACATTATTTTCTTGAGGCCATCATCTCACAGTTAGGAAGCTCTACTGTGTTTTGTTATAAGCCCTCTGGAGATAAGACTTATGATTGTATTAATAGGTTAAAATGTCTTTTTTTTAAATAATATTCTTACATATTTCATCACGTTTCACTCTGTCAGATCACACTACTCAGGATTCTCTGATATCCTTTTCCAACATTTTTTATGGTGTAATAATGTTACATTACATTCATGTACCATAATTCAGCCATTCCTCAATTGATGAGTACCCCTTTAAATTTTAATTCCTAGCTTCTTCCCCTCCTCCTTTTGATCTCTCCTTCCAGATCAGGAAATTTGTTTTACTTATAACTATTCCCTCCCAGATATAATCCCCTGATTCATCTGATGCTTCCCCCCTTTCCTCCCTTTTTGCATATTCTTCTCACCTATCCTATTTATAAGGAATAGCAAGTTCCTTGTTCCTCATTTCTACACTACTGTATTCTTTTTACTGTTTTCTTCTAAGACCATCAGAATAGAACTAACCCATCCCCATTCTGTTTCCCTTATTTAACTCCATCATTACCCTTTGAAGACAGGTTCTGAAGGGACACATTTCTTCTCCTATTAGAATGTTAGCTCTTCATCATCATACATCTAATCGCTCAAGTAAATTTGCATTTTTAGGTTTCTCTTGGCTCTCCATTCCTTGGGAGCATATACAGCGTGTTCTGCCTGATAAAATCTCCCATGAGAATGTTTGGCAAACCTACTTCAGGGCATGAGTAATGGAAGGGCCTAGCTTTCTATTTCAGAACACGTACAAGTTTAGCAGATTCAAGGAGCTGGATAATTAAGGGAACTCTGTCACTAAATGATACACCATTTTTTCAGTGTGGTGGGATAACTTGCAGTGAAGTTTTCCCATTTGAACATCCTCTTACATTCTTATTTCTTTTTTATACTTTGTAACTAAGTTCAATATCGTCTCTCCATATATATATATATATATATGGTTATTGTATATTTTAAGGTAATGTAAGAGCTACTGCGTATTAATACAGTTGATTGGATTATCTATTGAGACCAGATTAGAGGCATTTTTAGTTTAGGGATGAGTGAGGTGAGAAAACCAAGTGAATACTTCTCAAATTTGGAGTGGCTTCAGCATCCACTGGCCTAAGTTTAGAAGTCAACTGACCTTGAAGGAATCTGGGACTTAGAGCAAAGGAGACCCTCCCCAGTGCCACCTAAGCACAAGAGATGCCAAATAAGGACAAAACTGCTTTCCTGGCTTTACATTGGTTACCCACATGTTTCCACATTCTTTATCTCTGGGGTAGATTCCCACGCTTAGATTGTGAGGCCACCTCCCAACCAATGGGAGTAAAGGCCAGTATATAACTGTGTGCTTGCCTTCTGCCTCTCGCCTCTCTTGCCTGATGCCTGATTGGAGCAGAGAAGCCCTTCCTTGCAAGATTGTAATAAAGCTCCTATTTGTTTTTACATTGAGAAGTCTCCCTGTTTTATTTAAGTTGGTGGTCACTGACCCACACATCAGCACCATATTCAAGGTGGTAGGGCCATCTCCAGTCATCCTGGTCTGTATCTTGCCATTTGACCCAGATGTTTCCCTTAGAGAAAGTGAAGCTGGTCTTTTTCCATGGCCCTCTCGTTTAAATTCAATTCACTTACCTCCCTGATGTCATGGCCTTTGGGGAGAACAAAGGACAAACCACAACAAGAAACATTTAGTGACTATTTTGTGTCTGTTAGCAGAATGGCAAAAAGGGGCCTTTTGATTAGCTGTTGAGCCAGAACTGGGGGTGTATATGAAAGGCATTGACTGCCCAAATCAACCACTCTCCATGGCTTTTTTTGTTGAGGAGGAAACAGTGCTGTGGGCTTCCAGATGGTACAGGGACATCAAGCTCCCTCACCCAGAGCACCAGGAAGCAGGTGAATGCATGACTTATACCAGGATGGTACCACCTCCTGTGTTTCCTTTGGTACAGTGCCTTGAAAAGTAGGAAGAGGGAATTATCAGAAGTAAAGAGTCCATACTGAAGTTTACTGGCAATTAAGCTCAGTGTACCAGTGCATCCCTGAGTTGTCTAATTGACCCAGAACATAATTGAATCAACCCAGCAGCCAAGATAGTGTTTTCTTCAAGCAATGATGCCATATTGTCCACTGGCCTTGCCAAATTTGGAAAAGAAGTAGTGTACCAAATGCTTTGTATCAGCTCCTCTCCCTGGGAACTGATATGGTATAGGAGACAGTATGTCCTTGGTTTAGGGAAGATTTTTTTTTAACTTTAGTTTTTATTATGTTTTTTTTTGTAAATAGTCCTTTGTAAAAGTTAATATTAGTTAAATGATGTTGGGGTGTTAATCACTGGGCCAGTCTGGTATAAAGGAAAGTGTGTGACCCTGGTACTTGGTATATACACAAGGTATTTTATTATGGCCATATAGGCTGTTACATGAATAACTGAAAACAAGCCATTCTTTTTTTTTCCCCATCCTATTTCTTCACATTTGTAATTAGGTGACAAGAAAGGATTTTCTGTGAAGAACTCTGATTCTGCCCTGTCAGACAAAAGCTGAGATGGCTTGGCTATCCTTGAAGAGAAGAGCCCAGAAGTTAGTAACAACATCTAGCTGATTAGTATCAAGACCAGCAAAGCAACATGTCCGTGGAGACTTTGCTAAGAACAGAAGAGCCCAACATGCTTGTACATAATACACCATTCCTGTGAGCGACAGGCTCAAGTTGCCTTAAAGAAAAAAGTGTGATAACATTACCAGAAGACATAATGGTTCTTGCTGCATGAATGATGTGAGTTGCTTTGTCCTTCATATCCCTATTTGTGAGTACCATGTGCATGATTCCTATGCAAGCTCACTTTCCCCTTTGATCACTTGTAAGGTAGGGAAGTACATCCTACATTTATGGGAGGAAATATAGAAAATATATGCAGAGTGAAGTAATGACAATGTAATTGAACCATCATAGAACAATCAAAAGTCAAAGCTACAAATATACAAAGAACAAGCATGGCTTCCGTGAAGAGATATGAGAAGGCACAGCTACCCCACTCCTTTGCAGAGATGGGAGGTCCACAGATGTGGAATAATCTTCTTTACTATGCGGTTTCACTAAATACCATTGCTTTTAACCAATTTTGTGCTGTGGATGACTGTAGAAAGAGGGGGGCTATAATTTTGGGGCAGGTAGGTGGTTCACTGGATAGAGCGCTGGTCCTGGAGTCAGAAAGACCTGAGTCCAAATCTGACCTCAGATACTTAGTAGTTGTGGAACCCTAAGCCAATCAAACCCTTGCCTTAATCTAATGGAGAAGGAAATGATAAACCACTAGTATCATTTGCCAAGAAAACCCCCTGAATAGTATTGGCATGCTATGGTCATGGGGTTTCAAAGAATTGGACACAAGTGAACAACTAGATGTAGTAGCAAGCACCCTAGCCTACCCAGGGTGGCTGCCAGCACAGATTCTTAGATCTGCTTTTCTAAAGGAAAGCAACTCAGAATGCGCTAATAATCTTGCTTTAATCAAACATATGTCATTTACCTAGTTCAGGGGGAAAAGATCAGCACCTCGAACTTCAGAGAATACAAACAAGTTACAAGCAGAAGTTACAAGCAGACAGAGAAACAGACCAGCAGACAGGCTTCCAGCTGTCTGACCATTACATCCATACCTAGTCAGTTACCAGAGAGGGAAGCATCAACATGGGGGGCTGGAGGGGGCAGTGTCAACAACTGTCCAGAGTCTCATCTGGTCAAATCACACAACTCTTCTCAAAGTGAGCCCCAAAACAAAACCACATAAGGGTGTATATAGCCTTCTCCTGGATCAGAGAATGTCACAACCCTCTTGACCCACTGCCCAATCACACAGCATCAAGGTGTAGGCATTCCTGAAAACCAAGCCTCCTGCCACAGGCTCCATGTGACCACATTCAGCTCTATTAGGGGGCAGAGTATATTTTCAAATCAAGGAAGGTTCTCAGAGTCACTTAAGCCCATCAAAGGGCCTAGGGGCAGGGAAGATCTTAGATTCCCATTCCCATAATACTGGACAACAACAATAATCATTTTGAGTGACTGTCTACACAAAGTGGTGTATACCAGGAATAACTTTTGGAGACTGAACATGTGTGAGTATGTGTGTGTAGAGGGGTGACAGCTGCTAACAAATCCATACTTAGTTACATCAATGTAAAGGTGAACATAAGGGAAAATGATGGGAAATATGTTGAAAAATAAAGTTCAAGATTAAGAAACATAAGATGCTAAAGATATATAGCCTTTTCAGAAGCCTTGTGCCTAAATATCATGTATATTTTCTTTGAGTGTTGGAAGGAACTGAATCTGACAAGCACCAAAAAACCTCACCTCTGGCAAAAGTCTGTATCTTAGCAGATGGGAAATAATTGGTTACAAAAATGGGAGCTGTATACTTGGACCATCAACTTTTGTTTTTTTTTTTTTAAACATTTTTATTGCTAGTTTTCCATTTTCCAAATTAACTTATGATCTGTTATTTAATAGGTTTAAAACATGCCTCAGTTTTGAGAAGCAGCACATTAGCTTACAAGAACACACATTAAAAGAAAATAAATGCCTGAGGAGTTTGGTTTTTAGAGTAATTTTTATTGATATCTTTTGTTTTAACATTGCCAAAATTTCTCCCTGCCTCATCTCCCAGAGAGCCATCCCATATAGCAAGTAATTTTTTTTTAATTAAAAAGAGAAAGAGGAAGGAAAAAAGTCAAACCTGATTAGTGTAACAAAACTGAAAATATTTGTAACTTTGACAAAAAGTTCAAGTACCAAGAAACCAGGATAAAGGTCACACAATATTTGACAGCCACCTTTATGAAGGACAGGATAGTTTGGAATACAGTGTGCCAGAAGGAAAAAGATAAAAGACAACCAAAAATAACAACTAGAAAAATAGATGAAATAAGCATCCCTTTAGAATCCTTATGTCTCCAAGGATCATGGAAAGTATAATTGATCATTTCATATACTGTAGTATGGATGTGTGAGCAAAAGACTATATAAACATGGAGGAAATTTGCATCATATCAACTCCACTTGTAAAGGAGAGTTGAACATATACTCAAAAACAACTTGATATAATAACATTCAACTCAGTAGTCAGGTTGGGGGGAGGCATGGATGGTGGGGAGGCAGTGTTGGAAGGTGGGGTGGAATAAAAGGAAAGATTAGTCATAAAACAAATTTTTGAGGGCTAATCAAGGAGATTAGAAGGTGAAGAGAAAGTAAAAATCTGATTAGGGTCTAGGGACAAGAGCAGGGGGTGGTGAGAAACAGTGGTAAGAGGTAGTAAGAAGAGGAAAAAGCATGAGGATAGGAGGGAAGGAAATACCCAGCAGTTAAAACCTAAATTCACCCATCAAACAAGAGGCTAGGAAGATGAATTAAAAAGCTGAATCCAATAATGTGTTGTTACCAGAAACACACTTGAACATAAAGATTCAGAGAGGCTAGAATAGAATGTATTCTTTAGGTGAACTCAAAAAAAGCCAGCATAGCAAACATTATCTCAGACAAGAAAGTAGTAAACATGGATTTTAGATAGGTAATTAAAACATGGTTAAAGGCATCATAGAAAAAGAATGTCAATGCTTAATATATATGCACCAAATGATACAGCATCTAAATTTTTTAAGTGCAAGTTAGATAGTAAAACTATAATAGTTGTATATTTCTTCGCTGAGGATCTGACTAGAATTTTGGAAAACTAAGATAATGCACCTATAAGAATTACAGGGAACAAAAAGAAGTTTATGTATTTCTCAGCTATGCATGCTACCTTTACAAAAATTGACTGTACTAGGGCATAAAAACCTCATAAACAAATGCAGAAAAACAGAAGCTTTAAACACTATTTATTGACCATAACACAATAAAAATTCTAAAAGGGCCTTTGAAGAAAAGATTAAGAATAAATTTTAGAGTAGTTTAATTCTAAAGAATGGGTAAGTAAGGGACGGCTAGGTGTCACAGTGAGTAGAGCGCCGGCCCTGGAGTCAGAAGGACCTGAGTTCGGATCCGGCCTCAGACACTTAACACACACAAACAAAAACCTAGCCGTATGACCTTGGGCAAGTTACTTAACCCCAATTGCCCTCCCCCCCAAAAAAAGAATGGGATTTTTTTAAGTTACAACAATGAGATGACATAACAATATTTTTGGTCTCTAACCAAAGCAGTCCTGAAAGGAAAATTTGTATCATTAAACCCCTTCATCAGCAAAAGGGAGAACAAACATTTGGGCATGAAATTTTTGAAAAAGTAGAAAAGCAGCACATCAAAATAACAACTAAACTCTGCTGTTCAGATTTTTTCACTCGCCTTGTTCTGGGATACCCATGATCCTTAAAACTGTTTCTATGTATTGTCTTTGAGAACAATATGTCTTAATTTATGTAGAATAGAGATCACGTTTGCTTTTAATGGAATTTCCTTTTGCTTCTCTTCCAAATTGTTCTTTACTTTACGTCCCTTATTCTTTCCATTTTGGGGGGAGACTTGCTTCCATAGATTCACATTTTTCTGTTTTTCCAATCATTTAAGCTATGCAGGCCATAAATTCTCCTTTCATGATTCTTATTTTTCTCTCCAATCATTTAAGGACATCTTACTGTGGTTCTGTTCTCTCTTGGGAATCCATAGGATCCCGTTTCACCAGGTATTGATTTGTTTTCCTTTGTAATGAAGCTGAAAGTTACTCAACATATGATGGTCTTCACAGGTTAAGGGTTGATTTTTGGCTGTGATGTCCAAAGAGAAACAAAAGCTTTGCTCACTTCTAAAACCAGAAGGTATCTTATTCTTATTATTCTTATTATTCTTATTATTGCTTTTTGGAGGGCAATTGGGGTTAAGTAACTTGCCCAAGGTCACACGGCTAGGTTTTTTTGTTTGTGTGCATTAAGCATCGGAGGCAGGATCCGAACTCAGGTCCTTCAGACTCCAGGACAGGTGCTCTACTCACTGCAACACCTAGCCTCCCTGGTGTCTTATCTTTCTGTAAGGAAAGATCTAAGGCTAATCTATAGTAACCTAGAGAAAAACTTAAAAACACAAGGGAGTGTGTTATATTTATCTTTGTAGTTCCCTCAATGCCTAGTATAGTGCATTCCATATAGTTGGTGCTAAATAAAGGTTTAAGGAATGAATCCACAACAGCCATCATACCAGTAAGGAAGAGGCAGGGAAAAGATCCAATATGCTGATTATGAGTGCTGTAGAATAACTATTAGAAATTAGAGATTTTAAGGGGCGGCTAGGTGGTGCAGTGAGTAAGAGTGCTGGCTCTGGAGAAGGGAGGACCGTGGATAGGTCCCAGCCTCAGAAAATGAGCACCCACACA
The DNA here is from genome assembly GCA_011680675.1 of Gymnobelideus leadbeateri. Lineage (NCBI taxonomy): Eukaryota > Metazoa > Chordata > Mammalia > Diprotodontia > Petauridae > Gymnobelideus > Gymnobelideus leadbeateri. The sequence continues at coordinate 138,564 of WOXC01011027.1, read as the reverse complement.
TAAATAATGACTATTCGTGTAACCTTGAGCAAGTTACTTAACCCCAATTGCTTAAAAAAAAAAAGAGATTAGAGATTTCGTCAGTAAGTGCAGGTGAATAAGTTGTAAATGGAAGGACCTGAAGAGGAAGGAAGTAGTATAGGTTGGTTTGTGCTTCATGAATGTTCACATTATCTATCAAAGTGACTAGTGAAAAATTTTCCCCTAAAGAGTAAACACCCTCATTTTACTTGTACTTTTTCTTTGCTCTAGCTCCGAAAAGAATCCGTGTATGTACAAAGGATTTGGATTCAGTCAAAAGACTACACTTAAGAACTTAGAAGGCCACGTGTGTCCTGAAGGCCCCAGTTTCTCTACCCCTGGGCTAACCCTTTAATTTAGCAGATGAAAAAACAGAGTCCCAGAAGGGTCAAAGGCCCCCCTACGTAGTGCCGGTAGGACTTAAACCAACATCCATTGGTACACTGTTCTTTCTCTTATGTCTCAGAATCTGAAGTACAACTCAAAATCTTGTGGAAATGAATGATGTAAACTGAAAATAAACAAAATTTAATTTTAAAAAACTTGACTGGTCCTCAATTTCCTCATCTATAAAATGGTGGAGGGGACAGTATGGGGACAAGATCATCTGTGAAGTCTCTCCTAGCCTGTGCCTCACAGTGTATTTCATCCAACAACACAGTTGCTTCTAACTTAGGAGGGCTGACATCGGCTGCAAATGTGCATTTATCTCATGGCCATACTCTCCATACCCTTAGTGTGTCCCAGTCTCAGTGTGCCTTGTCGACTTTTTTCTTAAGTGAGTATTGCTTTATGCATGAAAACATAGCTGAAATTTTATTTCTAATACTGACTCTCAACAGAAGGTCCTTATATTTAACGATATCTAGAGCAGAATAAGCTTCCTTCATTTACTTTTACAGGATAACGAGAGAAGAAACTGACCAAACATTTAAAATAATTATGTGTCCTACAGAAATTTATGTAGCTACTTCTGGAGAATTAGTATTTTTACAATCACTATTCCTTATCCTGTATGTTACACTAGTAGTGAAGTCAGGCAGCAGTCACTTAGGGGGTCAAAAATAGACTATAAACCAACACTCCATTAAGATAAATGGGGGAAGTACACCTTTGTTGATGTTATTTCCATTTGTCTGGATAAAGATTCACTAGGACAACTTTGAGTGATGTCTATTGGGCCAGTTCTCAAGACCAGAAGAGCTAGAATTTTTGAAATCGAAAATACATCTCAGAAACACTCAATTCATGGATCTTTTTTCACAGTAACATAGCTGTGCTGACCTTACATTGATCACCATCTATTTCGGTTTTTCCCTGGTTATTTTATACTGACAGAGATCAAGAAGGGCCAGTCATATTTTCTATGCTTTGTTGCTTTACTCCCCGAAACAACAGTAAAGTGAAATTTACAGGATTTCTGACCTCTGAAGTATTATTCTGTCAGAGCTTTTGAGAATGAAAATCCTATAAACCTCTCTTGGCTACTCATGCATATAGTGTCATAGAAGGAATGGAAACAATGAGGAAGAATGATGGGGTAGCCGAGCAAAAAGATGAATAGGAAACAAAAGCAGAAGAATGAGTTGGTCTAGAGGTGGTTAAAAGCAAAATCTGATAGAACAGACTGGAGAAAATGGATTAAACTATATCTGTTGGACAGAAAGCAAACTAAGCCCAATGACTAATGTAATTTTCTGTCTATGTAAAATTCCCCAACTGCTTCATTTCCAAGTAGGCAATGAACTCCTCAGTTCTGATCTCTTTCTTGAGATCCATTGGGGAAAATTTAATAAATTAGCTCAAACAATCACCATTGTGCTGACAGAAAGCTTTCCAAGAATTCTCCAGGATAAATGTTATAGAAAGCCCCTCTAGAACACTGACAGAAGACTTTTGCCTGTGCTGCAATTAGAATAAGTTGTTCATTCATATTTAAGAGAAACACAGCTCACATTTAGATTGTGCTATATTGTTTACAAGACACTGTCTCCCACAACAGCCCGGTAAGATAGGGAATGCAAATAATATTATCTCCATTTTGCAGAAGAGGAAATAGACTTTGAGAGTTGTCCAAGATTCCACATCTTGCCATTCCATTTCTAGCAGAGCAACAATTTGCTAAGCACGGGGGATACAGATTGAGCTAAAGTAAGTCCCTGCTCATAAAGTGCTTACATTCAAATGGGGGAAGACAACACAAAAGGCAGCTGAGAAGGTAGAGGTGGGGTAGAGGTGGGGTAGAGGCGGGGTAGAGAAGTTACCCTCAAAGAGGCATGGTAAGTGATGAGAGTCAGGAGAGCAGCTGGGAAGAAAATGAAGCATGGCCTGTCTGGGCCCATCTTTAAAATAGAGGCCTGGAAGGAACTCACCAAAGGGAAAAGGTGGTGGGCGTGGTAAAGTGATATTTCAGGGTGAGATCTCAGTCCTAGAGGGAAGTTCCAGGATGAGAAGCCAGTTGAGTCAAGGTGGTGAATTCCAGAGAGTCAGAAGCATAGCCAGGGCAGGAAATCGGATTTTTATTTTAAAATATCTTAGTCTTGGGGTGGTTAGGTAACACAATGGTTAGAGCACAATGGTCAGGAGGACCCCCTACTATAAATCAGCACTTGGTTTATTGTTTCATTGATTGTTTAGACTCAAGAAGGTAATGGATAAAATATTAATAAATGTAAATTAAGTTTTTAAATTTAAAATTTTTTAATGTTAGTATTTTTTTTGAGAGCTGTTTGTTAAACATTTACCAGCACACAGCTGCCTTCACTTATTAAAGGGCTTTCAAATATAGAAGATATGTGACCTGTTCTGTTTGGTCTCACAGAGCAGAACTGAGTGAATTGAAATTGCAAAGAGGCAAATTTAAACCTGATGTCAGGAGTAATTTTCTAATAATTAGAGCCGTCCAAAAGTGTTGCATTGATCAGCAATGGTTTCCTCCTTGAAGGGCTTCAACCACAGGGTTTGGGTACATTATATATGATGGGGATTCTTTTCCTGGAGGTGGTATAAATGATCACCAAAGTCCCTTTCAATTCTCAAATACTGTGATTCTGTGAATTATAATTTTTAATTTTTGTTATTGGAAATCTGGTTTTGCTTTCTTTTTTTTAAAATATTAACTAATAGCTTATCTCTTTTATTAATTTTTTAAAAGCCAAGCTCCTTGCTTTATTTACCAATTTAATATAATACATTTTTTTTTTTGCTTTAAATTTTGTTCATCTCTTCTTTGATTTTCAATTTTTCTTTTTTGTTGGGTTTTCCTTTCTTTTTTTTTTTTTTTTTTTTTGGTCTTTTTGGAGGGAGGAAGGCAGGACAGTTGGGGTTAAATGACTTGCCCAAGGTCAAATTTTCAAAATTTCTAATTTGGTGTTTTGTGGTTTTAAAAATTTTGTTGCTTTTCTAGATTGTTTTTGGTTACATGTAATGAATTAATCTGTTGTAACTTCTTTTTTATGTGAAATTATTTACACTTTATTTTTTACAATTACATGTTAAAACAATTTTTAACATTTGTTTTTTTTTTTTTAGTTCCAAATCTCTTCCTCCTTCCCTTCCTACCTTTCCCCCTCATTGAGAAGGCAAGCAATTTGATATAGATTGTACGTGTGCAACCATGCAAAACATTTCCATGCAAAACATAGCCATGTTGCAAAAGAAATCACAGACCAAAAAAAACAACCACCTAAGAAAAATAAAGTTTAAAAAATGCATGCTTCAATCTGCATTCAGACTCCATCAGTTTTTTGTCTAGAGTTGGATAACATTTGTCATCAGAATTGTCTTGGATAGGGGCGGCTAGGTGGCGCAGTGAGTAGAGCGTTGGCCCTGGATCCAGCCTCCGACCCTTAATGCACACACGAACAAAAACCTAGCCGTGTGACCTTGGGCAAGTTACTTAACCCCAATTGCCCTCCAAAAAGCAAAAAAAAAAAAAAAAAATTATCTTGGATCTTTGAATTGTTGGGAATAACTAAGTCATTCACAGTTGATCATCACACAGTGTTGCTGTTCCTGTGTACAATGGTCTCCTGGTTCTGCTCACTTGACTTTGTATCAGTTCATGTAAGTCTTTCCAGGTTTTTCTGAATAGCATGATTTCATGTAGCATTCCATTACATATACTACAACTTGTTCAATCATTTCCCAATTGATGGGTACTCCCTCAGTTTCCATTTCTTTGCCACCACAGAAAGAGCTGCTATAAATATTTTTGCACATGTAGGTCCTTTTCCCTTTTTTATGATCTCTTTGGGATACAGACCTAGTAGTGGTATTGCTGGAACAAAGGCTTTACACAGTTTTATAGCCCTTTGGGCATAGTTCAAAACAGTTCTCCAGAATGGTTGGATCAGTTCACAACTCCACCAACAATTCATCAGTGTCCCAATTTTCCCACATCCCCTCCAATATTGATTATTTCCCATTTCTGTCATGTTAGCCAATCTGATAGGTGGTACTTCAGAGTTCTTTACATTTGTATTTCTCTAGTCAATAGTGATTTAGAGCATTTGTTCACTTGATTATAGATAGCTTTGATTTCTTCATCTGAAAACTTCCTGTTTTTATGCTTTGACCATTTGTCAATGGGGGAAGGACTTGTATTCTTATATATTTGACTCATTTCTCTATATATTTGAGAAATGAAGCCTTTATTAGAGAAATTTGCTATAAAAGTTTCTGCCTTTCTTCTAATCTCAACTGTATTTGTATTTATTTGTATAAACCCTTTTTAATTTAATGTAATAAAAATTATCCATTTTACTTCCTGTAATGTTTTCTATCTCTTCTTTGGTCATAAACTCTTCCCATATCCATAGATCTGACACGTAAAAATTCCATACTCACCTAATTTGCTGATGGTATTACCCTTTATATGTAAGTCATGTAGTATATGGTGTGAGGTGTTGATCTATACTGAGTTTCTACCAAACTGCTTTCCAATTTACTTTGCAATTTTTGTCAGTCAATTCTTGTCCCAAAAGTTTGGATCTTTGGGGTTATCAGCCAGCAACCTTAGCATCACCCTCTAACCAACTGAGCTAACTGGCCTCACCCAAATATCTTATTCCAAATAGTTTACATAGTATTTAGAATGAATTCTTCTTTAAATGTCTAGGAGAATTTACTTATGAATCCATCTGGTACTGGGAATTTTTCCTTAGGTAGCTCATTGATGGCTTGTTCAATTTCCTTTTCTTGTTTGTTTGTTTGTTTTTTTTTTTGAGGGCAGTGGGGATTAAGTAACTTGCCCAAGGTCACATGGCTAGGTTTTTTGTTTGTGTGTGCATTAAGTGTCTGAGGCCGGATCCGAACTCAGGTCCTTCTGACTCCAGGGCCGGCGCTCTACTCACTGCACCACCTAGCCGCCCCCCAATTTCCTTTTCTAAGATAGAGTTAAGTATTCTATTTTCTCTTCTGTTAATCTGAGCAATTTATATTTTTAAGTATTTATTTAAAAGTATCCATTTCACTTAGGTTGTTGGATTTATTAACATATATTTGGGCAAAATTATCTCCTAATAATTGTGTTAATTTCTTCTTCATTGGTGGTGAATTCACTCTTTTCATTTTTAATACTGGCAATTTGGGTTTTTTTTCCCCCTTAAATCTAATGAACCAATGTTTTATCTATTTCATTATTGTTGTTTTTTATTTTTATAAAACCAGCTCCTCGTTTTATTAGTTCAATTTTATTAATCCTTTGATTTTCAGGATTTCTTGATTTGTTCTTTTTCTAGTTTTTTAATTGCATGCCCAGTTCATTGATCTGCTCTTTCTCTTTTTTATTGATTGATGTATTTAGAGATAGACATTTTCCCGTAAGTACTGCTTTGGTTACATCCCACAAATTTTGATGTTATCTCATTATTGTCATTCTCTTTAATGAAATTATTGATGAGAATAAGGTTCAAGCATTGCCCACCCTCCAATCTTTTCCTCTATTGTAAAGGTTCTTTTTTTCAGACTTCTTAATATGAGACAATTTCCCCTGTTTTTCTCCCTTCCTAATTCTCCCACTGCAGCCTTCTTTCTCATCCCTTAATTTTTATTTTTTTGTGATCTTTCCATCATACTCAACTCACACCTGTGCCCTCTGTTTATGTATATTCCTAACTGCCCTACTAATCTGAAAGTTCTTAGGAGTTAGAATTATCATCTTCCCATATAAGAATGTAAACATTTTAACCTTATTGATTCTGTCATGATTTCTTTGTTTACCTTTTTATGCTTCTCTGAAGTCTCATATTTGAAAGTCAGACTTTCTGTTTAGCTCTGGTCCTTTCATCAGGAATACTTGAAAGTTGTTTTGGCTTGTTGGGTTTTGGTTTGGTTTGGTTTTGCTCTTTTAAAAATTTTTCTCCCAGAAGGATTATACCCATTTTTATGGGATAGTTTATTCTTGGTGGTAATCTTAGCTCCTTTGCCTTCTGAAATATTTTATTACAAGCCCCTAATATTTTAATGTAAAAGCTGCTGAATCTTTTGTGATCCTGCCTGTGCAGTACCACAATATTTAAATTGTTTCTTTCTGGCTACTTGCAATATTTTCTTCTTTACCTAGGAACTCTGGAATTTAGTTATAACATTCTTTGGAGTTTTCATCTGGGGATCTTTTTCAGAAGGTGATTGGTGGATTCTTTCCATTTCTATTTTACCATCTGGTCCTAGGAGATCGGGGCAGTTTTCCTTGATAATTTCTTGAACTATGATGTCTATGCTATCTTTTTTATCATGGCTTTCAGACAGTCCAGTAATTCTTAAATTTTTTCTCCTACTTATGATGAAAGGTGCTGTCCAACTCCAGAGAAAGAACTGAGCCTGAATGCAAATTGAAGATACCGTTATTTTGTCTGTGTTTTCTTTCACAGCATGACTTATATGGAAATGTGTTTTGCATGACTACACATATATAATTTACATCAAATTGCTTGCCTTCTTAATGGAGGGGAGGGAAGGGAAGGAGAGAATTTGGAACTCAAAATTTGAAAAAAGAATGTTAAAATTGTTTTTATGTGTAATATTAAATTAAACAGGAAAATACAAGAAAAAAAATGCTCTCCTTAATCTATTTTCCAGGTCAGTTGTTTTTCCAGTGGGATATTTTACATTTTCTTCTATTTTTTTAATTTGATTTTGTTGTATTGTTTCTTGGTATCTTATGGAGTCGTTAGCTTTAATTTGCCTGATTCTAACTTTTAATGAATTATTTTCTTCAGTGAGCTTTTGTATCTTTTTTCCATTTGACCAATTCTGTTTCTTACTGTGTTCTCTTCAGTGTATTTTTGTGCCTCTTTAACCATTTGGCCAATTTTGTTTTTAAGGTGATATTTTCTTAAGTACTTTAAAAAAAATTTTTTTTTGGAGGGGGAAGGCAGGGCAATTGGGGTTAAGTGACTTGCCCAAGGTCACAGGGCTAGTTCTTTTGTGTTAAGTGTCTGAGATGGTATTTGAACTTAGGTCCTCCTGATTCCTGGGCTGGTGCTCTATTCACTGAGACACCTAGCCGTCCCTTAATTACTTTTTTTATGCCTCCTTTACCAAAGTTGTTGACTCCTTTCCAGGAATTTTTTGCATCCCTCTCATTTCTTTCCCCAATTTTTCCTCTACTTCTCATTTCATTTTTAAAACCCTTTTTGAGCTCTTCCAGAAATTTCTTCTTGGATTTTTTTCCCCAATTCACATTTTGCTTTGAGATTTTGTTTGTGGCTGCTTTGAAATAGTTTTCTTCTGGGTTTATATCTTGATCTTCCCTGTCACCATGAAGTGTCAGGTTCCCATAGTGCTAGCTCCTACACAAGGCCCCTCACAAGGCCCCTCAGGGGGCCCCAGAAACCTAGCATAAAGGTATGACCATTGTGAAACCTCGCCCTGCATTTGCCTTGTAACCAAGGTGTAACCAAAACAAAGATCTGCCCTGTTAGCTTGCCTGCCGCCCCCCCTTAGTTTACATCCCTATATAGCAATAGTTGCCTTGCAGACTGCTGTTTGTTTCAGGAAGTACTTTTTACTGTATAAAAGCTTGCTCCACAGGCTGCTCCAGGCAGTCTTCCCTTCTGGGAGATAGTCGCCTGCTAATAATAATTCTCCTCAATTCTAATTGGCTATGTCGTCCTGTATTTGTCTTGGTTGTCCATTACAACCAGAGTAACTTATTATAGTCAGATTCTTTTTGTTGTTGTTGTTTGCTTATTTTTCCAATCTATTTCTTGACTTTTAACTTTGTATTATAATTGGGCTCTGCTGCTAGGGTGAATGGGGCACTATCTCAAGCTTCAGGTGTTTCTTGCTGTTGTTCTCAGAGCTTGCTATGGGTATCTATAGGTTTTTGGTTCTTTCAAGGTGACATGATCTAAGGAGAGGCATGGTCACTGCTCTCCTGACCTGTGCTCTGGTTTTTACCCAGGAAAGGATCTTGTTCCTCTGTAGCCATCAGTGCTAACACTCCTTCTGGTTCTGGGACTGTGACCAGATCCTCCACTCTCCAATAACTGGAATTTCTGGTATCCCCCTGCCATGTTGGAATTGAGATTAGGGTCCCAACTTACCCATGAGTGACCACAAGCACTCCTCTCTGTCCTGGAACCAACCTTGGGCTTTGTTTCACTGTGGCCACAAATGCTACCATGCCTTTGGCCCAGAGACAGCAACTTGGAAGTGCATATGGGCAATGCAACAATGTCCTGAACCCAGCACTGGCAAAGGGTCCCCTAAAATATCCTTCTGACTAGCTGTTCAACCATTCTCTCCACTCCCAGTCTGTGGGCTGATAAGTTCCAGTGTTGTTACTACTGACAACGAAGCCACCTTGAATGCACAACCTGCACTGCCTATCCTGAGATCTTGGGACCCACCACCACAACAGTGAGACAAACCTTTCCTACTGACCTCCTCAGTAATCTTGGGCTGGAAAATTGTTTTACCCAAACTTTTGTTGGTTTTGCTGCTCCAGAATTCAATCTGAGGTATTTAGAGTTGGGTTTGTAGATAAATTTGGGAGAGCTAGGCTGAGTGCTTCTCTACTCTGCCATCTTGGCTCCAGCTCTTCACTCTCATGGTTTAATTAGCTTTATCCCAAAGGTTTTGCATGTTGTTTCATTGTTTTCATTTTCTTTAATGAAATTTCCTAATACTTTTATTATTTGTTCCTTCACTCACCAGTTTAGGATTATTTTGTCTTTAATTTATTTTAATATTTTATTCAAAAGCCCTTTGTTGAATATTATTTGTTTTGCATTGTGGTCAGTAAAGAATATGTTTAATATGTTTGTTTTTCTTCATTTGTTTGTGAATTTTGTATGCCTTAGAACAGGGATTAGGGGCTTCCTGTAAAGGGACAGATAGTAAGGCTTTGTGGACCAAGAGGCAGAATTGAGGACATTATTATAGTTACTGATATAATGAGGGAAAACAAATTTTCACAAATCATTTTATTGATAAAATTCAAAATATAATAATAATATAATAATCTTTTTATTTTGTAATAAGGTCAACTAATTGAGAAGAGTAGAATTTTTCAGATGGATAAAATTTCAATTAATAAAGTTCAGTTAGTGTACCCTATCATCAAAATAGATTGTAAATGTTCATTAGTTCATGCTGATCCATAGTGAAATTTTATGTATTTCATCTTTGAAAATTTTTTTCACATAGATTGGTACTGCCAAATGCAAACATATGATTTTAATTAAACATATTCAACACTTAGATGGCATTTATAGAATTCTATTAGATTCTTTTCTTGATTTTTTTCTTTGAGCATGTCACTCACTACATTACAGATTAATCACTTCCAGTTGAAGGTTAGGTGGGAGCTCCTCAATTGCACAGTTAAATAGATTTTGAAATATGGAGATATATTTACACCAAGACCTGAATAATATTGCTGGAACTGTGGTTTGAGCTCAGAAAATATATCTGCTGCAAATTTGTGTGGGAATGGACATGTCACTTGTTTTAATTTTTGATAGGAAAAAAAGTACATAAAGCAGCTAGATATTACTTATAATTAAAAAATTATCTGATGTCAAATTGTCTCTACAAAATGCAAAATTTATTCTTAGTTCCTGGGACTTACAAAAACAGATGGTGAGCTGGATTTGGCCCACTGGTCATAGTTCACTGACAGCCACCCTAAACAAATACTGGAGGGACTGTGGGAAAACAGGTACATTATTTCACTTGAACTGGTGTAGTCATTCTGGAAAGCAGTTTGGAACTGTGCCCCTAAAGCTATCAAACTGTGTGTACTCTTTGACCCACTACAAAGAAGAAGGAAAAGGACCCAGGTGTATAAAAATATTTATAACAACTTTCTTTGTGGTGGTAAAGAATTGGAACTGAGTGGGTACCCATGACAATGGAGAATGGCTTAAACAAGTTATATATGAACAGAATATTATTCTGATGAAAAAAAAAATGAAGGGTACAATTTCAAAGAAACTTGGGAACACTTTATATAAAGTGATGCAGCATGAAATAAGCAGAACCAGGAGAACAATTTCTAAAGAATTACAAAATTATTTTAAAGATAATTTTGAAAGACTTAGGAACTCTTATCAACACAATTACCAACCATAATTCTAGAGTACTCCTGATGAAACTTGCTCCCCAACTACGAGGGGTGATGGACTTAGTGCAGACTGAGATTTTTGTTGGGGGGTAGAAAAGGGTACAACTAGGTAGTTGATTTTGCTTTAGTAATAGAAGCTTTTTTCTTGCTTTTTCAAAGGGGGGTGTGAAGTGAGAAGGCAGATCTTCATTTGAAAATAAGATTTAATAATATTTTATTCAATAATACATGTTCAATTTTTGTAAAGGTGTCATGGACCCCTGAAAATATACTTATTTCTGTTCCCATTCAGTAATCGAGAGCTATGAAATCTCACTTTTAAAAACTTCTTTCTTATTTAGCTGCCCCTCCATATCCAGAATGCTGTTGATCACCTTCACTTCCTCATTTCCCTGGCTTCCTTCAAGATTCAACTCAAATTCTACCTTCTGCAAGAGGGCTTTCCCAGTCCTACCAGTTTGGGGGGGAGGGGGTGGTGTTGATCCCCTGTAAGATGATCTGCCTACTCTGCGTATGGTATGCTATGTACGTGTGTTTACCTAGTTACTTACTTTTGCTCTGAGAGCACTTTGGAAGCAGGGAATGTTTTTGCTTTTTTTGTACCCCAAGGCTTACTTAGTAGAGTTCCTAGCATATAGTTCAGTTTGTTAATTGACTGGAAGCATGATGGGGAAATACATTGCTAAAGTTATTTGCCACAGTCATGCATAATGTTTTATGCAAAGTGACCTGTTGAAGGGGCCAGGTAAGCCCCTCAGTGAGGAATAAGATTATACAAACCAAGGCCCCAACTCAAAAGGACCTTTCTATTACCCTGAGCTGTTTGGGCACAGAGGATCCTGAAAACGTGAGGGCTGCTTCTCTCCTGGGACCCCGGCCACATCCTTGAGAAGAGATATGATAACTGCCCCACTCCTGGAACTAGCCATCCAAGGAAACATCATTCTTGGGAGGGCCTTGGAGGGATTGGCCTCTGGTCCCAGGCCTCACACAAGATATGATGCTTGCTAAAAACACCTGGCAGTATGCCTTCTATGTTTTCAGTAAACTGTAAGATTCAGACCCCAAATTGGAATCTCACCCATGGAGGAGACATCCTACCTGGGACCCTCCCAAGCAGGACCCTGACAGCTATTCCTGGCATTCCCCAGCTTGTGTGCTCAGATGTTGGTGCTTCCCTGCATTGGTGATGATTGTAAATATGTATATATATATGTTAATCATAATTGCTCTTATTTTGCTGTTACTAAGCCTTTCACTCTGTTATCTCCCGTTTCCTTCCCATTCACCTATATTCTAAATAAACTATATTGGATCTTTTGAAGTGCTGAGTATTCTGTTCACTCGAATCCTGAACCTCCTTAATTGGACACCTGTATTACTTTTGGAAAATTGCATGATTTTAATGATCCCTCAGACCAAAAAAAAAAAAATCCGTATTCTTCCATGATGCTATATATGAAATTAATCATGGAACATGATACATGAAAGAATAAAAATGACAACTGACCTAAAAGGCAACAGAGTGTGTAACTAAGTTGTAGTATATAACCAATGATGACATGCATGAAAACGTGGCATAAAAGACAACCTAAGAGATTTATGGCTGGGAAGAGAGGTGGCTCTTTCATAGAAGGGGGCTTAGACTAGAGCAAGAACATGAAAGGCATTGACAAGTTCAAGTGCTGTACTAATACCTGCAAAATGTCAAAGATCTAGATGAAAGGCTCCAGGATGTTGGGGAAGATCCTTTATGAAGATTCGTGGTAGGATATAAATAACACAGGATGAGGAAGCATGGATAGTTGTAATCTGGGGTACCCACATCAGTGAAGTCATGGAGAATTAGCAAGTCCTTACAAGGTCGTCCTTGGTCTTGCTACATCCATATTTCATCAACATTTGTCATTTTTAGTAGTTGTTATTAAAAAAGCCTCCTGGGGGGCAGGTAGGTGGCACAGTGAGTAGAGTGCCGGCCCTGGAGTCAGAAGGACCTGAGTTCTGATCCGGCCTCAGACACTTAACACACACAAACAAACAAACAAAAAAACCTAGCCATGTGACCTTGGGCAAGTTACTTAATCCCAATTGCCCTCCAAAAAGCAAAAAAAAAAAAAAAAGCCTCCTGGGTTGTAATTACTTTCATACCTGAGCAGCCCATGGAAAGCTCTTAAGTTTTATAGGGAAGAATCAGGTCCTATTCCCAGTGCCGATTTTGGTTTTGTCTCTCAAGAGAATTGGCTGAATCAGTGAGTACAAACAGATACAAAGGTTCCCCCCCCCCCCCCAAAAAAAAAGATCAGGGGTGGTGGTGATTAGGCATGAGAGGAAGGATATGACCAATGAGTAGGTCAAAGTTGCAAGGGAGCTTTAGGAGTCTTAAAAGAAATCCATATCCAACAGATTTTTCTTGGTCAGGGAGGAGCTGGAAAATGAGTAGGAAATGGAGGGGGGGGAATATCTTTTAGGCTTATCATACTTCAGTATTTCAAGTTATCTGTGATTTGTTGGAGTGGGTACATCTTCCACTAGAAATCTCAACCCCTTCACACTTTGATGTCTTTAAAAACTACTGGGGACAAAAAAATTCATCACTCCACATAGATTCTCCAAATTCATCTAGGCTAGTCCTTGTAGAATAGACATATGCTTTATGGTTGGTGATCAAAACTTTTTAGTTTGGTAGAACATTCTACTAGCACAACCTTAGAGTACTCAAGCTCCTCTGCACGGTAATGGGGAATCATTAAAAGCTATAAAGAAGTCAGTTCCACTGTTTCAGTACAGGCTGAAAGACTGGCTTAAAGAAAGTAAAGGAAGGGAAAGGCGCAGAGGGGAAACTAATTGGATAGAGGTTAAATCATATTCTAGAAAAAAACGAATCCATAAAAATCTCTATTGGAGATCTAGAAAGTGGCTTGGCAGTAAATATTTCACCGCTAGCATGAAGCAGAAAATATTTAAATATAATAACTTATCTTTATGAGAAAATATCTAAAATGAATTTAAGACTTTAGTGTATCCTAAAGTACATCAAATTTGCTTCACAGTGTCCAACATTATTTGTTGATGAAAGAGGGGACCTCCAAAACCACCTCCCAGACTCTGGCCTTTTCCCCTTGGGAGCAGAAAGTTAACCAATCCATCAACTAAATTAAAAAAAAGGAAGAATTCTCCATCACACATATGCCTTGCTTCACTAGGTCTTTTTCAATCTCTCCCCTATGGTCAAGCACAATCAGTTCAAGCCTGACAACTGATTGTCACTACAGTGGAAGGAAAACCTCAGAGCACAAAATACAGAGGTCACGGTGTGTGGTACAGTAAATGATGGACTTTGAACTAGAAATGGGGAGTTTGAGTATTGGCATATTCACTAGCTATGACTTGAGGCTAATCACCATTTCTTCCAGTATAAAATGGGAATAATAGTCACACCTATTTCACAAGGATGTTGGGAGGAGCAACTGAAAATAATATATATGAATTGCTCTGCAAACCTTATAGCACCATATAGATGTTTCCTATCATTACTGTCACCTCTGCAGTTCAGGAAATTGCAGATAGTCATGGATTAACTTAGCACAGGTTTCAAGCATGGCAAGCTCAGAAACTACACCCAAATCCAGGAAGTATTTAAATTAGCTTGGCCCAGTTCTCAGTGCTGATGTCCTTTGGGTCTGACTGGACCAGACTGGATATCCAAGTGAGCTGCAACATGGTTGTAGGAGAGCAAGGGAGTGGATAGCTACGAAGGATCCCAGAATGCCTCAGCAATGCATCTGCTTACAGGCTAGAAGAGACTACATAGCACCTAATGCAACTCTCATTTCATGAAGAAACCAGAGCCCAGAGAGGTTGAGGTCATGCAGCAAATAAATGACAGAGTTGGGATTTGGACACGGTTCTTTTGAGTGAAAGAAAACCCAGCATTCTTTTTACTTTATCCCTCTGATTCTAGTCAACTGTGATAGTCTGGAAGGGTTGGGTTTTTTGGTCTTTTAATGTTGCTAATGTGTCTCAAGGGAAGAAGGAGCCTGTGCCAGGTCTTTGCCCCTTGGTCTTGTATTGCCTGTACTTGGAAGCACAAAAACAACAGCAACAAAATCATTAAGCAGAAATGAGGGAACAAATCAGTTTTGTTAAAGCTTGTTTTCTTATCTATTTCCTCTTTTGTTGCTGAAATTAAGCTTATAATGAAACATTCTCAAAATAAGTTAACCCAAGGTAGTATATTGAGAAAGCATATGCTGAATTTGTAGCAGTGGCTTTCAGCTGCAGCAAAAGATTTAATGTCAATACAGAGCAGATCTAGGAGAGAATTGGAACAGCAATGACATTGTATAGATTCAGCTTCTGAACCTTCACAACTGAATTCAATTCCATCATTGGATCTGAAACAATAACATCTTCAACCATCTACAGAGTTGTCATGGAGAAGATTTAAGCTTATTCTGTGTGGCTCCAGAAGACACAACTAAAATCAATGGGTGCAAGTTACAGGGAGGGAGGCAATTCAATACAAAGAAGAATTTCTAACAATCAGTTATTCAATAACAGCTGCCACAGAAAACAGCACACTATAGGAGAGAATCCTGCACTCAGGAGGTGTAACTCAAGTCTTGGTTAATGCCCACAGTAATGGAATCCCAATCCTGGAAAGGACAATTAAGCAATCTCTTCCAGGCACCCTTTCCTCTGGGTCCCTGTACACTTAATCTGTTCTTGCTAGTCCAGGCCTTAGGATTAGGCTTTCCTTTATTAGGTCCTTCAAGGGTCTGTTCCTGCTTGGGTCCTTTTGGCTAAAGTTCAAAACTGATCACTTGACTGAATGGGTTTTTACTTAGCCACACTAATGGCTAACTGAGCATGTGTCATACACATCTAGGATTCCATATTCATATACTATCCTTTAATACTTCCACACCTGTGCTCTTATTTTTCTAACTCCTTTCCCTTTGTTTTTGCTCTGAAAGATTTTCTAAGTCTGAATAAACTTATTCTGTTCCATTTAAACTGTTTTTTAGTTACACCAAAAAAGCATGCTTAATTTTTCACAACTCCACTTGTGTTATGTATTCACCTTGCCCAATCCAAGTTCCATCTCCTTAGTAGACCCAGACACATCCTTTCAAATGCAGATTGGCACAATAAAGGCAGGCACCAATTGGCTCAGGTTTCTAAATAAAGACTTGGGTAATTTTCTTAAATGCAAAATGGAGTATTGGAGTAGGTAAACTACATAAAGCTCCTTCCAGTTAAAAAAATGGAAATCCTTAGATGCTACATATCTACACCTCAGTTTCAAGTCCTGTATCTGCCTGCTTCACACTGTGTGACCCTGAGCAAGTCACTTTGACTTCTTAGCAATACAGATAACTAAGACTTTAAGATCTGTGTTGACCAAGAAATTTCCTACATTAGTGAAATCACAGGGGCAAACCTCCAACAATTTCACATTAACATGCTTAGAGCCACCTGTCCTCACTGAAGGGTTAGAGTAACACTACATGGGACAGGTATGAAGTATTCCAATAATTTTAAAGAGACTATAATCTGAAGACAAAACAAAACCTCAGCCCCTCCCCTCAATTTAACTTGTGTTTTTTTCCTCCCACCTTCCAAAAAACCTAACAAAGCAAAGCCTAAAAACTCTTCTAAGGCTCAAGCCCTAAAACAGTATTTCCCAGGGCCAAGAAACTAAGAAATTGCTTTGTTACAAAAACTAAATTTGTAGAACTACATTTTTTCATATAATGCAAGTCTAACTTACATGAAATGGTATTTTGTTAAGAATAAAATAGTATCAAGGAAGAATTTACCGTATTAATCCTTTATTATGGAAAGAAATGTTATGCATATACATTGTAACACTATTCACAGACATTTATCATTATGAAAAAACTAACATAACATAATCTAATAAGTAGACAGAAATCAGAAGATGGCAAATTACATGTTATTTCGTTAAAGCTTTTTTATGGTTTTGTGTTTTTTCCCCTCGTTGTTGATAGTTTTTAATTAAAAAATTTTCAAAATGTTAAACCAAGGCAGTATTTTGAGCAACAGTGTATAGTTCAAAGTGTAGCACTGTCTTAGCAATGATCTCAGGCAGCAGAGCATTTGGTGCCAATACAAAAAGTTGATACTAAGGACCTACTTTCAACAAGATACATACATATCAACAATAGAATTTAAACTGGACTACATTGTATAGAACAAAGGGGGTGAAAGGAAGAACATAAAAGTGGGACCTTTCTAATATGTAACTAACTGAAATGAAATTTTAAAAATTAGGAACACATCCATTAGAGTAGTTCCTTAAGGTGAATTATCTTGGGAGGGCTGAGTCAACAAATAACTCATTCCATCCCATCTTTAATGCTTGAGGCCAAGCTTATCAAAAGGGCACTGTTGCTCTCAAAGAGCTCATCATCTGATTCGAAGTAATGCTGTTCCACCAAAAAATTCTGGAATCCCCTTTGGAGCAAAGAAACGGGCCACACAAGAACATATTCTGTTACTTTGTCTCATACCTTGCTCATGTTATTACTCAACTTGATTACCCACCTGATTTGCCAAGCTTGGCTGAGTGACACTTGACTATTTCCAAAAGTCAAATCCACTCTGAGGATGAAGACTTGACACCACTGAGAATGAGACATAGACTCTGAAAACAATTCCAAAAAAAGTCCTTAATAGTGCAAGCATTACAGCAGTAAAATATCCCAAGGAGATGAGTTTGAAGGAACACAACACTCACTTGGATGGAGGACTAGATATGAAGTAAGGATTCCTGGAGGTTTTGAGGATACCTCACCTATAAAATGGTGATAATTCTTGTACTACCTATCACCTCACAAAGGTAATGAATTAAGTGCTCTATAAATCTAAGGCTGATGTTGATTTTTAAAAAGATTGGTTTTGTTTACCTTATCACACATACCTTTCAGAGGCTATTTTTAAAGTCTTTTTAGTTTTATCAACTAAATTTATTTTTTGTGTATTTTCCAACATTTATGATTTATAATTGTTTGCAATTTTCCTTTCATATGGTACTTTTTAAAAGATCATATGCTTTTTATACCAAGAAATTCCTGTAGCTAGCATATTCAGTTCATTTCACACTGACAAAAGACAAAGTAGAAGGATATTCCAACTCCGAAGAGGGTCCTTCCATACATTTGTAGTCAGCCTATTTTGAAATTAATTCTGTAAATAACAAGATTTGCTTCTTTCTGTTCTTATCTTTACTTCTAAGTAATCACTACCCCACCCTTTCTCCTCTTCCCCAGGAGACCTGAAAGAAATACCAAAGACAACTATTTCCACACTATGTATACATTACTGATACTTAAGGAAGCTGTCCAGTAACACATTCTAAGAACACAAATTGTAATTAGCAGCTAAAAAACCTCCACTGAATTTCTTCTGATGCCTCATTGTGGAATGGCAGTGATCTTGGGACTCTTTAATAACTGCTGTGGGTTGCAGATTACATCTCAAGAGGGAAAAGGCTTTAAGAGGTAAGAACCCAGAAAAGATTAAAGTCCTGTGAGGATAAATAGGTTGTCTCAGCCATAAAGAACATCTGTACTAAGATGTAGAAAGATGTGGTAATCTGCACCAATGGAGGGAGTATTCACGATAACATATAATCACAAATCTAAAGTACAGGGAAAAATCCACACATGGCTTTTTACAGTCACTCTGTGAAGTAGAACCTCACTAATGATTAGGTGTTATATGCTAAAATCCACAGAGAATAACTTTGGCTACTAATTTCTAAGATATACTAAAAAGAATAGTTACATTTCCATATACTCTAAAAAAGGCAGCCAGACAGAAAGCCCACTGATTTGAAAGCCAAGAGACCAGCGAGTCTGTTCCTCAGTTATTTGGGGTATGACTTAATTAACTCACAAAAGCCGAGTTTCACTTTTACTCTTCTAAAAAATCCTATCTCATAGGGATTTTAGAAAGTTCAAACAAATGTTGTCATAAAAGTCTTTTGAAAGCTGTAAAGGCTAGAAACATTCTAGTTTTCATATGTCTCTATAAACCATATGGTCTATTCTCAGGTAGTTTCCAAAGTGTAAAAAGCACCTGCAAGGTGGTTGATCTTCCTTTCTCTCTTCCAACCTAAGTTACTGAATAATACACCTTATACCTAAGGAAGGAAGATTCAGAGAACCAGAGAAAAGATAAGAAATGTAACCAAACCTTAAGGTTAGCATGTCAAATGCAGAAATCGAAGTTAGTCCAGTAAATTAATGTATCAATCAAAGATTCAAAGAACATTTAGCGACTCAAAAAAGCGAGTTGATATTGTGGCAAGACAAGATTCCATTTAAACACTACCATCAAATGCAACTGAAATTTAGATCACAAAAAATTAACATGCTCATTAGTGAAATCATTTAACTCAGTTCCTCCCAAACATCCTCCTCTAAAACATATTTACAAGTAAAATCAAAGTATCTAGTATATTTCAGTTGAAAAATATGCTTTGCTAATCCAGAGGAATATGTTAATTATGCAAAATTACCAGGTGGATAGAGTGGCTGATCCTAAAAAAAAAAATCTATTCCAAGGAATTAATTTTAGCTTGGGAAAAACCACAAAACTTCTTTAAAAAGTAAAATAGCTTAAAGCATTTAATATCTAAACAAATCAAGTATTTTTATTATAGCAGTCACAAATGTGCTTTAAAATACAAACCCCATTTTTTTATTCTGAAAAAAATCTAAATGGTATTTTACCTTGAACATAAATTAATCTAGTGAATTTGAGGTGAAAATTCATACTGAATTCACCAACAACTTCACTGTAAAATAATGTTACGTACACTTCATACAGCTTCATATTTTAAAATGCTTACAACTTTCAAGAAAAACTGTCTGAAGCAACTATTTTTTCCTCATTCTTTAACACGAGTATTTAACATTATGAGTTCTCTTTATACTTTTAAAAATCTTGGTTTTCTTGGACTTTTAGACACCCATCTAAATACTGTGGTCCCCATTACTTCCATGTGGAGGGATCTTTTTATCTGCTAAAAAAAAAATAGCAAAGTAACACTCATAATACATTTTCACCAAATTTTTAGTACAAAAAGTATTAAGACTATACCGAACTTCATACCGTACCTACTTTACCATTAAAAGAAGACATGGGTACACTCATTAGCAAATTAAACAGCATTTTGGTGTGCTATGATGTTAAGGCATACCTTTAAATGCACACACAGTCATTCTTTCATAAATTATTTACAACTGCTGCTACTAGATGAAGACAATTAGAACATAAACTTTCCACAAAACTAGGAGGAAAAGCAATACAAAATGTCTGAAAGCCAATATTTTAGTGTACAAAAGTAAACTTTAATTCATGTGTTAAAACACTATAAGCTTTATGCAGTGATCTTTTAAACATGCTACGGTAACTCCTGAGGATGTTTTAAAGCTGGAGGTAAGTTTGTAGGTCTTGATTCTTCATCAAGAAGCACCAAATCTTCTATTTCACTTCCTCTGTATTTTCTTTTACATATCTTTACCACCACTTTTTTCTTGAGAAATAACTTCAGAGCTTCTCTTGATGCCACTGCTTTGGCATTCTCCTTACTCTTTCCACAGCCGGTACCCAAATAAACAGACTTGCACCTCAATTCACAAACTATACTTTCTTGAGAACTTTTATTTTGAGGCAGATCTGCCAGTTCTTTCAGTGGAACAAAAGAAACATCCAATGTTGCTTTTAGAGCCTCCACAGATGCATTTAGGAGTTCTCCGTGATTCACATTGGGACTAAAGCCACCAACAGCCACCAACTTCCAAGCCACAGTTTTATACAGTCTATTGAAAAAAGGCTGCTTCTGTTTTACATCTTCAGTGGTTAATTTGCAAGAAAACCTAACAGAACTCTCACTTGACTGTGAAGTGCTTTTAGAAGGTAACTGTGATGTACTAGTTTGAGAGCTACTCTTAGAAGCCAGCTGGGATACACTTGCCAAGGAACTGCTTTTGGGAGCCAACAGTGACCCACTTGGCTGAGAGCTGTTTTTGGAAGACAACAGAGATGAAGCTGCCTGGGAACTGTTTTTAGAAGCCAAGAGTGTAGCAGCTACCTGGGAGCTGCTTTTAGAAGTCAGCAGTAAGGTGCTTGCTGAGGTGGTGCTTTTGGGAGTTAACATTTGCACACTGGATGCAGAATTGTTCTTAGAAACAGATGATGAAATGCTTGACTCAATACTAGTTTTGGAAGTTGATTGTGATGTGCTTACATCTGAAGTGGTTTTGGAACCTAATAGGGGAAGTAATTCTGAACCAGATTTGGAGGACAACAGTGGCAACTCGACTTCTGAGCCGACTGGGGAACCCAACAATGGTACACTTGTTTCTGACCTGCTTTGAGAAGTCAACAGGGGCACTTCTATCTCTGAACTGCTCTGAGAAGCCAAAGATGAAGTACTCTCCAAAACACTCTTTTTAGGTGATATGTTTTGTTGTTTGGAATCAGTCAGCTGGGTCCCAAGACTGCTGGATTTTGCCACAGATGAAATTAGTGTTGTACTATGTTTGTCAGAAGTTTCTACATCTGAAACCTTTTCAGGGCCAGCTGCTACAACCTGAGAAGTGCTAGTGCTTTGCTTTGACCCAATGTTCTCAGCTGTCAGCTCACTGGTCGATTTATTCTGACACTTTACTCCTGCCACTTCTTGGGAAATCGAACTGCCCCTGTCCAAAGTGCTGCTAGAGCTTCGATTTATGTTCTCTCCACTTCCCTCAGATCTAGTGGATGGCACTGGCCCCACCTTGACTTCCTGCTTTGGTGATGCCTGCTCTGTCTTGCCAGAAGTCTTCAAAGCATCCTGACCACCAGCAGAACTGCTCTTTCCTTCAACTGCCCTCTTTTTGCATGGCTCTTCTACCCCATCTAAAAATGTAAAAAAAAAAAAAAAAACCAAAAAGAAGTATTTGACTAATTCCACTTGATTACTAGTAAGATAAGACATTAAATGCAAGAAAGATGCTTAGTAAAACCAAAGCAAAAAAACTTGGTATGTATAATGCCAAGGACAAAATTACTATGTAATAATCATGACACAAATTTCTTAAAATGAAACATATTTGACAGTTTTAAAACAGTCAAAGGGATTTAAAATTAAGAACCAAAGAATATGTAGAAAAAAGTTTGGGACTAGTATCCTAAAAAAAACAAAACACATTAAATAGTTTGGCTATGCCAGAAATGTCAATATGAAACATGAGTTCACAGCACTAAAATAAACTTATGTTCTATGCTCCTATATATGTTCACATCTATGATCTGCTAACCATTGCTACTCGATATCCCTCTTTTCTTCACCTTGGCAACCAGTTCATCTCTTGTTGTATGGATTGGAGCATCTGTCACTTTGATGCCTTCAGCCATACTAAGTATTTTATCCATAACTTTTGGTGGATACCTAAAAAGAGAAAAACAAGTTGACTGTTCTCCGTAAGTCTCTTTCACATCACAGGCTTCCAATCAGCCACCAGACAGAGCAATGATTCCCAGCTTTCTCAACGGCCCCTAATAAACGTGCTCCCCAAGGGGCGGTTCCGCCGTCCCTCCTCCCCCCAACTGGGCCCGAAAGCCATTCACCGATCCAGGGAACGACTCGGACCAGCTGACCGAGAAAGCACGGATGACGTCCGCGCCACCAGCCCGAAGGAGGAAGGGAGGAGCCAACCGGGAAGGAGGGCCGGGCCTACCGTCGCGTCCCCCCGGGCCCGCTCGGGGCTTCCCTCCCTCACCGCTTGCCACGGGCTGTCAGGGCGGCCAAGGCCCAGGCCCGGGCGGGATCACTCACCGGCACCCCAAGAAAATGTGGTTGGCCCAGGCCATGGAAGAGGAGACGAGCTGCTGCAGCTGGCGACGGCGGTCCCCGCAGTCCACCGAGGCGGCTTCGGTGGTGGCGGTCGGGGCCAAGTCTCCAGCATTGCGAAGCAGAAACTCGCGTCGGTGGCGCCAGTGCTTGTCCGTTTCGCCGTCGCTGCGCAGCGTCTCCACCCAGGCGGCCACCCGTGGATTCTGGCTTAAGTACTCGGACACCTCGGAGATGGCCGCCCGCGCCATGCTCGACCCGCTCGTGTCGTCCGTCGCCAGGGCCGGCAGGGGACAAGGGAGAAGACGGAGGAGGCCCTGTCACCGAGGACTCGGGTAGTTCCCGCAACCCAGAGGACAGCCGACCAACGAAAGCCGAACCGCAGAGCCGAAACGCCCACTTCCGCCCGCCGCCAGGCACCCCTTCTCCTTTTATAACCTCGCCGCGACTCGCGCGTCGTCGCTTCCTTCCTGCGCGAGCCCCCGCCGTGGCGGGCGGCTTTGCAGCGGTGCTCGGCTCGGGTTGGCGGAGGCGGAGGTGGAAGGCGGGGCCTAGGGGACGGCCAACCAGTGGCGGGCGGCTTGGAATACAGAGCCCGCCCCTCAGAGAGACCTGAAGGCCGTCAGATTGACCAATGGGCACGTAGGTCCCCACCACCTCCCGCTTTGGTGACGCGCCGACGCAGAGAAGGCGTTCCGCTCCCGGCCACTTGTTTCCCTGCTCGGCTCCTCCCCCACTGCGGCAGCTCCGGCGGCTGGGTGTGGGCGGGGTCGATCTGCGGCTACAGCGTCTCCAGGGCAGGCCGCGGCGAGGAACGCGGAAGGGGAATTGCGGGCATCGACCACGGCGGCCGGGGTGCTGGGGGTGAGGGTGATTCCCCAGCGGCCTCGGCTCAACGCGACCGCGGGAACGCGGCACCGCCGCTGCCGTTTCCGTCGCCGACGCTGCCAAGGGGCGGAACTCCGGCTCCCGCCGCCGCCACCGCCCACTCCCCCTCCAGCCGCCGGGTGACGAGCGCGCCCCCTGCTGTTACGGGCCACCGAAGGAAGAGACCCGGATGGAGCCGGGGCCTGTGGCCGCCCCGCCCCCGCGGAACTCCCTGCCGGGGAGGGGGGACCGGAAGTGGAAGCTTCTAGGGAGAAGCCGAGGAGGAGCAGTGGCTGGGCCCGGCCTGAAGCCCCCTTCACTCCGGGACTGGAGACAGCCCCCCGAGGTGTCTATTAAAAGCAGAGGCCTTTAATCCAGCTCAAAGCACCCTTGGCGTCTTTGGGAGAATTCAGAGGCCCTAACCAGCACCTAGGTAGCGCTTTCCACCTGGCCAAGCGCTTTCCTGCTTGTTTGTGCCTCACGCCCCTGACAGGGAGCCGGGGGCTGTCGTCATCCCCATTTCGCTGAGGACCACACTGAGGTAGACTGAAAGGGACCCGCCCGGCGGCCCGCCTTGGCCTGTGCTCGCCCCGCAGTGACCTCTAGCTAGGTGCCCCCGCCTCTGAACGTCCGTTGAGGGCCCTTGGTGGGGTGGAAGCTGGGCCGCCCGGCCGGGGAGTCGGTGTCCCTCCTCCTCCCCGCACCGCCGCCTGAGAGGCCCTGTGAGATGTACTGCCGAGCCAGTCCTCCGCTTCCCCTGGGCTGTGGAGTCCCGAGCCGGGCGTAATAGTGGTGTGTTTGTCGGGGACAAAGAAGGTGCCCCCCACTCAGTCTTACTGGATCGGATAACTAGAACCGTGTTTGAAAGCACTGAAAACAAAGCATCGCTTTCATTCTGCTGCTGTGCAGGATGCTAAAACCCCATCCCATCACTTCTTCCCTCACTTTTAACAGACTGTCTTTATGATCTCTGTCAGTCTCATAATAAAAGGTGTCCTAGCTTTGTGACCTGCTAGTTTAAGTTCTAGGTTAAAGGGGTGTATGTGGTTTAGAAAGACTTTGCAAAATAGTCTTCACATTTTATACACACAGCTAAAGTATTAAAATTTGTATCATCTTGCAAAAATAGAATACCCACTTCTGAATCACAGAGCACACTACACAATTTTTAACAGCCTTCTGATTTCATCACTATGGGGAACCCCCAGTGAGGGACTTTCCCTGAAAAAGAAGTGAATGCAGATCAGCCTATGCAACATAGGCACCACTTCTAAAAGCATTTTGTATTCTAAAGGAAACTGAAGAAAAAAGTTTTGGTTAAGTAACGTGGGATTTTGGGGGGATTATTTGTTTTTTTATTTTGGCCTCAGTCAGCTGTTGAAAGTCAGGAGTGAAAGGATTAGAAAAAATGCCTGACTCTATTTAGACTCTAGGTTGGAAGATTTTTGATGAAGTTTTCTATTTGTTGCACCTTTGAGAAAATTTAATTTAGGTTGTCAAAACTCAGCTTATTTCTAGCTGTGTCTTCCTCCTGGTTGCAGTGAGGCTTCTTACGAAGCACTGTGAAGGTAAACACTAATAATGATAGCTAAGACCAATAAAGTGGTGGGGGATAAGATCACTTTATGTGATGCAATATAAATATATGCAACACAAAGGATATGTGACAAGTGTTTCAGTTAACCTCATGGGTTATATTAGCTATCGTGAAAAAAAAAAAATCTTGGAAGGGAAACAGCAGTTTCCAATAAATGCCTGTTGACTGACTAGTTTACTCAAGTCTAAACTGGCTAAACTGTAGGTTACTCAGTCAAAGGAATGAATGACTAGTGAAAAATCATAGTTGAATGGTATGTTGTTGAGGAGCTGAGTAGAAGCGATCAAATCTTTCAAAATTCCAGCTTGCTTATTATGAAATGAAGTGGGCCTAGGTATTCCGACTTACAACCACCTTCTCATTACATCTCTTTCATTGATCTCACCTGCACCAATGATTGCACGTATCATCTTTATGCCAATGACTCCTAGATCTATATATATCCAGCCCTAGTCTCATGAGTTTCAATCACCAGCTGGATGTCTTGTCACTTCAAATTCTACATGTCCAAAATATAACTCATTCTCTTCCAACCTCCCTCCCCCAAATCCAAGGTCACTACTATCCACTCATTCAAGTTTCCAGTTTTTCTTGGAAAAGCACAGAATTTCGGAATTGGAAGGACCCTCAGTAAACGTCTAGTTTAATACACACCTGAAAATACTCTCCACTACAACTTACCAGACAAATAGTCATTAAGCTTTTACTTGAAGGCATGCAATGAACAGGAGTACACTATATCCTGAGGCAGATCAACTTTTTGATAGCTCTAATTGTAATTGACTTTTGTGTGATACCAAGTCTAAATTCTCTTTCAGATTTTTCTCTTGCTCCTAGGTTTTCTGTTTGGAGTCAAACCAAGCAAATCTAATCCCTCTTCTCCATGACAACCTTTCAAGTACCTATAGTTGGCTACCACACACCTTCAAAATGCTCCCAAACCTAAATGTGACCCTCATACAGCAAAGACCACATTGGCTCTTCTGGTTGCCTACCCTAGGGTGTTCTTCAGCTTATTTGTTATTCCTAAATTATGATGCTGAGAACTGAACCAAATACTCCAGATGTGGTCTCTTATCAAAGCAAGGAATGGGGAATTGTTCCCTCCTTATTCTTGTGACTCTCAATAGAGCCCAAAACTTCATTAGCTTTTTTAAACTGCTATAACACACTTAAGACTAATAGTGAAGTTTTAGGTCACTAACCAATCCTACATGTTTTTCAGATAAACTGTCTATCCTTCGATTTTATTACTTGTGAAATCAGGTTTTTGTAGTCCAGGTGTCAAGATTTTTTAATCCAGGCACAGCTAGGTGGTGAAGTGAATAGAGCACCAGCCCTGGAGTCAGGAGAACCTGAGTTCAGATTCTGCTTCACTTAACACAAAACTAGTCGTGTGACCTTGAGCAAGTCACTTATCCCTAATTGCCCTACTTTCCCCACTCCAAAAAGCAAAAAAAAAAAAGATGTTTTTAATCCAAGTGTTAAGATTTATCACTATTAAATTTCATCTTAGATGTACCCTGATGTTTTAGCCTGTCAAGATCCACCCAATTTTGTGTCATTTGGAAATGCTACCTGTGATTTAATCCAAGTCACTTATAACAATGTTTAGTAGCACAAAGCCTTGGATACTTCACTGGCCTCCTAAAGTAAATCATTGGTGACTACTCTTGAGTATGGTCATTCAGCCAGTTCTGAATCTAATTGTATTGTTATCTAGTACACATCCATCTTTTCCACAAGAATTGATTGAGAGACTTTGTCAAATACCTTTCTTTTTTTATTTATTTTTAAAGCAATTGGGGTTAAGTAACTTGCTCAAGGTTACACGGCCAGTCATTCATTATGTGTGGGTGCTCATTTTCTGAGGCTGGAACTGATCCCGGGTCATCCCAACTCCAAGGCCGGCGCTCTTACTCACAGTGCCACCTAGCCACCCCTTCAAATACCTTTCTAAAATTTAGGTAAACAATGCTAATAGAACTCTGCTGATCTACCAGTATCGGAACAGTGTCAATAAAAGAAATAAGACTAGTGAACTTTTCTTGCTGAAGTCACATTAGCTAGCTCTTTGTGGTCACTGCTTCCTTTTCTAAATGTTTGCTAAATCTCTCTAGTCCTACATTTGAAAAGTTTCCCAGGAAGATCACTGGCCTTTAATTTTCAGACTCTTACTCTCTTCTCTTTTTGAAAGCTGGAACATATTCACTTCTCTAATCAATTATAGATTGCATCTCCTGTTCTTCATGGTCTTTCAGGTATGAGTGACAGTAGTTCATGAGACATATCTACTAGCTCATGATGTGAAGATATATATAGTTTATTTGGGCTGGTAACTAAAATTCATCAATGACAATTAGGTTCTCTAATCTGCTTAGTTAATAAACTCCTCATTGCCCATTTTTCTTCTAATCTTTATGGTCCAAAGTCTCTTCTTGGTAGAGAAAAAAAGAAGTAAAATGATAAGTAAGTGGTTTTGTGTAATCTGTTTTCAATTAACCCATTCACCCATCGGTGTGTTGGTAAATGTTTAACATTTCCTGGCAAAAAAAAAAATGTACTCACAACATGCTTAAATTTTATCTGCATTAACATTTTTTTTCCATCCTTAAGTCTAGACAATCAACACAATGAATCAAGTCCTAATTTGTAGCATTGATCCTTTTTGAGGTGTAAATACTTGCCCTGAAAATTTAATAATAGCTGGTTTGAACTGGTTTCAGTATGCTGTACCAATAAATGACCCAGTGAAGCAAGAAGTGGTTCTGTGTTAATTCATTTAAATTTAACAAGCATATATTAAGCACCTACTGTGTGTCAGGCAACATGCTAGGGGATAAGGATGCAAAACAAGCTTACATTCTACAGAGGAAGGGGGAGGGCTAGGTATACAGATAAACATAGATAAAGTAATTTGAGGGGAGCACGAAGGACTAGGGAAATGAGGCAAGAGGACCTAAACCTTGAATAGCTTCCAAGAGGTATAGGTAAAGAGAGGGGATTCCAGGAGTGGGGCACAACTGTGCAAAACCATAACTGTGTCAGCTACAGTGTTGCCTACAGAGAATAAATAGTATCCTTTCTCTAATGCTCCCATTTTCTTCAATAAAGCTTTTAAAAATAGTGTTAGCTTTAGCTTTTCTCATCAATCTCCATTTGCTGAGTTTTAGCATGAGTTTTACTATTCTAGCTGTTTTACTCTTCTAACAGTCCCATGCCAAGCTCATATATTCATTCTATTCTTACTGTATAATATATATGCATACATGTGTATATGTGTCTATAAGTATATATATGTACATACACGTGTGTGTGTATTAAGTGTATATGTGTGTATAAAATGTGTTGAGCATCCACTTCAATCTATTCAGACAGTTGCCATTTTTCTTCATCAGAATTGCTCATCTTTATGTCTAAAGAATTTCATAGTTGAGAATTTCCCATCCTTTCTGGGCTAACTTCTCCAGTAAAAATTTAGTCTTTGAAATTCTATATTCCTTTAAATCCAAATCCTTTTATTCATTTTTTCTTTTAGAAACTAAAAGAAAAAGTTTTATTCTTCTAACCCTCTTAATATTTACAAGGAAGGAAAACAATGAGACTGGTTTACAAATTTCTTGACAGATGAACAAAGTATTGCTTCCTGAGCACCTATCAGATGAAAGACCCCCCCCCCCCCACACACACACCTGCTTGAACAGCTGTTTACAGTTTCCCAAAATCTAGGATGCTTTACAAGTTATTCTTTCCTCTCCTCCACCACAAACTACAGAATGTTAACTTCCCACCAAGGTTCCCATCATTTCTACCTCAGACATCCATTTTTTTTCCTGTCAGTGAGAATCAGATTCCTATAGAATTTCTTGTTTGGTTCATTTGAAGGTCAAAATTATCGAAATTATCGTTAAGGCAGGTCAAGGAGTTATCAGTAGTCCCTTTAAATAATAAATCATAACTTTAGAGCTGACAGTCACCTCTAATGCTTCTTTTATCTCCTCTTAATTTTTTTTTCTTTTTGGATGGCAATTGAATGGCCATTTGCTCAAGGTCACACAGCTAGTTTTTTGTGTAAGTGTCTGAGGTCGGACTTGAACCTGGGTCCTCCTGACTCCAGGGCCGGTGCTCTATTCACTGTGCCACCTAGTTGCCCCCTATTAATTCTTAATACCAGATAAAATTAGCATTTCCATATACAAAGTAAATAGTATTCTGCATGACACTTTAGCTCTCTATTATGTACAATGTGCTTTTTAAGTTTATAATACATTTCAACATATAACTTTCAATGCTGAGTTGCTAGTCTGTGTTTTCTTCTGCCTTTTCTGTTTTCTCCTATATATTCTTTTAAAATGCTTTAATGACCCTCTTAATTTTCATTTATTTTTTAAAACTCTACTGCTATACAGCACTCCCTATTAGGGGGGAGGGGGGACCCTTCTAGCTGTGCCTAGTCAAGCAAAACAAATTTCCACATTGACTGTGACCAAAAATATACATCTTATTCATCCTGTGTCTATCATCTCTCAGGATCTAGATAGCATGCTTTACCATCAGCCCTCTGGAATCATAGTCATTGCGTTGATCAGAGTTCTCAAGTCTTTCAAAGTTATTTTTCTTTATAATGTTACAGTATAGGGTACAGTTACAGTATAGGTGGTGCAGTGAGTGGAGTACTGGCCCTGGAGTCAGGAGGACCTGAGTTCAAATCTGGCCTCAGACACTTAACACACAAGAAAAACTAGCCATGTGACCTTGGGCAAGTCACTTAACCCCAATTGTCCTCCAAAAAGAAAAAAAAAAAACAAAAAATATAATGTTACAGTATAAATTGTTTTTCTGGTTTTCATTTCATTTCTTCTGGTTCTTCCTCATTTCTGCATAATAGTATGCAAAGTGCTTTACAAGCCATTTAAGCTTTTCAGACATCTCTGAAACAGTGTATTTTGTCATTGCTTACAGTATAATAATATTCCACTAGATTCACATACTATAATTTATATAAGCCATTCCCCAAAGATGATCATCCCTCCCTCCCCCTGCTCCACCCTTAATTTCCAGTTCTTTGCTACTTTGGAGAGCTACCGAAGTTATAGAGATCATTGACACCCCAAATCACTACCATAAATCATGTGTCTGCAAAGCTTGTGATGGTCTCCAAACTCTTCACCTATTTCCTCTCCACCACTCTTCTCCCTTCTTGTTTCTGGATTTCCTGACATGAATGTCTTCATAATATATGCCTTGCTCTCCTCAAAACAATCCTGTAATTGTATGTAAAAATATTTCCTCCCCCTTCACCTCCAGTTTTACAGAAATGGAAAGAGGTTTGAAGTGAGTAAGGGAGTGGCAGAGCCCTAACTAGGAATTCCAATGCTTGGCTAGGTAGCTAGTCCTGCTAGCAACTCTCCCAGGAGGCAAAGTGGGGGGGTGGGGAGGGACTTGCTTAAAATTTACCCATTTCTGCAGTCTTATTGTTTGCCCCATAGTGTGCAATTCTGAAGAACAACATCTTGGGAAGTGGCAGAGGGGCAGCAGGGTGGGAGGTAAGGGATGGAGGGCAGGATCCAGAAAAGTGATGGGATCCCCTTTCTGTAGTAGCCCTAGAGAAGGTGGGACGAAGGAATCAGTTACCTCTTTTCAGAGTGGTATTTCAGATAATCCGTTGGTGGCCACCACAGGGGTGGAGGTTTGTATAAGGTGGTGGATGTGAAGAGTGTGGAACCTTCCAGGTGAAGTAGTATCTGGTAATCCCCGATTTCCCCAAGGAAGGGTGAAAAAACCAATCGTATTCCTCAGTCCTGTTCAACTACTCTTTATTGGGGGGGTGCAGAAGCAGGAGCTGGAGGTCTAGTGATGGAGTGCTTGGGATATATTTTGTAACATTAATCTATTTTGGAACATCAGTTTGTAAATGGGGTGCTTTGGGATCTATGTCTGTAAAATCAATTTGTAAAACCAGTCTGTAAAATCCTACTCCCCCCGCCCAGTCTCAAAGCATTAACACTGCCCCTTTCCCCTGCCAGCACTCTGCCCAGCAACAATTTGTGAACTGTTTATCTCTGCTTGGAACAATAACAAGCTACCTATGAATCCTTCACTAAACTATCTATAAACATTTTAGCTTTGGCAAATGTTATCTCCCCTAGTAGAGTGGCCAGCTGCACCATGAATCCTTCAATACCCTATCTATAGGTTAACTCCTTAGTCAATTATACCCATACTGAGTCTCAGTTAGCCTTGGTTCCCAACATCCATCTTGTCAAGCTTGACATTGATGGGTGGCAGACTAGGCACTCCTCAGTTGACCATGAACGATGGTAGACTTAGGCCTAAAACCACACCTCCAAGTAGCCCCCCTTGGGCTATTTCCCAGTGAATTATGGGCAATACACCTGCGCACTTGATATTAAAAGTGCATGTTCCTTTAAGCACTGACCACTCCTTAACTCCTCCCTAATCCCACCCTTCCTCACCTAGTTAGCATAATTGACACCTGATTTACTGTCTTGGCTCCTTAAAACTATACCTGTGATTTCTGTAAGTTTGCAGGTTCCCTAAGAATCCTTGCCCACTGTGCTGTGCAGTGTAACAATAAACTTTTACAATCTCAGCTTCCAAGTTTGCTTGAGCCTGGTGAATTCTTTCCAGACTGAATTGCAGGGTTTCTGGTTACTGACAGTGATCAGGGTCCCTGGTAGAACCTATTACCCTTCCCTCATCACTAGGACCTTTGTAACTCAAAGTGGGCTTCAGGAAAAGTGTGGGACCCTAGTGATGCAGTGGCATCCAACAGCCTCAGATAGCAGGGGACAGGCCAGGATTGGAGAAAGGGACATGTCAATAGGGTAGGAGACACCAGGGACCCTCATAGTGGAAATCACACAGATTGGACCAGCCTTTACAGCAGACACCACCCAAAACTGCTTCGATAAAGGTAGATACCACCTGGAGACTGTATCTATGGAGCCCCTAAACTGGAGGACCTCCCCTATCACCTTCTAATCTACCCTGTATATCTGGAATTACACCAGTAGCTTCTTGAGGTAACTTTAACTAGAATTCAACTCAGAAGAATATTGGAAAAGGTGAATTGTTTTCTGACATGACTGAGTAGATTCTTTCCATTTGTACTGACATCTTTAAAAATGAGATAAAACCCGAGTCTTCCTTGAGTGTAGTATTAATGGAAAAGAGATAGAGGGCACCTCAGAACTATAGAGGTTAAAGAAGTCCTTAATGTACATAGTTTTCTGTCCTATTTTATACATAGTGTATGCCTCTTGGAATCTGACAAATAGAACCAATTGTGCACTTCTTTCCCAATACCTGTAGAGAGACAAAAACTCTGATCCCTACACTAGGGAATACCTTGCTTTTTTGTGAAACACACAGGTAAGACTTAGACCCAAATAGATTCTAAGGAAGTCATACCAATACACAGACAATAAGGGGGGAAAATCCCAGTACTGTAACCAAGCAGGTTTCCTGGCTCACAATCCTGGGAATATCCCAATAATTGAACCCAATGATGTCCCTTTAACAATAACTTACCTTATATAAGCAGAGTGAAATGACCAAAGTGAAACTGTCCTGCCAGTGTTAGGGTATTTGCTCTTGGTCCTTATAGACTACTGCCTTGATGAGGAGGAAGAAGGCATGGACTGATGTGAGCCCTTTCCACGTGATTCCACTGCTTCTCTTCCTTCCTGCCCCATGCCTCTTTGTCTTTACTGGGTCTCTATGTTTTGACTTCCCTCTCTCCCATGGTTTTCTTTATTAGCTGTCAACCACCCTGGTACATGAACACTTTGGGAAATAGGGTGGAGCAGCGTGCATCAATGGCTAATTGACAACAAATTTCTTTACACACTATAGTTTAAAGGTCACAGTGGTAATTCTTCTGGGTAAACTTTAAAGTAATTCCTATGCTTATACTCAGAAACCCACGCTAACTTTGTTTTGCATTGAACTTTATAAGTTATTTTAAAGACTGTGTTTGCCTCTATGCTTGTAATTACACCCCTGACTAAAAGCAATAAAATTTTGACCTCAATATATTTTGTAATTCTTGGAATACTACTATAGTTTCTATGGACTATATTTAGGAATGGTACAAAATTTAGGAAAAGGACTGAAGACAGGATTTAAGGGAAATAAGTTTTGATTCATAGAATTGTTTTTTATCAGTGGGTCTCATCACATCTCCAGGCATCAAGACTCTGGGTATAGGATGATCAGCTCAGCTATTTGGGCTGCTTATCCAGGGTCTGCAGTAAATAGCCGTTAATGTTTGTGGGGATAGGAATGGACCATTTCAGAAAGTGGCTTTCCCACTCATTGGCAGTCTTTGAGCAGACTAGATGACCACTAGTATGGAATATATAGTAATGATTCTTTTTGAGGATGGGTTGCACTAGATGGCTGCTGAGATCTAACTCTCAAATTCCGTGAATCTGTGTAGAATTATTTAATACTAAATTGGAAGAGTTTAAAATAGTTACAACTTATGCTTATTAGTCAACAGTAATTTGTTTCATCCAACAGTTTTCCAGTTAGATTCCCATAATAAAAAAATTTTGTTTTAAGAAATTAAAAAGCCAATAAAAAATATTGACAGGAAGACCCTGCTAAAAAAAAAACAAAACAAAGACTCTACTGAGTGTCAGTCGACCTTAGACTCTTACTTAGACTATCGACTCTTCAACTGGCAACTGAAAATAGGCAACTGAAGAAATGAGACAATTATAGATGGGCTTCTTCTGTAACACCTAGGTTGGAAACCTCTTTCCCTTAAATCAAGTAATTTCTCAAAATTGTAAAACTGTACCTGGTTAAATGGGGTGGGTGGTGAGTGGGGAATGGAAGGGAAAAGCCAGTAAATACCCTTTTTCCAACCCTAAAAGCTCTCATGACTCCTTTCACCGTACCTCTTTTGTACATATAGTAATTCTTCATGTATTTGTTCAACATTTATTTCGTTTTCTGAATGCCCTTTGGGTCAGTTTGTGTGTTTTAATTCTACAAACTCCCCAAAGAGCAAGTTCTTTATTCCCTAGATTTGATTTCAAACATGTAGAGCAGACTTGCAGATATAAGCGTCTAATAAATATTTTAATGCTAGAAATGCTAATCTACCTTTTCCTCCTAGTTGGGTCTTTCTTATAGGACCACTGTAATATAAGCCTGCTTTTACTTCCTCTGCTTTTACATAAAGATATGTTAGCATTTTCTGTACCTAACACAGAATTAACTAAAATACTGGCTACAAGTTTATTATTTGGAATTGAAACCTAATTGAGGAAAAAAAATGTTCCCTACTTAAAGAAATCCTGTACCACTGGTGCTAGGTGCAGTGGATGCAAAGCCAAAAAAAAAAAGCAGTCTGTGCCCTCGAGGAGTTTACTTTCCACTGGGGTGGGGAGGGGGAGGAAAAGGAGGGAGTATGGAGGAAATGGATAAAATCTGTGTGCTCCGAGTTTAGGGAAGACATTTCCCCAGGTGGAAAAAAAAAGTAACCTTAGATGTCAAAGAAAGGAAGCTTGAGGGTTGGGTAGAGACAGACTCTCAAACAGTATTTTATTCACCAGGATTAAGCTCACTGATAAGGTCTGGGAGGAGGCCTCCACAATTTAGAGACCTCCTGCCCCATAACATTCCAGAAGGAGGATAGGCTTCGGGAACCCCCTTGAATCTTCCCACTTGATCTGGTCAATATGCCCAAATCTCTGTTACCCTTAGCCTAGCCCTCCATTTATCTCCAGATTCCCTCTGGCTGCTTCCCACCCTTGATCCCATTCTCTAGATTCCTGGGAATCTGACCTCTAGTCACCCCAGTCCCAAGGAGATTCTCCTTAGACTCCTCCTCAAGACCCTCCCTAAACCCCTTCTCTTATCACCCCAGACTACTAGACCACCCCTAGATTCCTCCCACAGTCTTTCTTTATATAAGATCCATCTTGCCTCCATGAAGGTGCTCAGATTTATTTTGGCCCGTTTGTCAAGATGGGCATCACAAATGCTCAGATTCCTTGGGTCTAGCCAATGGTGAGTTTCCTTAAGATTCTACCAAATATGATGAATCTCTAATAAACTTTGTTTTACTTTGGCTGAAAGAAGACTTAGGTCGAATTCATTCAGATAGGACCCAATGTGTCGTTATTTTGGGGTCCCGAGCACCCCTAAACCCCTAAATTCTAACCCCCAACATTTTAAACCTCAACATTTCCATTGGAACAAATTTTATCTTTGGCAACCCCTGAAATCCCAAATTTGCATGTTCTAACCCCCAAGATTAGTACATTTTCTCTAAAATCACCAGACATCCTGTTCTATCACTTAATCTTCCAAATAAACAAAGTGGCTGAGCAGCATCACCTGATGGGCTCCTTTATCGTGCTTTAAAAAGGTTGTGGAACAATTCAATCAGAAAAAACAAAAACAAAAACCAAAAAACCAATGTTGGTGAAGTCAATTTTACTTTCACAACCACCCCCTTCTCTCAACTCATTTAGCCACTACTCTAATTCAGGCTTCATCAATTCCCACTGTGACTGTTGAAGTACTTTCCTGATTAGGCTCCTTGCCTACAATCTCTCCCCTCTCCAATCCCTTTTCCACATAGCTGCAAACTGATCTTCCTAAAATTGGGGCTGTGCTGGAGCCAGCTCAAACCATCCTTCAAGAGTCTGTGAGCATCTACACCCTCGAGATCAGCAATTGCTACAAATCAGGGTATGATTTTTTATTGTTTTTGTTTTCTGAGACCAGCAGTGTCA
This sequence comes from Gymnobelideus leadbeateri, assembly GCA_011680675.1. Lineage (NCBI taxonomy): Eukaryota > Metazoa > Chordata > Mammalia > Diprotodontia > Petauridae > Gymnobelideus > Gymnobelideus leadbeateri. Next base: position 102,859 of record WOXC01011027.1, on the reverse strand, counting down.
AATTCAAATAGAAAGGGAGCCACTAAACTATACAGAAGGATCCCTGTAGGTTGCATTTGACTTAGAAAATTACATTTTCTAAGTTATACATATTAACATTATCTTTTTTATTGTATACTTATTTTATTAAATATTTCCCAATTACATATTATCTGATGGGCTGTACTTGGGAGTGTTGTGGGCAGCCTGTTTAACACCTTTGGTCTAGACCTCATTAAGAAAGTGTTAATAATGCAGATTAAATTTAAAAGTGTGTGTGAAATGCCTCCCACCCCCACCCCCAGTCTAGTTGTTAAACATTTTCCAACATACCCAGATTGCTTTATAAACATTGCTTGAAATCAGTAGGGGTATGACAGAAAGCTCAGGGAATAAAGTCATCACTAAACTGGAGTGGATGTAGGTTATTATTATTATTATTATTGTTATTAACTGGCATTTTGTAACCCCAATCACAGCAGCATACCTGAGAACTGCTGCTGTGAATAATTTCAAGGGTCTAATTGCATAATATAATGAACTCTCTATTCAGAACTAAGCATTGTTCAATGAAGCATAACATTCATAGCAACATACTTAAGCAAAACACATCATCTAATACATACATATATCTCATAAGCACAACATATCATCTTTAAGAGGTAGCAGAAAATACAAACACCATCCACTCCTAGGTCACAGTAAGTCACAATCTCCTCAATTAATATACAGTGTCCAAGTAAAGTCTTCTCTCATTTTGACTCCAGACTGACTTCCAAATCCCATGGCTCTTCCTCTGTGGGCTGACCACTCCTGACCCTCTCCTGGATTCACACATAGGCAGCTCTCCACTCCTGCTCCACGTCTCAGTTCACAGGAACTGATCCACTCCAAACTCTTCCTGCTCCTGTCTAACAACAGGCTCCGGGGGTTCCTGCCTGAAGCTTCTGTTTCTAGGAATACAAAGCTTAACAGGGCAGCAACACACACTACCAACACCACCATCTCAATTCATCTCCAAAGTCCAGAGGCTCTGTGTTAAAAGCTCAATTCACTTATAAAGACCAATAGACAGGGCTTCTGTCTAAGAAATTAACACAGCTCAATAGACAGGTCTTCTGTCTGAGAAATTAACACAGACTAACAGACAGGACTTCTGTCTGAAAAATCAACACAGATCAACAGAATGCTGACATCACAGACGTTCTTTTTATTAGGCCTTTCCACAAGTAAGTTAATATAGGTGATTAATGGATATTTACTTGATTGTTTGAGAGAAGCCTAAGGATGGAGTTCTAGGAGATAGCCATAGTTGGGTCATATATTAGAAAGAGGGTCCAGCATAGGAAATGCAGTGGGATTTCCAAGATGAAGAACAAAGAAAGTATGGTTTCAAGGAAACCCAGAGAGGAGACCATTTCAGTGAATGTATTCTCAATACTGTCAAAAACTATGACAATTCTTTTTATGGGAAGAGTTTCCATTGACTAGTCCAAATTTTCTTCCTCTTCTTTCCAAAGTGGAATGCCAGTTCTGACTTTTATACATTTTTACCTTGAATAGGCCTTGTAGAAAAGAATTTTAAATTTTTTTTCTCAATCTACCCATACTAATCTGACCCACTATGTTTTATTACCTTTTCCCTTTTAGCGACCACCACTTTCTATCCCACTCCCTCATTCCAGTCTTATTCCAGGGCGTGTGACAATTAAATGAAAGGAGAAGGTACCAAGAGAGTCAGCATTAGTGTCACTATTTGGAAAAGATAAATTCAAATTCACAAAATGGCAGATGAGTTCAGCTTAGTAGAGATATTTCAATCAGTCAATCAACAATTCTAATTGACATAAGGTGATGCAGCTTCCCAAGAGGTGTATAGGGACCAAGATAACAGTTCCTGAACCTGGAAATGTTGTTTGTAGTAGGAATAATCCAAGAGCTAATCAGTCAAGGACCATTTGGGAAATAGGAACAGAAAGGTACTGGCATTTGAGCTTATCACCCACCAGGGAGAGCCAGTGTGTGAAGATGTGATTGTCCAAGAGATCAGAGAGCATCAGGGGAGTTAGTCTGAGAGAATTATCCCAAGGGAAATCTGGGAAGCCCAAGAGTTGCATTTGGGTACATATCAAGATTTTATTTAATAGTATCTGTCTATGCACGAAGGCCTAAAGATTTTCTGTTACATGATATATGCAAAGGGCAGCTTTGCAATAAACACTTATTTAATTAACACCTCAAATTCCAGCCAAATGAAAAGTATAAGACTTCTCTACCCCAGCCTGGGGCAGAAGCATAATCTCTAGTCATGTTTACCAAATTCCCCCCTCTAGCATTATTATAATTGATCAATTTTGATTTTAATAAGCAAACTCTCTAGCCTCCTGGGACACACAGAGAGGGCTGGTGAGGATTTTGCAAGCTGGTAAAAATATCCATGGGTCCATATATTTATTTGATTTATCAGGTGAAAGTTATCATTATAAAAGGCAACTGGGGAAAAATTGAGGTGAGGGGGAGGAGACAGTACTCTCTAAATTGTCTAATCTTGAAGAAAATGCTGAAAGCCTTAGAAGTACTGCAAATGGCAACATATAAAAACCTCATCTCCCTTTCCCTTACACTCCCCCCACCCCCCACGTCTAGGCAACTGTTGGTTGAATAAGGATGAGTTTTAAAAAACCCCAATTAATTTTAAGGAAGAAAACAAAGTAAGTGTTTTCCTTCTCACCAGGGAAGGCAATTTTGATGTTTAACACCTCATTGATGGTGGTAATACTATGCAGTTAATTTTAAAGATGGGAACAAAGGAAGTGTTTTCATTCTCACTGGGGAAGGCAGTTCTAAACACCTCATTGAGGGTAGTGCTCTCAGGCTCATTGGGGACTTGGTAATAGTTCCTCCTGACAAGGCAATACCAGAATCTCAGGAAGAAGCCTACTAGTTCTTGTACTAGTTCTCTACCCCCACCTACCAGGAAAAGCATATTTTCTCTCTCTCCTGAAAGCAGTGTTAGAGTGCAGCTAAATCCAATTATTTTTACATCGAAAAGTCCCACTGAAATGAATTCAGCAGCTTATGCCATTGATTTCAGTGGGACTCAATATAGTAATATTGATTCCGCAGGGCTTTGCTGCGGAGAGCAGCACGTAGGGGATTTTTGTTCACATCTGGTTATTTTTTTTTTTTCAAATCAGAGCTTAAGGAGATCAGTGTGTTCCTTGTATCACTACAATCCGAAAGCAGTGTCAGTTGCTACTGAGAAATAAAAACCAGGTTGCAACAGCACCACGAATTTGCTCATTAAAATGAAGTGATGTTTATTTTATTTATATATTACTTAGTGAATAGAACCTGGTATTTTGGATGAAAAGCGCTAGCTCAGAACGGCAAAAGCAGCTTGGAAGCGCTTGTCACAGGACAGTGGTACTGATGCTACTGCCTGTGTTATCTTATACAGTTATTTATCTGTCTTCCCAGGAGAATGGACATTTTTTGCTGACCTCTGAGGTCCCCTCCGGCTCCAAATCTGTGATTCTATAACTTTAATTCTATGTTACTATTGTCTTTGAATCTCTAAGATCTATCCCAGGTTGGGCACTCCATAAATGCTTATTGAATTGTCAAGGTCATGCAGTGTGAGAGATAACTGAATTCCATAGACCTTGATTAAGTTGCAAAACCTCTCTGGGTTTTAGTTTTTCCGTTTGAAGAATGAGGAGGTTGAATTAAATTACCCCCTACGAATACCTTCTAACTTTAAATCTATGATAATGGTCATCGAATTGAATATTCTCATGTAGTACAAACTTTAAGATCACTCTCCCAATCTATCCTCAGACTAAGCAGGCTAGGTACCCAGAGCTAGGGTAGCACCTCTCTCCTTAATGTTCTAGGATATTCCTGAGGGATTTCTGGTTCTGTTATTCATGAGCTCTCATCTGGTACAGTAAGACATTCACCTAGTTGCCATCTTCTTCATGTCAATTTACCAGTTAACATCAATTAGCTTTTATAAACAGACCCTTGTTGAGAAAATAAAGCAAGAACCTAAGCACAGTGATTTCTCAAATCAGCACACTCTCCAAAGTCCCTGGAGAGAATAGAGGGGGCTCAAACTTGAAAGAGATTGCTACAAAACATTCCCCACCATGAAGTTTACTTTGGGGAGTCTCTGGCTTACAGAACATCAGATCTTGGCCTCCAGGTTGATTGGCAGCTCACCGGAATCAAAAGAGCTTCTGACCTTTTGAAACTCACAAGGATGTAACCTGTCTTTGATACTCATTCACCTAAGAACAGGAGAAAACATGTACAGAAGAAACATGAACACCCTGCATTGGTGGTTGTGTGAGCAAGAAAGCCTTCAGCCCTCCCCAACCTGGTTCCCCCCTCCTACTCCCTGGCCAGAAGTTCTTACTTCACTCACCCCCAGGAAAGAGGGGTACCTGTTCATTTCATATGTATGTATGTATGTATGTGTGTATATGTGTATGTGTGTATACATATACATACATACACACACATATATAACATATACATACACACACACACACACACACACACACACACACACACATATATATATATATATATATATATATATATATATATATATATATATATATATATATATATATATGAAATGTTTATATGTATACACACTCATTTCTGGTTCAGCAGCCAATGAAAAGATTTTTCATCACCGTGTAGTAAGACAGTAAGAAGCAGTTAAAGGATATCTGTACAAGGTATGAATCATGGAAGGAAAAGGCCCTTGATCACACATTTCTGGGCCCAATAAGCCTCCATGTGGCTTAGTAGCAGTCAGAACGTATTGTGTATGCTCTAAGGACTGGGCACTCAATGGTCATCCCCCTCCCTCTCCTACAATAAAGAAGTCCAAGAGATCTTAGACATGCTATCTCTTTTGCAGGGCAGGGTTTCTTCTGTACATGCTCTCTCCTGTTCTGAAATGTCCCAGTGGCTGGGCCAAAGAAAGGAGGAAATATTATAAGCCATTTTTGTCACTATCAAAGCCTCAGCCATCGGAGAAATAATGGGGTACAGTAAAAAGAACATTGGGTGTGGAGTTAGAGCTCTGCCACTAACTCCCTGTGTGACTTTGGACAAATCTCTTAACCTCTTAGAGTTTCAATTTCCTCTTCTATAAAACAAAAAGCTTGGGTTTGCCATCCTCTGCAATCTCTTCCAGTTCTGTGTCTATGAACCCTTTTAGTACACCATACAATTATAAGATTTGAACGCTAGAAGGGCCCTTAGAGATTCTCTAGTTCAAATTCTTTATTGTACAAATGAGGAAATTGAGGCCTAGGTGAGGTTAATTGACTTGCCTGTGGCCACCGAGTTGGAACCCAACATCCATTTCTTCATTATCGGATGCTGCAAGGTCAAAAGATAAAAATATATCCATTTAAAAACCCAGAGGCAGAAAACTTAGAAACAGTCATTTCCAGAGCACAGGTTGACTCATAATTGAAACCTTTCTTGGAATTCATTACAACTAAAAATGAAAAGAAAGCTGAAGACAAACCCTCATTCATCACAATGCAAAGAAAGGGTGGGTTAGCAGCCCCCTGACATTTAATTCACTTCCTTTCACCTAGCTAAGCATCGCCAGCATAGCAGAGCACCCCCTGCTCTGAGATTCCAAAATAGAGACCAGTATGAGCCCATCGGGGAAAGTTAGGTTTGGATTAGGAACTTCTTCATAATCTTCTTCCTATGGGGAACTTTTAAGGTTGGAAACAACTTCATTATTCCACAAAACATGATTGTCTTTAGTGAAAAAGTATGTTTTCAGGTACACATCAGTGAAATGATTCAATATCTAACATATTAAAATATCCTTTAAAGAAACACACTATACAAATGCAAAATGTGATTTGTTCTATTTATTTCATTTCAAGATAACATTTAATATATGTGTAATTCGATTTCAGCTTATTATGCCACTTTTCCTAGGTATGAGTTTTCTATTTCTCGATACAGCTGAGACAAGCTTGCCAAACTTCTAACGTTAATATAATTTCTCTGTGAACTCTGCCAGATTACTGTTCAAAAGGTCCTCTAGAATCCGCTCTTGGATGTTTCAGTTACCCTCAGGGTGCGCAGGAGACTTTTCTTTCACTCTTTGTTCCTTAGACCCTTTTAGAAATCACAGGGAAGTTTTTTATTGCTCCTGGGCTTAGTTCTTTATTATCTCTTAGTCAATCTGCTTAATACTCTCCTTGCATGAATCCTTTGAAGACTCCAGAAAAACTGACTGGTAGGAAGTAGCAGTGCTCATAGGCAAGATCCATAGGCAGTGGCCCAAGTACAGAAGGAGAGAGTGAGGCACAACTTTGCACAGCTCTGCCTCACTTAAATCAAATTCACTTACAAGTCAAGACATAACCTTCCTGGTCCTTTTCCAGAACGAATGGCCAGCAACAACGACAACCCTGTCAATTGCTAAATTTTCAAGGTGAACATTGGAAATCTTTGGAAAAACCTTTGGAAATCTACAAAGCAGAGTCTGATTTATTGTTTTGTTGATTGTTTAGGCTTAAGAAAGTGTTAACAAACTTAAAAGACAGAGCTGGTCATTTTCTGTCAAGTTGAACATTATTTTTTTTTTTTTTTGCTTTTTGGAAGGCAGTTGGGGTTAAGTAACTTGCCCAAAGTCACACGGCTGGGTTTTTGTTTGTGTGTGTTAAGTGTCTGAGCCTGGATCCGAACTCAGGTCCTTCTGACTCCAGGGCTGACGCTCTACTCACTGCGCCACCTAGCCGCCCCTGAGCTGGTCATTTTCTGGAGGGGGGTGGAGAGAGTGGGTAGTAAATGTTATCAGCACCTGCTTATTTTGCTAGGTAAACATTACTTGGGCTCAGCAGGAGTTTGGTGAAAGTCTCAGGGAATGAAGTCAGCACAAGACTGGGGGCCTGGTGACTAGAATGCTAATGATGATGATGTCATTTATATAATGCTTAGAATTTTGCAAGTGCCCTTTACATCCATGATCTCATTTGAGCCTCATGATATCCCTACTCCAAAGGTTCCTGCAAAATAGCTATGAATCTTAAAGGGTCTTGTCTCTTAAGATCTATGCCAACTCCAATGGGCCACCACAGGGCACTGTATTATAGCAAAGCAAAGACTTCTTGCCCACTCCTGCCAAGCACAGTCTTCCATGCCAATTGAGAGAAGTCTACTGTGTTTTCACTGCTGCCTTAGTAAGGTTGAGATGGTTGAACATTGCATTCACTTCCATGCTTCAGAATATAAGAGGATTCCCATTCCACACAAACATCTCCAGAAGGTTTTAGGAGAGTCATCTTAGAGCCGCTGACTGCTAGTGCCTGTACTTTTAAAGGTACACAGAGGAACACAGGCTACTCTGTAGTGTACTAAACACAGTACTACTGGGAGTCCTTTTATAAAGAAGAGGGGAGAGGAGCAGGTACCATGGTCAAACATGTTGCTTATGTATTCAGGAAAAGACCAGAAGGGAGGTTTGGAAAATACTCTTTAGGAGGTGGTGTGGGATAAGGTGGTTGAGTGTAGTAAGGGGTGGGAGACAAAGCTATGTCCATTCAATTTGGGGGGAAAAAAATCTAACTTCTCTTTTTCAATGAGCAAGGATTTTATTTGAACTACATAAAGATGTAAGCAGAGTTTCTTCCTCTTATTCTCAAAGAGTCCAGTAGGGTTTGGGATTCCATGAGGTGTTCATATAACCATAATTGAAAACTTCAAAAAGGTATGAAAGCCTTTGGGTGGGCAGCAATGCAGTGGGGAAGGGCAGAAAGCCTGTTTCTCCTGGAGGTAATGTGGGAAATGTATCCATGTCTGGGCTGTTCCACTCCAGGGTGGCTTTGTGGTAGCAGTCCAGCCTTCTACTGAATAAGTTAATTTGCTTCTGAGGCAGAATGCTTGTCCTTTGGGGTTCAAGCAGCTCAGAATACTTTTGGCTTAACTGGGCCCTGAGGGTTAAACTTCCATTATAATTTAGAGTTTTGAAGGGAAAAAAGTATCAAGGCCTTTGAAACATGAAATCTTAACATACCCACAGATAAAAATTATCCTGTAGCATGAAAGGGGAAAAAATAATATACTATATTTTAGTACTTTTTAATTTAATGCTTAAAGAAAAAGCTCCTGGAACACTCCCTGTAAGATTTCTGAGAAAAGGGAGATAAGAACTCATGCTGAGTCTCTAAAATGGAGGTGACCTCAAAAGGAATGAGGAGCTCTCTGCCAGTGAACAAGCATTTATTAACCATTTCTATGGGAGGCACTGTGCTAAGTTCTGGACCTCAAGGAGCTCACGTTTAAGGGGAAAGACAACATGCAAACAACTACATACATACTACCTCTATATAGGGTAAACTGGAGGTAGTCTTAGAGGGGCCTTCTTCTAGAAGGTGGGATTTAAGCTGAGGCTTGAAGGAAGCCAGGAGGCAGAGGTGAGGAGGGAGGCCATTTCCAGGCTTGGGGAAAGAGTATAGAGATAGAATGTGGAGTGGTTTGTTTGAGGAACAGCAAGGAGGTCATTGTCACTGGATTGGTGAATATATGCAGGAAGATAAGGGGTGAGAAAGACTAGAAAGGTAGGGAGGTATTAATTTAAGAATGACTTGAAAAGCCAAAAAAAATTTTACTATTTGATCCTGAGATGATGGGGAACCACAGGAGTTTATTCAAAAGGGGTTGGGGTGTGACATGTGTCCCTGTGCTTTAGGAGAATTAGGATAACAATCATAAATGATCCTGATGAGAAAGAAAACAGGAAGATAAGCTAAGGAGATAAATGTTGCTACACAGGGATCTCAAATTTTAAAGCAATCATGGAAGTAGGACATCATAACCACAGGAAAAAAATGCAGAAGAGGAGTATAGGATTGTAAGAATAGTATCAGAAAGGCCAATTCTCTGAAGGAATCATTGAGACAGACTTGGTGAGATGGATAGATGACTAGAATATGGCCATGGAGGAAGGGTGGTGGTTGTTGTTTGTCCTTTGTTTTCAAAAAGGACCAATGATGTCTTGACTCATGGATGAATTGGATTTAAGTGAGGCAGAGTTGCACAAAGTCTTCTGCCCCACTCTATTCCAGAGTCATCTAAGTCCAATGACAAGACAAAAGTCAAGACAACTGGTGATGGCTCAGGATGGCAGTGCATGACCTTGACATCTTTGATATCTGACAAAGCTCTAAGCTTTCCACAGCACCCACTTCCACTACCTTCATGGCTGTTGGAACAAACTCTTCTCATCCATCCATTCCACCTGGGGAAGTCTTCACATGCTTGAGGCAGACACCCCCCCAACTCAATGATGGGTTTGAGACCCAACAATTACCTTCGACCTGCTCTAGCCTATCTACAGCTCCTTGTAGCCACAGGTGCCAGGTAGACACCAAATGTGGATGAATGACCCTGAAAAGGGCTCAACAAGCCCTCAAACCAAAGGTATTAGTCCCCCTTGAACACCCTATCAGCCCTATGAAAGGGTAAACTTTATTCAATTGGATCAGAAGAGAGCAAAATATGGAGACAGAGCAATCGAATACTTTGAAGAGATATTCATGGGAGGAATCTATGAAAACTGAGGGAGAATCATGGCAAAGGATTTATTTTTATTTTTATTTTTATTTTATTAAACAAATGCTTTATTAACTTCTGGTTTACATCATTCATTTCCACCAGATTATGAGTTACATTTTCCCCCATTTTTTCCCCTACCCACCACGCCAGAATAGCAGTCCCACTGAGATATCCCCTCATCCAATCTGCTCTCTCCCATATCTTCTCCCATATCCCCTTCAACTTTGCCATTAGGGCAAGGTGAATCTCTAAGCCCCAATGCCTGGACATAATATGAAACATTTAATTTTAAAACTTCGAATTTCAGATCCATTCCCTTCCTCCCTTGTCACCCACTCCCTCTGAGAAGATAAGCAATTCAGTATGTGTTGTACATGTATAGCTATGCAAAACATTACCATAGTAGATATATTGTAAAAGACTGCTTATATTTCCCTCCCACCAGTCTCACCTCCCACCTAGTCCATTCCCTACTTTGATCCTGTCCTTCTTTGATAGTGGGTACTTCCAATCTCCCCTTCCCCCAGCATGCCCTCCCCTCCATCATTCCCCCTCTCATCCTCCTTTCCCCTACTCAGGAGAGTGAGTGAGGGTAAGATATTCCATTTAGTATGTATGTGATTTTCTCCTTGAGCCAACTTCAGTGAGAATATGCTTTTGCCTTTTTGCCTTCCTGTTCTTCCCCTCCCCTGCAACTACTTCCCCTTGCCTCTTCTACATGAGATAGTTTACCCTACCCTGTCTCTCTCCATCTCCTCTTGCCACTTTCCTCTCTCACCTCTTGACTTCACCCCTTAAGAATCATCCCTTCCTTGGGGTGGCTAGGTGGCACAGCGAGCAGAGAGCCAGCCCCGGAGCCAGAAGGACCCGAGCTCGGATCCGGCCCCAGACACCCAACACACAAACAAAAACCCAGCCATGTGACCCCGGGCAAGTCACCCAACCCCAATTGCCCTCCAAAAAAAAATAATAAAGAATCATCCCTTCCCATCAAATTCAACCTGTGCCCTCTATCCATGTATACCTGTGAACATATGCCATGTACCCTTCTTCAATTATTTTCATAATGAGAAAGGTTTCATCAAACACAGTTATTGTTTTTCCATGTAGGAATGTAAATAGTCCAACTTTGATAAGTTCCTTTTGATTTCTTTTCCTTGATTACCTTCTCAAGCATCTCTTGCTTCTTGTGTCTGAATGTCAAATTTTCTATTCAACTCTGGTTTTTTCATCAAGAATGCTTGAAAGTCCTCTATTCCACTGAATGACCATATTTTCCCCTGAAACAAGATACTCAGTTTTGCTGGGTAGGTGACCCTTGGGTTCATTCCCAGTTCTTTTGCCCTCTGGAATATCATATTCCATGCCCTTTGATCCCTCAGTGTAGAAGCTGCCAGGTCCTGTGCTATTCTGATTGTGTTTCCACAATATTGAAATTGTTTCTTCCTGGCTGCTTGTAGTATTTTCTCCTTGATCTGGGAGTTCTGGAACCTGGCTATAATATTCCTGGGAGTTTTCTTTTTGGGATCTTTCTCAGGAGGTGATCAGTGGATTCTTTCAACCTCTATTTCCCCCACTGGGTCTAAAACATCAGGGCAATTTTCCTTGAGAATTTCTTGAAGGATGATTTCTAGGTTCTTTCTTTGATCATGGCTTTCAGGTAGTCCAATAATTTTTAAATTATCTCTCCTGGATCTACTTTCCAGGTCAGTGGTTTTTCCCATGAGATATTTCACATTGCCTTCTATTCTTTCATTTGTTTGGATCTGTTTAATAGTATCTTGATTTCTCATAAAGTCGCTAGCTTCCATTTGCTCCAGTCTAACTCTGAAGGAATGAATTTCCTCAGTGAGCTTTTGAGATTCTTTTTCCATCTGGCAAATTCAGCTTTTTTAAGGCATTCTTCTCCTCATTGCCTTTCTGAGCCTTTTTTGCCATTTGAGTTAGTCTATTTTTTAAGGTGTTATTTTCCTCAGTCAGGCTGTTGACCCCCCAGAATGATTGCTGGATCTCCCTACAGTTCGAAGACCAGGAGCTAGAGCCACTACTGACGCTGCAAAATGGCTTCTGTGCTGCGTTTCTTCAGTAGCTTTTCGCCCCCAGGGGAAGAAGCCACGTGTTCCCCAAATACTGGTCCCAAAGTCCATAGGGCACTAACCTCTCACTTTGTCCTAGGCATATCTGTGCTGATAATTCTGGAATCGACACAATTGCTGGTGTTCTGGGGTCCCTCCAGCCAGCTGAAGGCCTGGCCGCCCTGGGGCTAAAACTGCGGACCTGGGCTCGGCTCTGTGCGCTGTGCTGTGGGTTCCCAGTGTGCTATGCTGCCTGCTCTCAAAGTGCTGTGCTAGCCGCTCCCTGCAGGGCTGCTGGGCTGTCCTCAGCAGGAGGTTAGCTTCTCTGTGCCGTTCTGTGGGTGCTGTGGCTCCAGAAGTTGTTTGGAGCTCCCTTTCACATTATTTGAAATTTGTGTGTGGGGCAGAGCACATTGGAAATGCTGTTTCTACTCTGCCATCTTGGCTCCGCCCCCCCATGACAAAGGATTTTGATGAAGATTAATGGAAGATGAAACAAGAATGATATTGTCATGGGAGTATGCTACAGATTACCTGAACAAAAGACGTGAAGAGTTTGAGAAACAGCTCGTGAACCTGGCCCAGAGGAGAGTTACAGAATGATTGGGGACCTCAGTTGTCTCTCTAGAGTTCTTTCTTTGATAAAAGCAGGCTATCTGACAAGTGGGAAGAGAACCCACATGCACAAAAATCTTTATAGCAGCTCTTTTTGTGGTGGCAAAGCATTAGAAACCAGGGGGATGCCCATCAACTGGGGAGTGGCTGAACAAGCTGTGGTACGTGAATGGAATGGAATACTATTGTGCTATAAGAAATGAGAAGCAGACGGACTTCATAATAACCTGGAGAGACTTATATAAACTGAGTGAGGAGAGCAGAACCAGGAGAACCTTGTACACAATCACAGACACGTCATATCTGTGATGACTAAGATCGATAGACTGGGCTCCTCTCAGCAATGCAAGGTTATAAGCCAAATCCAGAAGACTCATAATGGAAAGGGATATCCACATCCAGAGAAAAGAACTACAGATTCTGAATGCAGACTTGCTCTCTCTTTTTGGGGTTTTATTTTGTTTCATTCCTTCTTTCTCATTGTTCACTCCATTGGTTATAATCCTTCTTTACAACTTAACTAATGTTTAATGCAAAGGTATTTGTAGAACCTATATTGGATTACATGACACCTGGGGGCGGGGGGAGGAGAGGGTGGGGAAGAAAATTTGAAACTCAAGGGATTGTGGAACTGAATGTTGTAAACTAAAAGTAAATAAATAATTTTAAAAAAATCCTGTATGTGTTTATGTCTCCTTTTTTTTCAACAATGATTTTCAGACTGGAAAAAAGTTTTAAAAATCCTTTTACAAACTATAATTTTTTAAACAATTGTTACTTCTTTCACAATATGACTAATACGGAAATAGTCTTTGCATGATTGCACATATATAACCCATATCAATTTGCTTATCGTCTTAGGCAGGTGGGAGAGAAGGAAGGAAGGGAGAAAATTAGGAACTCAATATCTTATTATATATGAATGTTAAAAATTATCTTTCCATGTAATTGGAAAAAAAAAGAAAATACTACTAAAAAGAAAAGATTTAAAATAGTAGCTGTGGGGGCGGCTAGGTGGCTCAGTGAGTAAGAGCACCGGCCTCAGAGTTGGGATGACTCGGGATCGAAACCGGCCACAGAAAATGAGCACCCACGCATGAATAATGACTGGCCGTGTAACCTTGAGCAAGTTACTTAACCCCAATTGCTTTAAAAAAAAAAATAGTAGCTGTAAAGGGTAGAGTAGAAGCAATCTTTAGGGCTCATCTGAGGGTTTGTATCATATATTTACACTTGATCAAATCAGCTTGATTTTGTGACTTCTGTCATCAATGTTAATCAACCAATAAGCTTTTATTAAGTACTTATGCATGTTAACAGTCTGCTAAGTGCTGGGGATAAAAAGAATCCCTGCCCTCAAGAAGCATACATTCTCATAGAAATATGACATGTACATAGGTACATGAAGGTACTCGGACAATATATACAGAGTAGATGAGACATCACTTCAGAGGGGAAGACTAGCAGTTGAAGGGGGCCAGGTGAGGTCTCCTGAATAGGGTGAGATTTAAGCTGAGACTTGAAGGAAGCCAAGGAAAGAACTGAGGAGAGAATTTATCAGGCCTGAGTAGGGCAGTGCAAAGGCCCAAAGACCAGAGATGGGGTGGTCTGTGTGAGGACAGCAAAAAGACCAGCCAAAAGCAGAGCCACTAGGTTATAGTGTGTGGAGGAATGTGGAGAATACAATTGTCCAACATACAACAAAACATACAATGGCACTTTATTAAAGAGTCCAGGTCCCTTTTAATGAAATGGACCTCAGATCTTCCTCATGTCTGAGATGCTCCCTTCCTCTGGGACCTTGCATTTATAGAGTTTGATACCCAAATCTGCAAAAGAGGCACAGCAAACTACAGAATCTCACTGGTCAGTAGACCTTGCTCTTGAGGGCAAGGGGAAGGTGGGGAGGGTTCTGGTGGTGGTCACAAATTGGGTAAACATGAGGCATCAACACTAAGTGGTCACAAGATGGTCACCTGCTGATATTGGACAAAAAAGAATGGTCCAGAGGTACAAAAATACATTGGAGGACTTTCCATGTAATTGTCACCTCTGACACATTGGGCTTGGTCACCAGGACAAGAAAAAACAAGGGTGGAGAGCCTCCTGCTGGCTTCCTTTGATTACTCAGGTGATCTTACAATCTACAGCTCACAGCTCTGGGACTGCATATACAGAACTTAGAATCACTATCCCTATGGAATCATATCAAATTGATTAATACTGATTGAGGTCCAAATGAATTATTTCTCACAGGAGAATAAGACAGCTCAGAAGAGGAATATAGCAATCAAAATGGTGGCAGTTATCTAGTTTCTGTTGACTATGAGCTTGTTCAATATGTCAGTATTGTGATGTTGCTGGCAAATAAGCTAATATAACCGTAGATTTTGTTAACAGAAGCAAATCAAAGTCTCACTGACCTCTGGGCTGAGTTTTATGCAGAGTTTTAGGCACTACATTTTAACAAGCAGGTGTTCATCCAAAAGAGGACACTGGCATGCCGAGGGGATATCAAACCATTTCAGATGACAGGCTAAGGATATTTATCTCAGTGAAGAGAACACCTGGCAGGGGAGGAAGGCGCTATGCTCTAGCTGTACTCAAATACACAAAGTGCAGAAGCAGGATTAGCTTTACATGATGTAACGCAAGAAGCAGACTTAGGAGCAATGGCAGAAATTACAGAGAGGTAGATTTTTGGCTTCATATGTAGAAATAGTGAGGGCATCTACTTGGTACAGTGGATAGAGTGCCAGGACTGAAGTCAGGAAGATTCATCTTCCTGGGTTCAAATCTAGTCCCAGATACTTACTAGCTGTGACTCTGGGCAAGTCTCTTAACTTGGTCTGACTCAGTTTCCTCATCTGTAAAATGAGTCGGAGAAGGAAACAGCAAGCCACTGCAATATCTTTGGCAAGAAAACCCCAAATGGGTTCATGAAGAGTTAGACATGACTGAAATTATTGAACAACAACAACAATAAAATATAGAAATACCAATAATTAGAGTTGTCAAAAATGGAATAACTTTCCTCAGAAGATAGTGAGTTCTTCATCTCTGGAAATGTTTAAGCAGAGGCAGGATGTGGTAGAGAGGATTCATGTAATGGGACAAGGCGCTGGACCAAATGTCCCTTAATTCCCTTCCAACTCTTAACATCCTATAATTCTATGATATAAAAGTCTTGTAAATAATAGTACTGTATTTACACAGTCTCTTTGATCAGAGGATTTCCAAGATTGTTAGACATATACTAAATAGACCATATCTTGGAAAACAGGGATCTTTCAGGGCATGGTGGCATATACCTATAATCTAGGTTACTGATGGAGGCTTAGATTGGTTCATCACTTGAATTCAGATGTTCTAAACTGCAACAGGGCTAAAATTGATTGGCTCCTACACTGAGTTCAGGATCAATATGGTAAGCATATGGAAACATAGGGCCTTAACACCATAGGGCCTTAACACTTAAAGCAGGTTTAGGTCCAAGGGTATGCTACAGCCAGCTGGCACAGGTTTTCGTGAACTGATTGTTAAATTTCAGTGTGTACTTTTATAATTCAGAAATCAAGAAGTGCTCTAAAACAGGGCTTGATTTGTTTTTTAAAATTGTCTAGTCTTAAGAATGTGATGGAGAAAAATGTGAATAATGCAGGTTAAATTTAAAAGTGTGTTGTATATACATTTTGGGGAGGGAGAGATCCAGTTGTGAGACATTTACCAGAATACTCCTACCTAGGTCGGAAGCAGAGCAGGTCAAGCCTTGCATGCCCGTCAGCACTGGGATTAGACTATGAGTGGCCCTGCTCTTCCAGCTTGGGTAAGATGAGGAAAACCCATGTCAATAAAACAAAATGAGAGATAAGGAAGTTAAGGGCACAGAATTTCATTTAGAATTAACAGCTGAATGAGAAATTAACACCAAGTAAGATCTTACGGTTTCCATTTGCATGTGTTCCTGGAGAGAAATAACATTGATGGGCAGTTCATTTTAACCTTCCCCAGACTACCCTCCATAGGACTCTGAGAGTACTCAAGCTGTGAAAGGCAGTGACAGGAGAATGTTTAGATATTTATTACATTATTCTCTCTAAAATACTGTGTATAGTCATCACATTGAATGTAGAAAAGACTTGGCATGTGCTGCAACCTTGGGGCATAAAGACAAGCTCAATTTTCTCTGTTTTGCTCCAGAATCCTTCCCCTCCCCTTCCCTTTTCTGTCCCCTCCTCCATAGCCTGTGAATTCTGAAGCTTTGGCTTCCATGGACCAGTAGTACCTGTGAGTCCTGTGGACATGTATCAAAGTGGACTATGGCCAAATAGTTTGGGAAGCAGTGGCCTAGTGAAAAGAATCAGAAGGTGGATACAGGTTCTGTCTAGGAGTGTCATTCAGGGGTTTCAAGGAATTAGCTTTTCCCCTCAGTGTGTTAGTTTCTCATCTGTAACAGAACAATAATAAACAAACAACCTCTTACTCAGCCTTAATGACTGAATGGGTGTTGCCTCGGTCAAACTGAGACCTGTTAAAGACTTTAGCTTAAAAAGGTCAGGGTCTCCCATTTCCCATCAGGTCCATCACCAGTCATCCTGACCTATCTTGCCACTGGAATGGATGACTCTGGAGGAGAGAGTGAGGCTGGTGACTTTGCACAGCTCTGCCTCACTTAAATCCAATTTACTTGCAAGTAAAGACAATCATACTGCTGGTGTCATTGGTCCTTTTCGAGAACAAAGGACAAATGACAACAGTTGAGTTTGAAACAGATCTGGAGAGGTTAAGTGACTTTGCCTAAGTGGTCTCCTTTTCTCAGATTTCTCCACTTTCCAATCCACCCCCCATGTAGCTGCCAAATTGATTTTCCTAGAGCACAAGGTATGTCACCCCACTTCCTCAATAAATTCCAACAATTTCTATTACCCTTTTACCCTTAGGATAAAATAAAATCCCCTCTCCTTGGCACTAAAAACTCCTCACAATCTGGCTTTAGTATCTTTCCTGACAAGGTTACTCCCTCTATATTTCTTGTCTTTGTACAAATTGTGCCTGAAATACACTCCCTTTTGACCTTCCCCTCTTAGAATCTCCACTTTCCTTCAGAGCTCAGCTCAGAGGTCATCCCCTACATAGGTCTATCCTGATTTCCCAGGTTCTCATGATGTAACCTTGTATTCATTTTTAATATACTTTTAAGGGTCTGAAATATCTCCCCTGAGAGAATGGGAATGCCTTAAATAGGGGAGAGCCTTTTTCACTTTGGTCCTTATATCCCCAATGCCTAGAACAGTGAAGGCACTTAATAAATACTCGTGCATTGATTGTCCAAGGTCACACAAGTAGTAAGTGATAAAGTCAGGAACTGGACCCAGGTCCTCTGACCCCAAAGCCAGGGCTCTTACCATTAAACATGTTGCCTTTTTGTTGTCCTTCCCTCTTTCCAGTGGTTTTGAAAAGAAAGAGAGGATTGTTTTTGTCCTTTAGGTAAGTCATTATTGTATGTAAATGAAAGGCTTTTGTGTCACCCTGATTTCTCAATAGAAAGTGAATCTGATTCTCTTAGAAGTGGGAGTTAGTATAGGATGTCCTTTATATGGAAAATGAAGGAGAGCCACTCCCCACCATTGCCCCTGCACAGGTCTCTCTCCCCATTAACAGATTGAACTCGGAGCAGAGCTGTCAATAGCATTCTTACAGTGGCTCCTGCTGAGGGAAGGCAGCCTCAGGCTTGGCCCTCCTCTCCTCTTCTTAAGCAGCTGCACAGCCTTGACTGACTCCTGTGCACTTTGAGATTATTCTCCTCTTCATTTAGCTTAAAGGGACGCAATCAGATTGATGAAGGGGAAAATTCGAGGGAAGGAAAGCAGGAAAGTTCTCTTCCACCTTTGTTCTAATAGGTGACTGACTGGAGTCAGAGGGAAAGGCTCAGGCTCAGTGACTTTGTACAAAATGTTGCTTAGAAAAGCAGTAATCCCTATAAACATACATTAGCAAAGTAGATAAATCGACTGAATATGCATTTTCAAAAATTCGAATAAACAAACCTTAAAATAAGCACAAAAGAGAAGATACTAAAAATTCGAGGAGAAATAGGTAAACTGGAGATGAAAAAATATAGAAATGATATATAGAAACTAAATGCTGATCTTTGAAAAGATGAATAAAATTGATAAACCTTTAGTCACTGATTAAAAAGGAGAGGTGGCAAATCAAATCAACAAAATAATAAATTACCAAAGTCGTAACAGATACAGAAGAAATAAAAAGAATGATCAAAACACATTACGAGTAATTTTATGCTAATAAAATCGACAACACAAAGAAATAGAGAAATACCTTCAAAAAAATAAAATACCCAAACTAACAGAAGACCAAATAGCAATATTAAATAATCCAATCTCAGAAAAGGAAATAGACCTAGCTGGAAAGGAACAACCAAAGAAAAACCTCCTGGTCCTGTTGTAATCACAGGAGAATTCTATCAAACTTTCAAAGACCAATTACTATCAGTACTACAAAATTATTCTCAAAAATTGAGAAAGAAAACACTCTACCAAACTGATTTTATGAGACAAATATAGTCCCAATACCTAATACCTAAAGGTAAGGATAAAGCATTGGAGGACTACAGACTAATATCAGTAATGAATATAGATTATGATTTTTAAAATAAAATTCTATTAAATAGACTATAGAAATTTTCCCAAGAAATCTTTCAAGTTAGAATTATACCAGGGATTGATAGATGATTAAATATTAGGAAATTAATCAAAGTTAGTAATTATATTAAAAAGTATTTCAAACCAAATGATTATCACAATAGATGTGGGAAAAGCCTTTAACAAAGTATAACACTCATTTATGCTAAAATCCCTACAAAATATAGGCATAGAAAGACTTTTTTTTAACATCACAAAAAAACTTCTAAAAACAACAGTAAGCATCATATGCAATGGTGATACACTAGAACCTTTTCCAATAACTATAGGAATGAAGTAAGGATGTCCAATCTTCCCACTATTATTTGATATAGTTCTGGAAATGCTAGCAACAGCAATAAGACAAGAGAGAAAGAAATTAGAGGCATAAATATAGGTAAAGAGGAGATAAAAAAATCCCTATTTGCTGGTGATATGATGATTTACTTAGAAAATTTTAGGAATTCAGAAAAGATCCTATCTGACACAACTAATAACGTCTTCAAAGTTTTAGGTTACAAAATAAACCCTCAAAAATCAACAGCATTGGGGAGGCTAGGTGGTGCAGTGAATAGAGGACCAGCCCTAGAGTCAGAAGGACACACTTACTAGCCATGTGACCTTGGGCAAGTCACTTAACCCCAATTGCCCTGCCTTCCCCCCTCAAAAGAACAACAACAACAATAACATTTCTATATGAAGATGATGACAATAATAATAGAAATCCAAGAAGCAATAACAGAAAGGAAAATTCCATTCTAATTAACTAAAAATTCACAAAATATCTGAGGATCAATCTACCAACACATACAAACTATTTTTATAGATTCAGTCACAAAATGCTCCTTAAAGAAATTAAGAAACAGTTTAAATAGCTAAAGGCATATTCAGTGTTCATGACTGGGCTGTGCCAATATAATAAAAATGACAATACCAACAAAGTGAATTTATAGGTTTATCAAATTATCAAAGTGATACTTTATAGAACTTGATATAAAGTGATACTTTATAGAACTTGATATAATGATAAAATTCATTTAGAAAAATAAAAGATCTAGATTATTGAGGGAAATAACAATAAGAGGGACAAAAGACAAAATATTTCCAAATTTCAAACTATATTTTAAGTAGCAGTCAACAAAATCATTTGGTATTTGTTTAAAAAGAGAGAGAAATAGATTAAATGGACTGTACCAGAAAAGAAATAATGGAACTCAACAATCTAGTTTTGTTTGTTTGTTTGTTTTTGCTTTTTGGAGGGCAATTGGGGTTGTGACTTGCCCAAAGTCACATGGCTAGTTTTTGTATTAAGTATCTTGAGGCTGGATTTGAACTCAGGACCTCCTGACTCCAGGGCCAGTGGTCTATTCACTGCGACACCTACCCGCCCCTAGTTTTTGATAAACTAGAAAATAAAAATTACTTAGGAAAAGAATTCCCTATTGGATAAAAATTGCATGGAAAACTAGAAAGCAGTCTAGTAGAAATTAAGCTTAGACTAATACCTTGTACTATATTCTGAAATACATTCTAAAGGATTGTGTGTTCTTAATATTAAATATTACACTATAAAAATTGGAAGAAAAGCAGACAATATACTTTTTCCTTCTATAGGTAGTAGATGTATTTTTAACAAAACAAGTAATAGAAACAATTATGTAGGTTAAGGCAGATAACCGATTATATGAAACTGAAAGGCTTTTGCAGAGACAAAATTAAGGTACTTGGGATAAAAAGGGAAGGGGCTGAGTAGGGGAAAAAAATCTTTGTAGCTAGTTTCTCAGATAAGGCTTTCTAAATTATATAAAGTATGTATGTGTGTGTACTATATACAAAATACACACATACTTATATACATGTGGGTATATAAAATCAAAAGTTATTCTCCAATATATAAGTGGTCAAACTATATGAAGAAATAGCTCCCAAAAGAAAAATTTTAAACTTAAAAACTATATACAAGAATGCTTCAAATCACTAATGATAAGAGAAATATAAGTCAAAACAATCCTGAGATTTCACCTCATAAGCTGCAAATTGGCAAAGATGACAAAAAATGGGAATAATCAATATTGGAGGGATTATGGGAAGATAAGCACACTTGTGCATTATTAATGGAGCTGTGATTCAGTAAAACCATTTTGAAAAACATTTGGAATTTTGCAAATAAAGTGACTAAAATGTCCATATTGCCAAGGAAGCCATTTGTAAGAAAAAAAAAAACCCTATACATACTAAAATCTTTATAGCAATACTTTATTTTGTGGGGGTGTTCCTCTAATATGTTTTTATTTATTTCATTAACTATTTCCCAATTACACATAAATATTTTGTTCATTTATTTATTTATTTATTTATTACACATAAATATTTTTAACATTATTTTTTTAGAATTTTGAGTTCTGGATTCTTTCCCTCCCTCCCACCTCTACCCCTTCCTCAAGAAGGTAAGTAATTTAATATTATATATACATGTGAGGTCATGCAAAACATATTTGCATATTAGCCATGAGCAACACTTTTTGTAATAACAAAAGAATTGGAAACAAATTAGATGACCATAAATTAGAGAATGATTAAGCAAATTATGGTATGTGGATGTAATAAAATATTACTGTCCTGTAAGAAATGGCAAATATGATGAAAACAACGTGCTGAAAGATCTACATGAATTACAGAGTGAGGTAAGCAGAGTCAAGAAAACAATATACACAAAGACTACAGGATTGCAAACAGAGAGAATAACCACAAAAAAGTAAATATTGCAAAATTAAAGACACCTCACTTCACCTCTTTCCCAAAGTGAAAAGTCCACAAGTATTGTATGCTGCATGTTTTCAGCCTTTTTTTTTATTCATTGATCAGTAATGCTGATTTTTTCCTTTTTTTGGTTTTCTTTCACTTTTAAAAATACTATTTATTATATGGAATGGCTCTTTGGGAGGGAGAAGGGGAAAGATGCCTGAAGAAATTAAGGTGATGTAAAAAAACCAAATAAATAAAGGGTAGCTAGGTGGTGCAAATGGATAGAGTTCCAGGCCTGAAGTCAGGAAGACTTATCTTCTTCCTGGGTTCAAATCTGGCTTCAGACACTTACTAGCTGTGTGACCCTGGGCAAGTCATTTAACCCTGTTGGCCTCAATTTCCTCATCTGAAAAATGGCAAAGCATTCCTGTATCTTTACCAAGAAAACCCCATGAGGTCATGGATATGACTGAAAAACAACTGACCAACAATAACAAAGAAAACATAAATAAAAACCTTTTTTTTTTTATTTAAAAGAGAGAACCAGCGATTTTAATCATCTTTCAGGATGGTCCAACCCCAGTTCTGTTTCCATTTGTGGGCCTGACTACTCTAAATCTTTGCTTATAACCTAACCACCAATCTCTCACATGATGCTCTCATCAGAATTCTGCACATTCTTAAATAAATGCCCTATCTCTCTCCACCTGCTGCCTCTAGTATTGGGTGACAGAGGAGAGAAGATGGTGGAAAGGTAGAGACATGCTAGCTCTAGTGTCCTTTTGATCTATTTCATTTGTCAAGATCTGCTAAAAGTAAAGTTAGATTGTTAGTTCAGGAAACAATACAGATGACAATAGCAGCTTTGTTAATAAGGCACAAAGTCTGGTGTTCTGGATGTGCAAAGTCTTATAGTTGGCTTTCAAATATAGCTCTCTCAACCACCTGACAAAGAAAAGCTGTAAGAGACAACAAGATCCGGCAGAGAAACTCTCTTCCTTTATCTTTGCAGGAAAAGAGGTTTCATCAGAAAGGCTTTATCACCAACAAGTTGTCAGCTTGCTGAAACCACCAGCCTCATTTTGAATGGAACTGGAAAATAATTTTAAAAAACCCTTCCCATTTTACAGTCCAACAAAACCTGCTGGAATAGACTAGATATCGTGTACTTGTGGGGAGCATGAAAAGAAAAAGAAGAAAGAAGGGCCTAATTTTTTTTTTTTGGTTGGGAAAAAGCAATGTAAAAAGAACAAAGAAAGAACATCAATAAAACATTTAATAATAAAAAAAGACCCTCAAATGACTTATCTCCAGGTTTTTTTCAGCTACAGTTAGAAAATTTTAAATAGGTAGATAGATGGATAGATAGATATGCACATATATGTGTATATTAAACATTGGACATATATTTCCGATTTTAACATATGGGATTTTTACTAAAAACCCATCTGATCAGACTTACATTTTCTTCTTTGTAAATTTCACCTTGGGGCTTACCTCTTATTGGCATGACTGAAAAAAACAACCTGATGGATGTTTATTTTCAAAGTGGTTAGAACAATGGTGATGTGAGCATAACTACTTTGACCAGGTGGTCCTGCCACTTAGGGGGCTAGTGAGTCAGGAGTCTCTAGGTCACCATTTAAATTAATGCTTACATTCTCCAGGACAAGATGTTTCACTTCTTTGGTTTTAAAAATATATTTTACTAATTTTTTTTTGGTTTTGCATCTCAGTCATTGTTGGACATAACAGTTTCCCACCCATCCAATGAGTCCTTCCTTGTAAAAAGAGAAAAATGGACATCCAAATTATATAGCAACTTGGGTTGACAGTATTCTCTACCTGTGGCCTCCCCCCACCACAAACTAAGGGAGACCCATTTCTTCATCCTTCTCTGGAATCCATATTGGTCCTGACAATTGTTTAGTGTTCACTTGATTTTAGTGTTCTTTTCATTTGTATTATTAAAACTATTTTGCATATTGTTCTTCTGGTTCTGCTCACTTCACTTTGCATCAATTCATACAAGTCTTTCCATGTATTTCTGAAAGCTTTGTTTTCATCATTTCCAATGATTCTATAAAATTTCATTACATTCATATATCATGATTTATTCCATTGTTGCCAATTGATGGGCAATTGATTTTATTTCTAGTTCCTCTAAGCCATTTAATTTCCTTTTTTTCTCTTTTGAGTCACTTTTTCAGTAGGGTAGAAGCAATCATGCAATTATAGTTTTAGAACTAGAAAGAACCATAGAGGTCATCTAGTTCAATGATCTTATTTTACAGATGAGGAGGGTGAGGCCCAGACTAATGATTTGCCCATAACCTCACAACTAGGAAGTATCAAAACCAGGATTTGAACCAGGTTCCCTGACTCTAAATCCAATGTTCTTTCCATTGCACCATACTTTTTACCCCAGTCAGAGCTCTTTAAGAAAGCTAAAGATATAACATAATTATAGTGCCTATTGACCAAGGTACCTTAAATATGTTAATAACTTTGTGTCAATCATTTTCACAGTATTTTCCATAGAGATGAACGATGGTTGTGAAAGGGGCAGGTAGGATGAGCACCCTTACCTTTCTCTTATTCTACAAACAAACCTAGAGAAACTAACAAATCTGACAAATGTAAATGGAAGTCAGGCTGGCCGCAGGTTATTAAACTGAGTGGAGAGAATGGAGTGAGTAAATGGTCATAAGACAAATCTTCCCACCTAGGAGAAGTTTCTATTCTGTTCAGAGAAACAAAGTACAGGAACATAAAGCAGCCTAAAGACCCTTATAATAAAAGCAATATTACCAGCAAGTGTGATTGCAGAAAAGTCAAGTACTGGATGCAGGCAAAAGGACAGATCCCATTGTATTATTTATTAGGCTGTCATTATTTCATTACATTCAGGAACGCGCTGGGCAAAATGCAGTCAGGGTCAGTGAACACCAGAAGCTCTTGTATCTAAAAAAAATAATGAATTCCCTATGAAGGAGTGGGGGTCACTTAGGTGGACCTTCGGGGTGTGATTATTTGGAGTGTGATGGCAAAGCTGGCTCCCTCCAGGGCTCTGAATAGGAGCAGGGTCAGTCCTGCCTTCCACTCCTCTTTGCTAGACTTAGAATGAAGTCCCAGTTCAGCAGAGCTAAAGTGAAGTGATGAAAGGCCTCTGGAGGGACCAAGGTAGTTGTCACCCTCAAACTGTGAGTTCCTGGTTAGTTTCTGTCTTTGATTTTGAGAGGTCAGCAGCTAGTGACCGTAGAACAGGTGCTGTTCACTTTGTTGTAGACCTTTTGGCTTCATGAGACACATGACCCCCCCAACTTGTCATTTTTTGTTGAGTTTAGCAATTATTTTTTCACATGGAGTGTACAAAATTGGTAAAAAGGCAGAGTCTCTGGCTATTGCATTTGTTGTCAAGATTGACTCATTCAGAGGATCAAAAAGAGAGGAAACTTTGTAGGCCAAATTGCCTTGGCTAGGCTCTCTAGCATCTCTGCTTTGGTATAGTCAGGGACTGAGGACTACAGTCACGTTCCTGGATTGTGAGTACTCTGCCAGGCAGTTAACTAGCATTTATTAAACCTATCTCTGTGGCAGACACTGTGCTAAGCCTAGCGATACAGAGAAGGGAAAAAAGCTGGTTCTTGTTCTCAAGGAGCTTACACTCTAATGAGGAAAAACACATACAAGCAACTATGTACATGTAAGATTCATGCAGAGTAAATGGAAGGTAATTTCAGAGGAAAGGAACTGGCAGTGAGGGGAAGGAATGGAGATGGGATGGAAAAGGTCTCCTGCAGAAGCTAGGAGTTGGACTGAGTCCTGAAAGAATACAGGGAAGCCAGGAGGCAGAGGTGAGAAGGAAGGGCAGTTCAGAAATGAGGGACAAGACAGTGAAAAGATATAGAGTTGGGAGATATAGTATCTAGTCAATGAACTACAAGAAGACCAGTGTCCCTGGGTTTTAGAACTTGAAAAGAGAGGAAAATGTAATAAGATTGGAAATGTGGGAAGAAGCAAACTTGTGATGGTATTTACAAGAATAGGGGGGATTTTATATTTGACCCTAGAGGTAATTGGGAGCCACCATAGTTTCCTGAATAGTTGGTGATATGGTCAAACTTGCATTTTGGGAAAAATCAATTAGAAAGCTAGATAGAGGATAGACTGAAGTGGGGAAACACAACCTAGAAACAGATGGTTATGGTAAAAGTCTAGGCAAGGGGCAATCAGTGATGTCTTTTACCAGGATAAGGACTGAGAAGAGAGAAGGGGACATATAGAAGAGATGTAAACATAGAAAAGACAGGACAGTAAAGGACTGGAATTGTGGGACTAGTATAAATCAGGTTGTAAGCCTGGGTGACCAGAAGGATGGTGATATCCTCAAAAATAATAAGAAAGTCACAAAGTAGGGAGTGATTGGGAAGAGATATGGAGTTCTCTTTTGGATATGTTTGAGATGCCTCCTAGACATATAGTTCCAGATATACAAAAGGCAGTTGGTGACAAGAGAGACTGGAGGTCAGGAGAGAGTTTAGGGCTGGGTATCTAGATCTAATAATCATCGACATAGAGATGATAATTGAAGCTGTAGGAGTTGATTAGATCCCCAAGTGTACTTCTTTAAGATTGGAGAAAGAAGAGTACCCTGGATGGACTCTTGAGAGACACCCACAGCTAAGAGGCATGGCCTGGGAAAAGATCCAGCAAAGAGAAGGGGCAGTCAGCTAGGTAGGAGGAGAACAGAAGGAAGTGCTACAGAAACCTAGAGTGAGCAGGGTTATCAAGGAGGAGCTGGTGATGAACAGTGTAAACAGTTATCGAGAGGTCAGGAAGGAGGAGACCTGAGAATACATCATTCAATTTGGCCAGGAAGAGATCACTGGCAAGTGACTGGATTTGGGCTGGGGGTGAGAGAAAGCCACCTGGGTTATGAGTCTAAGTGACCTGGAGAGTGGTAGTGCCTTTAACAGCTAATAGGGAAATTCGGAAGAGAGAAGGGTTTGGGGGAAAAGATAAGGAATTCAGCTTTGAGCATATCAAATTTAAGGGTATGTATGAGACACCCAGTCAGAAGGCCAAATAGGCAGCTGGAGATGTGAGAATGGAGGTCAGGAGATTAGGGCTAAATAAATAGGTTAGAGAATCACCTGCAAAATAAATAATAATTGAACCCAATGGAGCTGATAAGGTCACCAAGTGAAATAGCACGGAGGTGAGAAGATGAGAGGGTCACCCTTATAGTAGACAGAACCTGGATGAAGATCCAGCAAGGGACTGAAAGAAAGGTCGGCAGAAAACAAGGAGAGGGCACTGCTGTGACACCCTCATATAGAAGAGTCTCATAGAGAAGAGAGTGATTAACAACGTCAAAGTCTACATGGAGGTCATGAAGGATGGGCTTAAGAAAAGGTCGTCAGGGAAAATGCAATCCACGTCCAAATAAAGAACTGAATGCAGAGCAAAACATACTATTTGCTCCCTCTAGAGCTCTCTCTTTGTTTTGTTTCTTCTTTCTCATGGTTCCTCCCATTAATTTAATCCTTTTTCACATGACTGATGTGAAAATGCTTAATAGGAATGTATGTGTAGAGCCTATATCAGATTGCTTGCCGTCTTGGTGAGGCGGGAGAGGGAGAAAATTTAGAACTCAAAATCTTATGAAAGCGAATGCCTAAAAATAAATGACTAATTTTTTAAAAGACCATCAGATTTGGCATTTAAGAGATCATTGGTAACTTTGGAGAGATCAGTTTTAATTTAATGAAGAGGTCAATATCCAGACTGCAGAGGGTTAAAAAGAGAGAGTGAGAGGAAAGCAGGGGTTTTGTTTTCTTTTGCTTTTAAATTGCAGGAGATACAGATGTGTCTTTAGGCAACAGTGAAAGAATTAACTCGTAGGGAGAGAGATTGAAGGGTAGAGAGAGAGAGAGTGAGGATGATGGGGGAGCAATCTAGTGGAGAGAATGGCAAAGAATGGGATCAATGGGATCAATGAACAGGCAAGAAGAAGGGACTTCTCTTCATGTGAGACATGAATGAAGAAGACGGTGAAAGAAGACATTTGAATGATGTCAGACTGTGGAGGTTGGAGAAGGAGCTTTCCAGGAATGGGCTCATTTTAGTGAAGTACGAGGTGAGATACTTCGCTGATAGGACAGGAGAGGGAGTGCTTTGGGGGACTGAGATGAAAATATATGAAGCATCAGAACAGCCACCATGGTGAATGGAATAGTGAATTCATTAGGACAGCATAAAAGCATTGCTTTGTTGTGTGAAGACCAGGCTAGAAGAACATCTATCTCAGCAACTAAAGAAACATCACCAGACCTTTAATTTTTGTTCTGTTTTATTTTAACTTCTCCCATGATTGATTATACGGGGAGGGGGGAGCTGGATAGGAACACATCCCACAGATCTCATGTGAGAATGGATCTACAGAAGCCAAACCATGAGGTAAGGGATGAGCGTTCCCAATAACTTTTGGAGACACATGTAGCTTAAAACTGTGGGGCTTCAAACTTTGGGAAAATGCAATAAATCCTGGGTAATCTCTTGGCTCCCTACCCTCCTGCCCGCCCTCCACCCCCCTACTCTGGGGCAGTAGGTGGGGAGAGGCTGAGTCTGAGGACTGACCACTGAACCAGGAAGAGCTGCCCATGAGTGAACTTTAAATGAGTGACTCCACCCTCTGGATCTCCTCTGAACATACAACAAACAATAATCCCTCTCTGTCACTCTCTCTGTCTCTGTCTTTCTCTCCCCTACTTCTCCTCCTTCTCTCCTTCCCTCCCTCCTTCTCTCTTACTGTCTCCTCTCTGTCTCTCTTATTTCCAGAGAAGGTTACAGAAGAGGTGGGCCCCTTCTCCCATTCCCAATAGAAATGGTCACTACTCAACCACAGCAGCTAGAGTAGAGACTCAGCCAATTGAGATTGAAGCTAGGCCCCTGGCTGCCTTTTCTGCTTTGTTTCTATCCCCAGACATCAATCCTGAGATAAATGTTTCTAGCCTTCAGGGCAACTCTGAATCTGAGACTTCAGGAATTCATGGATTTCTTAGACTGTTGCTGGCTGTACCACGGGAGATACTCTGATAAACTTCTTGGAGAAGATAATCATTGATAGAAGGAGGAGCCCAATCCCTGTCCTGGCTTGCCAGAAGACACGGGCCTAGGGGAAACTGCTTAGATAGTACAGAAACAAGGTAAAAGTGAAATGATAATTTAGCAGTCTCACAAAGTGTCTCATGCTTTGATACTGAAAGTATAATCCTTCCAGGGGAATGTAACAGTACTTCTTGTTTAAGTTATCAATGCATACTTGTAAATCTTTTGTTTTATGCATTTCTTTTTGTATGGAAGAAATAAATAGCTGTCCTATTCCTTATTTATTTTGTAAAATGAGCTCCTTTCTACAATTCCTTTTGTGGAAACCCTAGCTATAAGCCAAACCTAACTTTTAAATTATTCTTTCTGGAACTCTGAGGTAGGGGCACAAAGAGCTAGAGAATGCAAGAAAAGGGGGCTTATTCCTCTTTAAGAGGTTAGTTTCCTTTAGGACTGAACTTGGTCTATCCTCCTGGATCCAGAGAACTAACCGTGCCTGGGCCAGTTCTGTGTTGCATGTAAAAAAAAAAAAAGGTTTTAAACCTTGACTTTGTTTTGTTGAAGGAGTACTTGTCAACATCCTAGCCAGGGATCCAAAGGTCCTGCCAGTTTTAGCATTGGTCAGGTAGCAAGGGGAGACGGAAGGAAGAAACCCTCTATCCCAGGGATCTTGGAGTTTAGAGGCCACCAGGGAGTATTTTATCTAGAAGAAGAGAAATATCCCCTTTGGAGGATGGTGTGGGTCTCTCTATACAATGTTCCATGTAAATATAATGATATTGTTAATGAAAAGAAAAAATATTTTCCCTTCCCTGCCTCTCCCTTCCTTCCACCATGAGGGCACATAAGGATAGCCCTGGCATCATTATACCTGCCCCTACCATGAAAGGAAAGGAAAATCAGGCTCAATATTGTTAATTTAAGACTTTAAAAAATACCCACAAGAGAGTTCTTTGTAACAGTTGGTTCACAAGAACAGAAAACCTTTGATAAAATCACTGGAAGAGCTTAAATATTTCCCCTCCATCATAGTCAGTGTATGGATGGCGTTGGGTCAATGCTGGAATAAGATGACATACCCCAACAGAATCAATAAAGTCTTAATCCCCTGCGGAAGGAAGTTGGGTCTGGCTACCAGTATTGATGCAAAAAAAAGCCTGTGCTTTGTTTCCCACGGCAGGTCCCCTAGTAGTCGTAATATCCCCCGCTTTGCTTTGGCAGAAACAACACATTCCAGAGACAAAGGGTTGTTAAACAGGCTGTACTGTGTGCCTTGGTACAGATGAGCCTTTCTGGGTTCTGAAGTGATATTTCACCATAATTCCACTGGATGGCACTGAAGGAGGTGATATTGCATGTAATCAGAGGTGCAAGTTCCATTTACAGTTTATTATAAGCTGGTTACTACCACAACCATAAGCTTCGAATTCTCTGTGTGAAAAAATATATTTTATTATCAGTGCCTTTTGTTTTAATGTCACAATCATTCTTGGAAATAGTAGCTTCTGCACTCAAACACTGACTCTCCCCAAGAATTCTTTTTTTTTTTTTTTGCATCTCCTCAAGAATTCTTGCTTCAAAATTTAGAGTTTATCTAATCCAGCACTCCCATTTTATAGGTGAGGGAATTGAGGCCCAGAGAAGTTGTTACTTGACCTTAGTCACCTAGGTACTAAGCATCAAAGACAAGATTGAACCCAGTGCCTCTGACTTCAAATCTAAAGATCTCTCCACTGTGCCACTCAGTCTCTCCTAACAAAGAAAACGAGTTAAGCAAAAAAGATATAATGGCCATTTCTGACCATGCATGGAACCTTTGGTTTCTCAGCTGAGAGAAGGCAAGTATTTTTTCATCATCTGTTTTCTGGGACCAGGATTAGTTATTACAATTATTCAGAATTCAGACTTATTTTGGTTTTATTTTCATTAACATTTATTGTAATAGTGTATATTGTTTTTGCTCTGCTTCTCTCATAAGTTCATACAAGTTCTCATGTTGCTCTGAATTCTTCATATCTATCATTTCTGACTGCACAATAATATTCCATGAGATTTTTTTTTGCCACAGTTTAGTCCTTCCCCAATGAACATCCACTTTCTCCCCCCCAGCTCTTATGTATCCTCCTAAAAAATACTTCAATGGATATTTTAATATCTAGAGAATCTAATTCTAAATCATCTCTTAAGATTTCTTCTCCTATCACACTCATTGGAACCCTTCAAACAAATGAATTAATTTTTACACTCGTTTTTTTGTTCCCCTTGGAAAAAATATGTATACACGCTGTTCCGGAAGTCGTAGTGCAGTTTTAAGTTATTAACAGCTGAAGACTGCACTAAGACTTCTGGGACAGAGGTAACGATACCTACAAACTTGGAAGCGTATTTAGAGAACAGTTAAATGTGTGGTACTGACCCGAAGCGTAACAATGGGAGTGCAAAGAAAAGCGTCAATATGGGTGAGAGTACCAGAAACCTTCACAGGGGGGAAGGCCTCGAACTTTACCTTGAAGGATGGATTATAGAATTCTTGGATTTTAGAGCTTGAAGGATCATAAGATTCAGAGCCTGAGGGGATCTTTAGTGATTATCTACTGCAATCCTTTCAATTCATAGATAAGGAAACTGAGGGACTATGTTTTGGGCTACGGCAGTTTTTCAGGCTCAGAAATGAAACTCAATGAAATACTAGTGGGCCACAAAAGGGTAACAAAAATAAACTGTAATAAATAAAATATTATTAATAATAAATTAATAGTAATATTATAATTTATATATCCTACATAATCTATAATAATAATAAATAATAAAATAAAAATAATAAAAATGTAACAAAAATAAAATACCAATAGTTTAAAAGAATTTGATTATGAATTATTTTGATTAATAATTGATTAATTTGATTACTAAATTGATTAATTTGATTACTAATTATTCCACCTCCACATTGGCCACTGTAGCAATGCTGCGTCAGAAAGATTTCTTGGTGTCACTTGTTCCCCATAGGCTGAGTTTTTCCCAAGGAAGCAATGCTATTGGTTCAAGTCCTAGTCCCTATCACCAATGAAATTCGAAAACTTTTTTTTTTTTTGGAGGAGGAAAGGCAGGGCAGTTGGGGTTAAGTGATTTGCCCAAGGTCACATGGCTAATAAGCATTAAGTGTCTGAGGCCAGATTTGAATTTAGTTCCTCTTGACTCCAGGGCCGGTACTCTATTCACTGCGACACCTAGCCCTCCCTGAAGCCTCCTTAAGGGAAAACTATGCCAGCCTGTCATGTTGCTCCTACCATAATACTTGGGGGGGGGGGAGAATAGCTACTTGCCTAAGGTTCCATAACTAGGATTTGGTATCATAGCATCTGTGCTTTACACTGTAACAAGCTTATAAGTACAAGGGAGAAGAATACTATTTCAGGAGTAGCATCATTACCAAGATTCAGGAAGGATTATGGGTAAAGTAATCACGGACAAAGTGGAAAAACAGATATAACCACCTAGAGCAGAAGTTGAATATTGAGGGAATGTGTGATTGGGGGAAAAAAAAATCCATGTTGAAACCATGAATTTCTGGCCTGATTGAAAAAATAAATCCTGAGAAAGGGAATTCTACTACCTTCATCCACTATAATTAAGGTAATCAGATATCCCAGTTTTGAATAACCTGTGTAGGAAGTAGACAGATGTCATCGGAAATATCCTGAGCAAGAAAACATCCTAAAGTAGAGATAAATGACCTGTAAATGAATGGTGAAAAGCTGGAGAATATTATTATTCAAATTTTATTTATTTACTAAATTATTCAAAAATATTTATTAATCTTCTACTGTGTGCAAAGAATTATGGAAGGTGTGGATGGGAGGGAGGAAGGAGGGGAGAAAAGAAACTCAAAAAAACATCATCTAAATTATAATATAAATGCATGGGATGTTAAAAAAATGCCATGAGATCAGAGGGAGAAAACACTTTCAGGTAAACTGAGGAAGTCTTTCAGGAGGAGTAGATATTTAAACTGATGAATGATGGGTAGAATATTCTAGTCAGAAGGAATAAGGTGAGAAAGGCTTAGAGGTAGGAAAGTTTGGGATAACAAATGATCCAAATTTGGAACGAATATAATATTTTAAGTAGTTCAGTCTTTGTTTTTGTAGGATATAGGAAACTCTTGAATCAGAAGAACTATATGATCATACCAGTGTACCAGGAAGATCAGTTTGATAGTGAATTAAGATGGATTGAAAGGGAAACAAGAGTTCAACACGGCTGTAAATATTGCAGCATTATTTCTCATTTCTCTCCCTACCTCTCACTCCCCTTCATCCCCCTACATGCATTACTGCCAATTTAGGCTGCATTAGATATAGTATTCAGAATTAGGCAGGCGATTTCTCTACTATACTTGGCTATGGTCAGATCACTTATGGAGTATTCTGTTCAATTCTAGATTCCACATTTTAGGAATGACATTGATAAGCTGTAGTTCATCCAGAGAAAGGTGACCGGATTGATGAAAGACCTCAAGACCATGCCATAGGAGAACTGATTGAAGGAAATAGGAAAGTTTAGCTTGGGTGGGGAATGGGGAATGGGAGGGGGGGAGAAGACTATGGCAAAGAGGAGCAGGATTTGACCCTCCCCCCCAAAAAAAGGTGGGTTCAGTTTTAGACATGTTGAATTTGAATTGTCAAAGGTAGATGCAATGGAGGTATCAACTAGACTATTGTAACTGTGAGTGTGGAGTTCAGGACAGAGTTCAGGGATAGAGATATAGATTTGATATTTATCTACATACAGATTAGAGTAGAAATCCTGGGATGGATGAAAATAAAAAGGGAGGAAGGGAAGGTGGCCAAAGGATCATGAAATTTTGGACATTTAAAAAACTATCTTTTTTTTTTTTTAAGCAATTGGGGTTAAGTAACTTGCTCAAGGTTACACGGCTAGTCATTATTTGTGTGTGGGTGCTCATTTTCTGAGGCCGGTTTCTATCTCGGGTCATCCCAACTCCGAGGCCAGTGCTCTTACTCACTGCGGCACCTAGCCGCCCCAAAAAGCTATCTTTGACAATCTGAAAAGGGGGGAGGTTGTCTTTATTGGAGTGCTGCAGGGATCTGTCCATAGCTTTGTTCCCTTCAACATGAAGGTGAAAGGGATAGATGCTGGATAATAAAATTGAGATCCAAAAAGGTCTTGCCAAGTTAGAAGCATAGGATGAATCTAAAAGCAAATCACAGAATTATAGAGTGAAAAGTGACCCTGTAGACGTAACTTAGAGAAGAATTGAGGGAACATGAGCACTGTTTTCAAATATGTAATGGATGACATGGATTAGACTTCTTCTTGGTCTCAGGGGGCAGATACAGGACCAATACATTTTGGAAGTTACAGAGAAGCATATTTCTGTTCAATGTAAAGAAAATTTCCTAATAATTAGAACTATCTAAAAGTGGAATTAGATGTCTAGGAGTCAGTAAATAGTTACTTCCCTTCAGATGTCTTGGAGGGGATAAGGTTAAATGAACACTTGTCACAGATATTCTACTTTTATTCTGCCATCTTGGCTCCCTTGTCAGGGACATTCTAGAAGATTTGTGCTTTAGGTGTGGCTTGGTTTGGGTGACCTGTGGGATCCTTTCCAGGACTGTAATTCTCTGAGCTTCCCTACAGGAAATATAGACTTTTGAGATCAAGTTATTGGATTTTATTTTGTACTCAAAAGAAACTTGGCTGGGTAACATATGCTTATTTTTGCTTACTCTAAGTGCCCTAGATAATAACATGGGTGTGATTGCCATAATTCTGTAAATCCCAATCACAGTGTATGGCAGAATGCCTATATGTGATTCAGTGCTAACTTCAGGGTACTGACAGTAAGTGCTATGATTTCATAATAGGAAGGGTCATGGTAGGCAAAGGTAACCAGGATACCCTCCTCTGAGGTTGGCAAGAGAGACCTGATGTAATGATGCCAACTTGTGTAGACATTTCCACTGAAGCCACTAATTTACCTCACAAAAGCTGCCAGGCAGCTGTCAAATAGTAATGACCATCTTACCCTAGAATGGGAATAATTGTGACCTTTCGTCACAATGTAACTCTCCTGGTTGCTTTATAAATGTGCAAAATTACAGAGAACCAATGGAGTAACTCCTCCCCCCATTATAAAAGTGACAAAAGATAAAATACAATTAAATACTAACGCCAACGGGACAGGATGTCTCCATGTCAGAAATCTCAGTAGCCTTTATAGATGTAATAAGGTACATTTCCTTGACATGCTATGCACATTAATCCAATTATCCCCTCCCTGAAGCCAGGTGTTCCAAATGGCATCACACAGATGAAGATGGGTGAATGATTTTATTAAAATATTTCCAACCCTCAGAAGTAGGATCCTCCATTAGAATGTAAGCTCCTTGGAGGCAGGGACTGCTTTTTACCTTTTTTGTATCATCAATACTTGGCATACTGCCTGGAACATAGTGAAAGCTTAATAAAAACTTGTTGACTGACTGACTGACCTAATTTGAAATCATCCTGGATTCAGGAATTTCTCCTCCGGCCTCCTCCTAGCTCTGCCCCTCACTTACTAGGGAGCATTGTCAAAAAGTGGATTCAAGTTTCTCAGTCATTCATTAGAGATGATTAGGGAACATGTGGGTAGGTTTCATGGAGGAGATGAGATTTTGACTCTACCCTAAGGGTGGAGAAGATTTGAACAGGTGGAGAAGGGTAGACATCCCTTACCTAGAAATTCAATATGAACAAAGGTACAAAGGTGAATATAAGTATGCTTTGTTTGGGAGATAATGAAAACTGTCTGGGGACTTTGAAGTCTTTTTTTTTCTTTTAAACAGTATTTTATTTTTTCCAATTACATGTAAAGACAAGTTTTAACATTCATTTTAAAATAAAATTTTGAGATCCAAATTTCCCCCCCTCTCTCCTAATTAATTCCTAAGAAATCCTCCTAATTTCCATATGTGCAGTTAAATGGTTGATCTTGGTCGTTTAGCCCAAAGAAAGAACTCTACCTGGGTAACCTCAGGCAAGTAATTTCATTTCTGGACCATTTCTTACCTGTAAAATGGAGGGTAGGGAGGGTGGTGGTTAATGATCTCTAAGTCCTCCTGCAGCTTTAAAATTCTGTGGTCTAACAGTGGGAATTTATGGGAATTTCTAATTAAGTAGAAAGGAAAAATGGCACCATAGGAGGCCAGTCTCAGGGTACTCTGAGACAAGCTGAACTTGTAATGCCCCTCAAATCACATTGAGTCGATTTGAGTATTTACCTACTTTAGCTACTATTAGGGCCATCTCCCTTCACAAACTATTTCATGCTTGTCCTCCACCTGAAAGGTAACAGACCCTCTTTCCCCACTATCCAATCTCCCCCAACCCCCAACCATGAGAAATTACCTGGATTATGTAACAATGAGAACAAGTCAGAAAAGCATCAGGAAACTATCATTTTTCACTGGTTTCATAGAATCTTCCAGTGGTAATCTCTTATGCCCAGGCATATTACATTGCATACCCCTATGCCGACTTTCCATGAACTAATTCTTGATGGTTCACTAAATTCTAATAACATTTCTATCTTGCCTGCCTATCAAATGCATGTGAATCAACAGAGAAAAGCTTGACAAAAGGTCCTCTTGAGCTTCCAAAATAATAAATAAAAGAAAGAAATCTTGTTAGCCTGCTTCCCACAGGTCTTGTTGAAAACAATCTCTAGACGATGCATGTTTGTTGTGGTGGGGAAAGGGTGGTTGCATTTTGGCTCACGAGTAATTCAGTGAAACCCTAAGGAATCTTGCCTTTTCAGGCCTGTTATTAGCTCTAAGAGGAAACAAGGTCTCTGGAAAAGAGCATGAGAATGTCTTA
This sequence comes from Gymnobelideus leadbeateri, assembly GCA_011680675.1. NCBI lineage: Eukaryota > Metazoa > Chordata > Mammalia > Diprotodontia > Petauridae > Gymnobelideus > Gymnobelideus leadbeateri. The sequence goes on along the minus strand of WOXC01011027.1, from coordinate 66,138 downwards.
AGAGCTACCAAGGTGTGTCTGGAATTTTTGCATCTAGGCTACCTTAACAGGGGATTGTGAATTTGCTTTTTGAATATTTTATAATTCTATTTCAATATAACTGTTTTTCTTTCTTACTCTTATGTACTTATTTTATACATTTAAAATGTATTTCTGAGAAGATGTCCATCGGCATCACCAAACTGTAGCCAAAGGAGTCCATCACTCAGAAAAGTTTGAGAAGCTTTAAAACCATCCACACCACAGAAGATCTGGCCACAGTATAGGTTTTGTACATCTACAACATGCCAAAACCTATTCAAATCTGCAAATTTCTTCTTCTCCCAACTCTTTTGAGGACATGTGATTTGATCACTGTAGAAACTCCATCAGCAGAAGAATTGCTGTTTACCATACTTCTTCATCCTGGGAAACATGCCCATGCATTTGTGTGGCCAGAAAAATTTTTTACTTGGTAGAAACCATTCTGGGCAAGGATCATGACTGGTTTTAGCTAGGTGGGACATTAGATGACAATCTCTTGTTCACTCTGGTAGCAGGCCTGGGTTGCAATTTGGCAAGATCTATCAGACTATGAGCTTTGCTGATAGCCTTCAAGAATCAGAGGTTATTTCAATAATAAAATGAGATATTAGAATAGGGGTCATCTCCCAGACTTTAAAAATCTTGTAAATAGCAACGTTTTCATCAGACAAAGATTCATGTATTTTAAATGAGCATGGGAGTTGTATTTTTGTTATGGGATTTCATGGGTATAAAAACTGTCCAATGAGGAAACTCCTTTTATTAATGCAAATATGCTATTCTACAACTTAAGAGTCTTGGAGACTGCTAGGTGTCCCAGTGGATAGAGCCCTGAAGACTTGAGTTCAAATCTCACCTTGGACACTTACTGGCCAAATGATCCTGGGAAAATCTTCAACCTCTTTCTGCCTCTGTTTCCTCAACTATAAAACAGGGGTGATGATAATAGTATCTACCTCCCAGGTTGGGAGGATGATATGAGATAATTTGTAAAGGGCTCTTTAAATGTTAAACCACTCTATAAATGTTAGCTGTTAGAGAGTTGCTTGGGACACTGAGGGGTTGTTAGTCAGTCAACAAATATTTATTAAGAGTTTACTATGTGGGGGCAGCTAGGTGGCACAGTGAACAAAACCAGGAGGACCCGAGTTCAAATTTGGCTTCAGACACTTAACAGTTACTAGCTGTGTGAGCTTGGGCAAGTCACTTAACCCCAATTGTCCTACCTTCCCCCTCCAAAAAAAAAAGTTTTACTATATGCTAAGGGTTGGAGATAGAAAGAGAGGCAAAACCAGGATCTCTGCCCTCGAGGAAAGGAACTTAAATTCTAATGGAAGAGAAAACATGCAAATAATGCCCATACATGATGTTCATGTTATAAATAGAAGGTGATCACAGATGGAAGAGGACTGGGACTGGGAAAGGCCAGACTTGTCCAGGAACACACAGCCAGTATGTATCCAAGGTAGGACTTGGTCTTTCTACCTCCAAGGTCTGCTCTATCCTCTATTCATTGTGTCATACTATCTCTCACCAGTGAAAAATGTCTATCATCTCATATAATATATTATGTATATGTACATATATGTGCATATATGTATATATACACAGACAGACTCAAAGGCCTGGATTCTATATCATCTATAGGTATATGAATCTTTAAATGAACAAATAAAGCTTTATTAGATGCTTACTATTTGCAATACATTGTGCCAAGTGCTGGGGATACAAATAGAAAAGAAAGACAGTTCCTGCTCTTCATGGGGAGACACCACACATGGAAAGTTTCAGCTGCAGGTCAGATAGAAAGGCCCCATGGTCTTTAGGATGCAGTGGAAAAGTAGATGGTAATGCCTCTTCTTTGATATCTATCATTTCCACTGAAAATCATAGCAGCTTCAGATGCTAAACCCTTTGGTGGTGCCAAGGACGTTAGTGGCAAGGGCTTTCATTTTCTGGGTCTTAAGCAGCTGTGGCTAAAATGCCTGCAGATGCAGTTGCTGGGCTTTGTCTCTAGGAGTTACTTTTCAGGAAGATGGCTGAGGGCACTGGGCTGGAAACATCATTGTTCCCAAAGCTTTTGGGTTCTTGGGTCCTGAGCTGCCTCCATTAGGATCCTGGGGAGATGATGGTCGGATTTGCCTGGCACATGGTGCCTCCTGTGGTCGCTCTTGGGGCTTCTCTGCTACATCAGCTAGGCTGGCTTGCCCACCCTGTGGATAACACTTGGGAGAATGCCTGGCCTCCTCTCTGCTGGAGCTGCCTCCCTGAATGATGGCTGGAAGCAAAATCAGTGGTGCTGCCTCTCCTGGTCCTGTTTGCCAGCTGGCTAGCAGCTATTGCTGGTGACTATGAGGAAGGTGGTTTCCCGCTCCACAATGATTCCTGTCCTTAGTGATAGCTATGGGGGCTGGGCTGGAAACAGAGCTGATAATTTGGGACAGCACTCTTATTTTCGAGATTTCTGGGCTCATGGTCCTGGGGCTATTCCTAAGGTCTAAGAGGGGATGACTTGCCTGCCCTATGTATGGCAGTTGGTTTGCAGCTGGTGAGGATGGCTGGCTCCTTTTTCACAGGATTAGCTTCCCTGGATTTTAGCTGTAAGAGCTGGGCTGGAAGCCGGACTCGGGGTCCAGGAGTGCTTCCCCCTCCCAGGAGGTGTGTGTGTGTGTGTGTGTGTGTGTGTGTGTGTGTGTGTGTGTGTGTGTGTGTGTGTGTAATAGCCAGTATATCGATAGCTTAGAAATAGACTTCCCTTTTCATGAATTTATTCTTATCCATAGGCAAAAGCTATGTTTTATCTCTGCTCTTCCCAGCACTCTTTACCTCCCCTGACCCACAGTGAAAATCCAATGGCTATTAAGCAAGAGGCATTGTGCCCAGAGAACAAAGTCCAAAATTATTGAAAGGAGCCTCTGAGGAACCTTTCAATCTGAACTTTCATTTGAAAAACAAAATCCTCCAGTGAGATCTGTACAGTTTTAGATATTGTCTGTTTTCTTTCCTTGAGGTTTTAGAATGTTATAAAGAACACAGCACTATTGTTTCGACTTTATGGGTGAAATATAGAAATATTTTTTATTTGACCTACAATTTCATTGGTAACTCCCAGTAAGAAAATTCCTACTATCATTGTATAGAGGTTGGTTAGACCACCAACCTCTAACATTATGGAGGGCCCATGGTACCATTGTGAAGAAATCTATTCACAGTCTGATGGAGGGACAAGCTCAGACAAAAATGGTGCAGTAATACATACTAAATGAAAATGAAGAAAGGTATTAGAAGCCCCCGATTAAGAATCAGTTTGGGGTGTGTGGAGGGTGGTTGTAATCCTTAGGTGGACTCTCAGATTGCTTCTAGCTGTGATTCCATAATAGTCTATGAAACCCTGGCTCTGTCATTTACTACTGGCTTGACCTTAGATAATTCACTTAATCTTTCTAGGTCTAGAGTAAAGTGAGAGCATTAGACTAGATGCAACTAAACTCCATTCTTGCTCTAAAACCTATCGCCCTATGTGTAACATCCCCTTGGGCAGTGCCCTGAAAGACAGCCCTATTTTGGTTGTTGCTGTCGTGACTTCTGGTTGGCTGAGAGAATGCTGAAAGCCATGTTACATCCCTGCTGAAAGGGACCTATCTGAATTGGTTGAAGAGAGGACAATCTCACTGAGGGAAGGTCTACTTTTAGCAGTCTTTAGGACTCTAAGCCCTAGGCATCAAGGGATATGATGTGGCCAGCTTCGTGTGTGTGTGTGTGTGTGTGTGTGTGTGTGTGTGTGTGTGTGTGTGTACACATCCAGAGCTCTGAGGGCTCCAGGTCATCATTCAAAAGTTTACTCCTCATCTTTCTTTCTCTCTTAACAGCCTCTATGGAAGTTCTTTCTCAAAGTGTCTCTCCAGCCAATTCAAGGAAATCACAGCAGCATCACACTCAGTATTCTCTTAGCCAGCCAGGAATTATATCCCCCTCCACATAGGCAGCACACAGTACAGTCTGTATTTCAGGGTGCCACCAAATGGGGTGATTTTACATATACGTTTATATAAATGCATGTGTGTATGTGTGTATATATATAGGTGGAAGTACAAAGGTATATATGTATGTGTGTGTAGGTTATATATTTTTATATGTATGTGTGTATACATGTATATACATATGTGTTTATACGTATAGGTGTATGCACACATATGTATGATTCAGCTATAGGACACATGTAAGTGCTGAGAAGATGCTAGGGTACCTTTAGTGATTTAAAGCAGGCAGTTCTTGGTTTAAAGGGCCCTTTAGCAGTGCACACCTTACTAAGGACATCTGTGAAACCTTTCTCTCTGGAGAGTTTAATACGAGGACTGATTATCAGCTGCCTTGAGTAATTTAGGTGTAGACTAAGAGACCAGGTATGTAAAGCTTCATGAAGAAAATGAGAGCAGAGCTTTAGAGAAACAAAGACTCATAGAATGTTAGGGCTGGAAGGAACCTTGGAGACCACTCAGTCCAATACCCTCATTTTTCAGATGAGACCCAGAGACATTGAGGAACTTTTCCAAAGTCACTCCAGTAGTGTGTCACCAAGCTGGGATTTGAACCTGAAAGAATGTGACTTGGCAGGCAGGAGAAATGAGGACATTCTTCATAAGAATGAAAGTTTTGTAGGAGTGGGCAAGTCCTCTATCAGTTTGGTTAGCTAAAAAGGCAAGACTGAGCCAGGAAGCAATGAGAAATAAGAGGTAATTAGGACAGGACCAACTAGTGGAAAGCCTTAAAACACCTGCTACCTCTAGGAAGGTCTAGAGTTTAATCATCCAAACCATATGGTTGCCTATGGGAATCATGAGAGGGAAAGAGTGGATGCTTAGAGATTTTGGGAAGATAAAGCAGTACTGCCTTTGGGGCACAAAAGAAAGAGAAACGTGTATAAAATGGGAAGGAAGTTTGCCAGGTGTGGGCAGATGCCATAAAGGCTCAAAAATGGTGAGGAACCTTTGGTTTTGAGGGAGGAGATAAATGGTACCTACATCACTTGCTTCCGAGATGAAACACACTCCCTGCTTCAAACAGGGAGATTGAGGATCAAATGCCCACTTTGGCTACTCCCTGGGGCCATGGATCTTGGGCAACATGGTCTTGGCACATCATAAGGGTACCAGCTTCCAAGTATATCATTCTCAGTTGCTGGAGCAAGGGGAATAGTGAAGCCCTGGGTTTCCCAGTAAAGGATTGAATGTCTTGCTATGGCTCTCCTGTCAAGTGCTGACATGGCCCTGGCACCAGAGAGGGCCTTGAAAACTGGCATCAGCCTCCTTTCTAATACCCCCCCACCAATGGTCCATTCATCATTCTGATCTTTGTTAAGCAGCTGGCTTCCAACCAGGAAAAGCCAGGAAATCTCTATCCTTAATCCTTGATTTGTTAATTATTTAAACACAGCTCTGTGTGTGTGTGTGTGTGTGTGTGTGTGTGTGTGTGTGTTTAATTTCCTTTATTAAAAAAAAAAAGCACACCAAGTGTATTGGGATGAGGATGCTGAAAGAAGCTGGAAGAGGGCCCAAGAGATTTCATTTGGAAAATTAGCCAGTGAGTACATGCAGAACTTGATTATTGCAGTGTTCCAGGGGTAACAGAGGCTGCTATTGATATGAATGGAGTCCCGACCCCAACACAACCCCAGGCTCTGCGGTAAGTCCTCCATCAATCCTCCTCTTTTACCCCAGTGACCCACACTGACAATTCAGCCCTGCTGCCACCAGACTCTTGTGCTTCTGGGCTAACGGCCAGTCATGCTGCCGGTAATGGGGGGCTTATAGAACTTTGGCATTGTCACTATTGTAGTTGGCCCCCTCCTGTTGGGCCCGGTGTCAGAGCAAAGTATAACCGAATTTAGGGTATAGCCTTGGCAGCTCTAATTCTGCCAACAGAATTGAATTCCCCCCAAGCAAGCCAAAGATACTGGAACACAGATGAAGGACTGGTAAGCTGTCTAAAATTAAATAATGCCTCTCACAGTATTTCTTTCTTTCATGTCCACTATTTTCAGTTCAGTTCAGTATTTATTAAGTGCCTACTGTATTCCAGATACAGTAACAGGAACTGGAGAGGGCAGAGGTTAAGGGAGTGTCAGTCCCTGTCCTCCAGAAACTTGCGTTGTTAGGATTGGGGGGATATGGGGATAGAACATACACTTCGATGAGCATAATGCAATATATTAATCTTCAGTGATTTTCACAAAGCACTTTAAGATTGACAGCATGTTTTACTGGCCAATGGGCCCATGTGCAGAGTATTGCTGTTACAGTTCTCCATGTGGAAGAGACTGGGGAACCTGCTTATGGGAGAATCATGATAATGTGGATTGGAATTGCCTTGAAGAGAATTTGCCGGATACATAGATATTTTATAACTGGTTCTGATTCTTTAAACATTTGGTAAATGGTGGCCTTTGGAACTATAGTTACAAAACCAGAACTGGTGGTGCCTTCAAAAGACCTTAGTTGGCCTTAGCTTCTTCCTCTCTCTTTTTTTTTTTTTTAAGCAATTGGGGTTAAGTAACTTGCTCAAGGTTACACGGCTAGTCATTATTTATGTGTGGGTGCTCATTTTCTGAGGCCGGATCTGATCTCGGGTCATCCCAACTCCGAGGCCGGCGCTCTTACTGCGCCACCTAGCCACCCCTTTAGGGCAATTGGGGTTAAGTAACTTGCCCAAGGTTACACCCGGCTCCGAACTCAGGTCCTTCTGACTCCAGGGCCGGTGCTCTATTCACTGCGCCACCTAACTGCCCCAGCTTCTTCCTCTCTTAAGTGGACCTTTCTCCTCTTGGTTTGACTCCTTCCCTGAGAGACAGCATCCTAAGGGGAGAGGCTTCTGACCTTCTCCCCTCTGAGGCTGACGTGGCCCCAGGGACATGTACCTCAGTTCTTTACTTTGGGACTTTTTTTTCTTTTCAAATGAAAGAAATTGGAGGTGATGACCTTCTGAGTTTCAAAAGGTGAGGAGAGGGACAGAAGTGGAGCAGAATGGGTAAAAAGTAAGCTGAAGCTTTGGGAAGATCTGTATTCAAGTCCTGACTCTTGGGACAGACTGATTGTGTGAGCCTGAACAAGTTGCTTGATCTCTCTGTATTCTAGGCAATTGTCTAAGACTCTGAGTGACAAAGCAGGTGGTGCTCTGCCTTGGTAGAGGAAGTGTCATTATGAAATCAGATCTCCTCCATGCACCCCTCACCTAAGTGTTCAGAACACTGCAGGGAAAGAAAAAGGCATGTAAAACCTTGTCTTAACCTCAAAGAGCCAGAGGAATGATGAAATGGTTTCAGAGAAACCTAGGAAGACTTGAATGAACTGATGCAGAGTGAAGGGAGCAGAACCAGGAGAACAATTTATACAATAACAATAATGTGAAGACAACTCTGAAAGGTTGAAGAACTTGGATCAATGTATTGAAAAATCATGATTCCAGAACACATGATGAAGCATGCTACCCTCCTCCTGACAGAGAGGGGATTGACTTGAGGACAGAATGAGACATATATTTCTGGATGTAGCCAATAAAGGAATTTGTTTTGCTTGACTATGCATATTTGTTACAAGAATTTTGTTTTTCTCTTCTTTTTATTGGGGAGGAGAGAGGAAGAGGAAGTTAAATTTAATTAATTAATTTAGTTAATTAAAAAATTTAAAGAAAAAAATTTTAAAGGAAAGGTAACATACATACAAAGATAATAGATACTACAAGGCAATATGTAATAAGAATGAAATAAAGACATGAAATAAAAGGTCAGTTGAAGCAATAGTACCCTAGGGGCTAGGGTCCTTAATGAAAGCTTTGAAAAAAAAGGGGAGGTTTGGGCTGGACTTTGAAGGATGGGTAGGATTCAGAAAGCTGGAGGCACAGGGAGACAGTATTCCTTCTCTATGAATTCATATCTGACCTAGGCATTTATTAGTTGTGTGACTCTGGGCAAGTCATTTAACCTATTTGTCTATTTCCTCATCTGCAAAATGAGGATAATAATAGTATATTCCTCCTAGGGTTGTTGTGAGGATAAAATGTAATAATATTTATAAAGCACTTAGCACATCTCCAGGCACATAGTCGGCTCTATATAAATGTTATATGTATTTTCCATTAGATTATAAGCTTCTTGAGGACAAGGACTGTCTTCTCCTTCATTTTGTATTCCTAGTATTTAGCACAGTGCCTGGCCCATAGTAGGAGCTTAATAAATACTTATTGATTTCAGCTTTCCAGTTCCTTGGGATTCAGATTGTCAGTTTGCTACAACGTTGGGGGTTTTTTTTTCTCGATAAATCTGACTATTTGTCTCCCATCTAACTCAAGTATTTCCTGAGGAGAATGGAGCATTGGATCATAAATCTGGACCTCCAAGGGACCTTAGAGACTGAGTCAAACTGCCCCATTTTACAGATGAGGAATGTGAGGCTCAGAAAGATGAAGGGACTTAAAAACACAGCCAGAAAGTGTCAGAGTCAAGATTTGAACCAAAGTCCCTCTGACCCCAAGTCCACTGTACTAGTATATAAATTATGGGCATCGATGAGATGATTATAATTGATTTGCAATCCTGGCACAGAAAATTAGCTGGTCCCTTAGGTACAGGTTAGCTATTTCTTCATGTTTCATGTAGCAAAACACGCACAGATCGTCAAATATCCTCATGTTCAAAAAGGAAATGATGGATGGATGGACCTAGGGAATGCTTAGTAAGTGTATCTGAATTGAATTCAGCTGCAGGCTAGTGAATGTGACAGTAATTCCTGGGAAAATTCTAGAATTAAATAATAAGGGATGGTTTACACTTGGAAAAGAAAGCAGGAAGCAGTACAAGCCAGCCTGGGTTTTGAACTCATTTCTCTTTCTGACAGGGTTATTAGCCTAATAAATTAGAAAAATGTCCTTGACATGAAACCTCTTGGATTTCAAAAAGATATTTGTTTAGTATCTCAAGGTATCTGTATGGACAACATAGAGAGGCATGGTCTAGACCAGTGGTGCCAGACTCAAACAGGATGGAGGCTACCACATCGTGTGTTCCCTGTGGACTTAGAAAACCATATATTAACATTATCTATGTTTTATTGCATTTGTATTTATTTTGTTAAATATTTTCCAAGTATATTTTAGTCTGGTTAGGCAGCATCTCAGGAGTATTGGGCCAAGGATTTGACATCTCTAGGCTAGACGATGGTAGAGTCAGGAGGATTCAGAACTGGTTGGAATAACCAAACCCAAAGTAATGTGATTAGGAAGCAACGTCTACTTGGAGGAAGGTCTCTACTGGAGAGCCCTACAGCTCTTTGATCTTATTTTAGTCAACATTTTTGTCAATAATTTAGATAAAGATAGGAATGGCATAACCACAAGGAAATAAGTGTAGTCAGGTAAATGGCATAAGGGAAAACCAACATGCTAATAATAACAATTGTAAAGATAAGAATGATAACTAGAATGGATGTAGCACTTTCCATATGCTATAGCGTTTGATCCTCATGATAATTCTTTGAAGTGGGTACTGTTTATTTCCCCCACTTTGCAGATGAGAAAACTTAAACTGATCTCTATTAAATCACCTGCCCAGGGTCACACAGCCAAAAGGCGCCTGAGGCAGAATCTGAACTCAGCTTTTCCTGATGCCAAGGCCAACACTTGACTGTGCTACTTAGAGGCCTCAGGTTGGATGAAAGGAGTGAGATTCAGAAATACTGCAGCAGGGTTAAATGATGTCCCGAACCTGACAAAAGATGAAGTTTAATAAGGAAAAAGGTAAAGTCCTTTGCTTGGGTTTAAAAAAAAAATCAGGTACAATGCGGGTAAGGCATGAGCAGAAAACAGCTCCTGTGGAAAGTCCCTGGAGGTTTTAGTGAATTACAAGCTCAGTTTGTATAAAGTAGTATAAAGTAGAAGCCAAAACACCTGTATAATTTTAAAATGCATTAAGGGAAGTTTAGCTTTAGAATGAAAGAGGTAACAATATTACTATTGATGGGGAATTCTTTTTTTTCTTTTTGGAGGGGGGAAGGCAGGGCTAGTATAGTTATGTGACTTGCCCAAGGTCACACAGCTAGTTAAGTGTCAAGTATCTGAGGCCAGATTTGAATTTAGGTCCTCCTGACTTCCAGGGCCAGTGGTCTATTCACTGCGCCACCTAGCCACCCCTCATGGGGAATTCTTTCAAATGAAAGGAATGGGATCTCTTTGGAGAAGCATGCCCACCAGTGGAGGGGTCAAATATAGGAGGTCAAATTGAAAGTCAAGAAACTTATTTGTATGTTAAGGAAGACTGTTCACTGATAGCAGCTCAACTTCCTAGACAAATCTAGTTTTTATAACTTTTAACCCCACTTGGATTACACAACTAATCAGCGTCATTTTGTGACAACTTGGGATAGATATTGGAAAGCATTTGATAGGAGAGGGATGGGTAGAGGAAGGAGGAGCCAGCTAAGGGAAAAGCGGGATTTCTGGGGTTGTATATTTGCCATGTAGAGAAAATATTCCTTGTTCTAGGGCAGGACCAAGGGGAGGTGACCAAATGGTTTTACAGTTGTCCATTTAGACAAAAGTGTATGTATCTCTTATCCAAGAGCAGTACATAGTTGTTTCAACAATGGATGAGACCACCTGCTATACCATGTCCTTGCATAGTTTGTTATGTTTTATTTTTCCTTTCACAGCAGTTGAAGACATCCCACTATTAGGCCAACAGATAGCTGGGGGATTTCCACATTATTAGGCCATCAGTGTTGTGAAATGATTATAGTTCCTGTTTTTTCCCCACACAAACTATACATTGCCCAAATTAGACCCTATCTGGAGTACTGTGTTCAGTTTGGGGTACTATGTTTGAGGAAGGAGAGAGGAAGAAGACCAAGATGGTAAAGAAAATTGGAGACAGGAGGAAAAAACACTAAGGAGGGGGTGGGGGCAGGACCTGACTGTTCTTTCTATACTAAAGAAGTATAATTACCTAGATTCTCACATAGGGGGACACAGAACCCACTCTATCTAAGGCACGTACTTATGACTTCCTTGCAGCTGTAACACTTGAACATCTCCTCCAACTTCTCTCCCTGAAAACCACCCTATCCTTCTACACTTACTTTTTCTTTTTTTTTTTTTTTTTGGCCGGGGGAGGGGGGGAAGGCAAGGCAATTGAAGTTAAGTGACTTGCCCAAGGTCACACAGCTAGTAAGTGTGTCAAGTGTCTGAGGCCAAATATGAATTCAGGCCCTCCTGACTCCAGGGTCAGTTCTCTATTCACTGTGCCACCGAGGTGCCCCTAATCCTTCTACCCTTTGAAAGCTACCCTTTGCCTCTTCTCCACTGGACTGAAAAATGACTAAACTGAATTGAGCTATTGCTGCCACCTGCTGGAGTTACCACCTATTTGTTGCTAGGACTTTCTTAGAGAAAGTCATAGCACAATTTTGATAGATTTCCTAGCCAACATGTTTAGGGGCCAATCAACATATTTCCAGTTCTTTTATTAGCAACAGCCAGAGCTGCTCCCAGCTGGTGCATAGAAAGATTTCTCAGGAGATTGTCAAGACCTTTTTTTCACCTCAGTAAGCCCCATCAATTTGAAATCTTCCCAGACTCCTCTGATGCTAGGCTAGGGCCAGCTTCACTTATAGGCTAGGGCCAACTCCTATCATGCCCCTGGCTGCCAGGGCAATATAAATTACCCTGAAGTTTTGATAAATCTCAAAGAAATATTTAACAACACTGCAGAAGGGAGCTGGCAACCTTTCTCTGGCATTTCAGATACTTTGACAAAGTCCCTGCCAACCCCCTCCCAACCCTATTGCTACCATATTGAGTTTTCTTGGTGAACATTCCTCATCAAGTAGGTTTCCCAGAGAAAATCATCTCCAGATACAGAAGGAGATCTGTGTTACCCAAACTAGTAGATAAACATGGAATATTCCCCCATGAAATATACAGGAAAAATTCCTATTAATTAGAGCTATACAAAAATGGAATTTGTTTAGAACACTAATGCATTGTTGATGGAGTTGTGGACGGATCCAACCATTCTAGAGAGCAATTTGTAACTCTGCCCAAAGGTCTATAAAACTGTGCATACCCTTTGATCCAGCAATACCATTATTAGAAATAACCAATAATTTTACTTGGCCATGAGTGAATTTAGGAAAAAAAAAGATTTTTATTTCATGTCATTTCAGATGGGTAACTTGACCTTTTACCCCTGTTAAAAGACACAATCCAAAGTTAAGCTAATTATACAATCTTTATAATTCATCCAGATTTGAATTTCAAGCCTTGAATCCCATTGGTTAGCATTGTAGGATTCATCAAATCCTGCCACTTGACCACATCCTCTCATTTCCACATTTCAATTTCCCCCCTCCTTCACATCCTCATATACTTTATAAAAGGAAATGTCAAGCCAGAATATTTTTAGTAGCCTCCCAATTTGTCTACATCAGATAGTATGAGAAAAGGTTTCTCCTCAATTGCTAATAGATTTGACAAAAGTGTTAGTTTGAAGATTCTAGCCCAGGATATCAATAATAAAAAATCCCATTATCTAATACTGTGTCTGGGTTAATGGCACCTGGCCTGTCAGTTCTTTTTAATATACAGGAAGAGGTCTTCTTAGATATGCTGATTTTCAGGTGCCAGCCTCCCCCACTGTCCTCTATAAGCAGTTTTTGTCTCTGACATTAGCCATCAGTATGGCTTCAAATCAGGTTTCATATAATGTCTGTTTTTATATAATTTCTGTGGAAACAAAATTCAGTCATAGGTCTGTATCCCAGAGAGATCATAAAAAAGGGAAAAGGACCCAAATGTACAAAAATATTTATAGCAACTCTTTTTGTTGTGTCCAATAATTGGAAATGGAGGGGGTGTCCATCAATTGGGGAATGACTGAACAAGTGGTACATGAATGTGATGGAATATATTATTCTATAAGAAATGATGAGCAGGCAGATTTCAGAAAAACCTGGAAAGATTTATGTGAACTGATGCTGAGTGAGGGGAGCAGAACCAGAACATCATACACAATAACAGCAACACTGTGTGATGACAAGATTTGATAGACATAGCTCTTCTCAGTAACACAATGATCTAAGACAATTCCAAAAGACTCATTATGGAAAATGCCATCTGCCTCCAGAGAAAGAACTATGGAGTCTGAATGCAGATCAAATCATACTATTTTCTTTTTTGGTTTGTTTGTTTTGCTTTGTTTTTACTTTCTCATGGTTCTTCCCTTTTGTTCTGATTCTTCTTTTGTTGTGTGGAGAATAAGAGCAGCCAAAACCTGGGTTCAAGGTAAATTTAGGTGTGGATTTATTAAGTGCATTACTGCATGGAGTATACACTCAAATCAGGCAGCCCCGAATTGGGGTACATACAATGCTTCTAAAGGCTAAAACCACAAAAACCATAACTGGGGAGGGGAATTAGCATAAGCAATGACACACAGAAGCCAAGAATTTCCATTGGTTAGATCTATAGCTCAGGGATAATTTGGGAAGATGGTGCAAGGGTACAAGGGTGCAACTTTTCCTAGAAAGGGGTCCCTCCCAGAACAGGATGGAGGGTACAAGGTGAAGGATTGTTGGGTAATGGGGACAGGCGAGGGGTCATGTTCTGGGTAAAGGGTGTGGGGACCCTGCTTTGTCAGCAGGAACAGAACAGGGTGGTCTCTTCTTAAGATAATCGTGTGCCATAACCCCAGGACTACACCTTGGGCAATACTCAAGACTGTGTCTTAAGCTGTTTCAAGCTATTACAGGGTATAGGATGGAGACAAAGACAAATATATAAAGGGGCTTAATGGTGGGTTTCAAATCAGGAGATAGGTAATTTGGGTTTGGGTGCAACACTTTCACAACATGACTATTGTGGAAATAGATTTAATATGATTGTATCTGTATAGCCTATATCAATATAGCTGTCTTGGGAGGGGGTAAGGGAGGGGGAATCTGGAACTCAAAATCTTATAAAAGTGAATGTTGATAACTATTTTTACATGTAATTGGAAAAAAAATACGTGTGTGTGTGTGTGTGTGTGTGTGTGTGTGTGTGTGTAAATGGAATGTGCTATCTCATGAGGTAGTGAGTTCCTCATTTATGGAGGTGTTCAAGCAGAAGCTGGCTGACCCTTTGTCTGATGTTGTAAAGGACATTTCTACTTTAGGTATGGGCTGGACTAAAACAACCTCTCAGGACACTTAAAAACTCAAGTTCGACAATTCTATGAAATACTGCATTGTAAAGCTCCATGATTAGGGCTGAAAGTCAAAACCCTCTGTCATCAGGAAATACAAGCTTTGGTACCTAAAACAAGAATCTGAGGCACATCCTGCCGGGGTATTCAACGGTGGCATCACTTTCCTTGCACAGGATTCCAAGAGATTTCCAGGCTTAACTTGGGCATTCCTTAAGCTTTTCTAAGTATCAGTTACCTTTACTGAGCTGCCTGAGGAAATGGAACAGAGAATGGTCTGGCCACACATGTCTAGTCTGACCTCCTATTGAACTCTTTCTCACTTTTAAGGCATGCTACCCTTTTGTATCAAATTCAGTTCCATTCTTTCCTTCTTTGCTGAGTACTTTAATCCTGCCCCAAACAAGACCAGCACCTGCATGTTTTATGTTAGATTAGTTCTCTAAGATTACATTACTCAGAATGGGAGAAAGTGAATTTAGTTATCTTTAGCTTTGTCCCTAAAACACACACACACATACAGACACACACAGACACACAAATATAGAGTTTTTAAGGCCTAAAGAAAACCTTGAGAAAACCAAATATATTCAGAAGAGGTTTATGATTGGGCACACCCCAATTGCCAAGATTCTGGTGTTCTCAATTACCAGCTCTGTGAAGCTAATTCAATAAGTTTATCCCAGAGCTACCATATTGATTTTTCCTTGGTGAATATTTTTCATCACAACATTTCAAAACAATTTTAAAAATCAAGTTATGACTTTCCTTTGTTATCAAAGTCCAGTACAGATGGAGAAGATCTGTGGTTACCTAAATCAGTACCTAAAGATGGAATAGAATAGAAACTAAAAATCTTGCCCCTAAGTGATGGGTACACAGCATTGTGCTTTATTATTTTTTTTTATTTCTTCTATGATTACTAAACTAAGACTTGTTGAAGCTTTGAGGCTCAAGACTTTATCTCCAAGATATCTGCTTTAAGGGCCTAGGCTATTAAAATGGGTGGGGAAATTTTTTTCTAGGGCATATGGGAAAGGAGCTGGGCTTTCTGTTTTCTGTTTTCAAACCTGAAGTTCCTAGACATAGACCTAGTTGGGTCTACTAGGTAAGCTGGCACTGTTGTCCACATGATGGAGAAACAAGTCCCTATATGTAGCCATGTAATTTTATCCTATACCAACATATGAAAACATAGAGAAACTTATAAGTATGTTCACAAAAACATATAAGAACTCATGCTTCTATAATGTTTTCCACTAAATAATCCTTTGACATGGACAGGATAAGAATTATTAGCTTCATTTTATAGATCAATCAATAAACATTTGTTAAACACCTACTGTTTGCCAGCCATTGAGGAAACAGGTTCAGAGGGGTTAAAGGACTTGTCTAAGGTCATACATTAAGTGTCAGATATGGGATTCTAGTTGAATTGCAGATTCAGTAGCCTTTGTCTCATGCCAATAGTCTCAGTTGCTAGAGAAAGGAAAACATAAGAGATTCTAATTTGTGAATACAGAGACAGGAGGAAAAAAATCAAGCTACAAGAAAAAAAAAATCCCAGCAACTGTCGAGTGTCTTGGATATGAAAGTTAATCCCTTTCCAATAAACCACATCCATGGCTACATCTATTATCCCCCACAATACAAGAGCACAATGTCTGCTGGTAAATAGACCATAAGTAGTGAGTAATTATTAACGGTTCAATCTCAAAGGGGAATGGGGAGGATGGAGTACAACATTGTGGGGATCCATCTTGGCTAAGACCCTTACTTTTCAATATACCCACTAATGAGCTTCAGGGAAACACTAGTGCCCCATCTATGAAATTTGCTGATGACTCCGAATTGGGAGTTATAGTATGTTCCTCCCCCTCCTCCTCTCCATTTTTAAAGAACAAAAGCAAAAGACAAATTCTAATTGCAAAGCAATCTAGCAAACCTGGGGGAGGGGGTCACGTTGGGGGAAGGGGAAGGAGATGGTGGGAGTAAATGAGAAGAGATTTAATATAGATAAATGTAAGGTAATTTATCTGGGGAGAAATAACAATCAGCAACAATACCAAATGGGAGTCTGCTATTTAGAAAGCAGGAGTGCAGAGAAAGACCTTGGAGCAGGAGTGGGGAATGACTTATTGGAAATAGAAACTCACTAACACCATCGCAAAGAAGACTAATGCTGTCTTGGACTTCATTTCTAAAAGGATTCATCCCTTGGAAGGCAGAAGTGGGAATGAAATTGTTTCACGAGGCTTTATCAGTAGATAGTTTCCCTGTGACATTCTCTGTCAGTCTCAGGATAAATGGTTGCTATTGTTGTTGTTGTTGTATGTTGCTGGTGCAAGGATGAACATTTTAAAGAAGGCACAGAAATGCCAGAGACTTGAAGCAGGGTCCTAGAGATGATGCAGAATAAAGAATTCCACCTGCATGCTGAGCTGGTGTTTCGATGGCTCGATTACAATTACAGTCCCATCTAGTGTGGTTAAACCTGATTGTAAGCACACTTCTCTGGATACATATTAAAAGATTAAATCAAGTTCGTATTATTCATTCTCCCTCTAGGACAGAGTCTTTTTAGCCTAGTTTGAGGACTAACCTAGATTCCTTAGAAAGTAAGATATATTAACAGATGCCAGAAGCTAGTCCCCATTTTTCTCCTCAGTCATAGCAAGAGAGAAGAGGAGACAAAAAGAGGGATAGGGGAGAAAGAGAGAGGAGAAGGGGGAGAAAAGAAAGAGTCAAAGCTTAGCTGTTTAGGAGAACCTTAGCTTTGATTTTCCTATTTTTCTTCAACACAATTTATGTGGAAAAATAAAGCTTCATATATAAATGTGAAGCACTCCTGAAAACTAGACCAGATTTGAGGAGTATTGTAAGTGTGAGTCATAATCCTCTCAAAAAAATACTAATAAT
Source organism: Gymnobelideus leadbeateri (assembly GCA_011680675.1). Taxonomy (NCBI): domain Eukaryota; kingdom Metazoa; phylum Chordata; class Mammalia; order Diprotodontia; family Petauridae; genus Gymnobelideus; species Gymnobelideus leadbeateri. The sequence goes on along the minus strand of WOXC01011027.1, from coordinate 48,968 downwards.
GCAAGAGCCCCTATTGGTATGCTTACTTTCACTAAACCAACCAGAATGATACATTAGTTCAAAGTGAAAGACATTTAATAAAACAGTGTAGCAGATTAAATGACAAGAAAAGATCTCCCCATATCCTCAGGGTTATACAGGAATATACTTCACTATCAGCTACCGTACCACCAGTAGAAGAAAGTACATTTTTAGACCAAAAAGCATGCAGGGAGGGCAAGCAATCAGGAAACATGTATTGGAAACAGCTAGGTGGTATACTGGAAAGAGCATTAGCCTTGGAGGCAGGAAGATTTGAGTTCAAATCCTGACTCAGACACTTACTAGCTGTGGGATCCTGGAGAAGTCACACACCACTCATTTATGAAGTGGAGATAATGATAGCACCTATCCCACCAGATCGGGATCAAATGAGATAACAAATGTAAAGCATTTTGCAACCCATACATGCTAGCTACTATTCTCATGATCAGAGCACATGTATGGCCGAAGCCCCTTATTCTTCTGATGCTTCTGGTGATGACATCATGCTGTCCACTGCAAGACATCACGCTGCCGCTCTATGCTGGCTGTCACGTCTATGCTGTTGCACATTTCTTAGTTTCTAGGTATGGTGTTCTCTGAGTTTTCTCTGCTACCACCTGTTGGTCTTCAAGCATTCAGTTTCTCTCGTCTAACTGCTACTTTCGACTACAAAGTCTCTCCTTTGCAGGCAAAGGATAAAACTAAATTTTTTGGTTGTTGTTTAGTTGTTTTCAGTTGTGTCCAACTCTTTGTGACCCCATTTAGAGTTTTCTTGACAAAGATACTGGAGTGGTTTGCCATTTCCTTCTCCAGCTCATTTTACAGATGAGGAAACTGAGGCAAACAGAGTGAGGTGACTTGTCCCTGGTCACAAAGCTAGTAAGTGTCTGAGGCTATATTTGAACTTTGGTCTTCCTCACTCCAGGTCCAGATATCAGGAGAGATATCCACGGAGCCACCTGTCTACATAAGGCCATGATAGTCACAGTCAGTCAACTGATCAACAGAAGCCGGCAGAAGTCATTAGACTAGACTTATCTGTTCCTTTGCTCTTCTGATGCCAGAGTTCTTTGCCCTAGGCCATTATCTGATCTGAAGTTAGGAAATTCCTTTTTCACTCTTTTCAAATTCCTCACACTCAGTCTGTAGTTCCCACAAACCATCTCAGGTCATAACTCAACAAAATTTCCAAGGAACTGGTGAAGCTGGATTGAGGAGGATCCCCACAGCTACCCTCTCCCCCGAAATCCCTCCAACTATGCCACAATGTTACTAACAACTATGTCAATAAATCTAGAGCAGGGGTGGGGAACTTTCGACCTGGAGGAGTCCAAGTTTTACAGAACAAAGCCTTTTATTAAAGGGCCACACTTGAGGACCTAGAGGGCTGCGTGTGGCCTCAAGGCTTCAGGTTCCCCACCCCTGATGTAGTGGATTATCACAAAAGGTTTAGGGAAAACTAGTGGGCTTATAACTTAGATCATATCATCAAAATTCTTGCTTTTATTACTTCGAGCAACAAAATTGCTGCTCTTTGTTTAATGTATTTTTGATGTTTTCTTTTATTAAACTAAATTATTTTTTCAATCTACAAAAATCTTCTTTCTCTTCCTCCCACCCCCAAACCCAAATTAAGAAAGTAAACAAGCAGGTAGCACACACACACACACACACACACACACACACACACACACACACACACTCTGTTACAAACATGTATAGTTGAGCAAAACAAATTCTTGCGTTGGCTATATTCTCTTCCCCTCCCCCCCAAAGTCTTAATCTATACTCTGAGTCTATCACCTCTCATACCGACCCCCCCCCCAACACACACAGAGGGGAGTTGCATATTTCAGCATAAATCCTATGGAATTAGGGTTGATCATTTTGGTCATCAAAGTACCCAACCAAGTCTCTCAAAGTTATTTTTACAATAGTGTTATTCTATACATTGTACTTCTGGTTCTGCCCCCTTCATTCTGTAGCGGTTTACACACATCTGCCCAGGATTTTCTAAAACCCATCTCCTTTATCTCTTAAAACAGACAGTTTTCTTTTACATTCATAGACCACAAATTGTTTAGCTATTCCTCAACTGATGGATATTGCCCTCAATTTTACATCCTTTGCCACTGCAAAAAAGAACTATTATAAATATTTTTGTACCTATGAGTCCTTTTCTTCTTTCTTTGATCTCTCTGAGGTTATTAACCTAGTAGAAGTATTGCTGGGTCAAAGGAATATAGTTTAATAGCTTTTTGGGCATAGTTTCAAATTGCTTCCCAGAATAACTGGATTAGTTCACAGCTCTACCAACGGTGCATTAATGTACCTATTTCCCCACAGCCCCTCCAGCATTTGTCATTTTTTGGGTCAACTTTGTCAATGTTTGTTGAGATGAAACCTCAAATTCTTTCCTTCTTTTTCCTTAGCTATGGCAATACAGTTCCATGTAAACTCTTCTCTATACTCCCTTGTAACAAATCACATTCTTTTAAAATTAGTGTTTCAGGGTTTACTTTGTGGCCACAGAACAGTTAAAGTAAACTGGCCCCTGTGGCTAGATATTGACCCTCTGACCTTGAAAGCCACTGAACTCATAGGGAGAGATTGCCTTTCCCTTTCCTCCCCTTTCTGAGGTAGCTGGTGGCTCAGAGGATAGACTGCTGGACCTGTAGCTAGGAAGATCCAAGTTCAAATATGGCCTCAGATGTTTACTAGCTGTGCAACCCTGGGCTTTTAACTTTTACTTTTTAAACTTACCTTTTACTTGCCTCAGTTTCCCCATCTGTAAAATGGGGATAATAATAGCCCATACCTTACAGGAATGTTGTGAGGATCAAATGGCACAGTGGCGGTTGGCACAGTGGTTGGCACATAGTAAGCACTATAGAAATGTTAGTTATTATTATTACTTTTCCTTCCCTTTCAGCAGCTCTGTTATTTTAACAATATTTTCATCCTTTTCTCCATTTCTGAGCCTACAGGTTCTTACAAATCTGTCCTCCATGAAGTCTTTTGCACACCCTCTCATTCCTAGTGCCTTTCTTTTGTTGATTTATCTCCAATTTATTCTGTTCATATCTTGTTTGCACATAATTGTTCGTCTGTTATCTCCTCCATTAGACTGGCTCATGGGCTATTTTTCTGCCTTTCTTTGTATCTTCAGAGCTTAGCACAGTGCCTGTGCTTATTGACTAAGTAGTCTGCATTTCTGGTACTCCTCCTACCCCCAACTCCCAGCAGTCCATCCTTAACCCGAGTGGCTTAGAGATCTCATTTGGATTGCCCAGTTTGGAAAGCCCCTGGCTTTGCTAGACAACAAGTCACACACCTCTAACACAAGCAAACTTTTTTTTTAAAATAACTCTTGCTTGTATAGTGCTTTCATCACAACAGCCTTGTGAAAGACATAGCACAAGTATCATTATCCCTAGTTTACTGAAGGGAAAGCAGGTTTAAACCCAGTCCTCGACTCCAATTCAAAGCCATCACAATGTGCTTCCTCTTAATCTATAAAGTCTTTTGAGTTGGGGGTGGCTATTACTTTCCTGAAACTCTAAGGTCAATAGATAAAAACTTGGCATGCTCTATCTGAACATTTGCTGACCATTGCTCAGCTCTAAAGGCCTTTCATTCACTAAGGAATTACCCTGGTCCCATGGGCACATTGGACCCTTTGAGTTTTGTGATAATTCCCTACCTCGTGCTGCAGATTTAGGTTTATTTTGTTTATTTGTATTTTCACCAAATCAGTCCTTTAGAGACACTGCTGGCAGGTTATGGCTGCTTTTCCATGCCATACGGGGCCTTCAGAGTTTCATTCTGGGTAGCTGCCTGCCACAAGGATGGGGGATGGATGCCAAGATCAGATTATGCTCTGGCTTCCATAGAAATGAGCAGGGCTTTGGGCTGTGACTGGAGGCTTTGATGAAGTTAACTGCATTTTGCTCTGTGGTACTTCTTTGTTTTCCTCACATTAAAAAAAATTTCCTTTTGTCTTTGGAAATTTCCCATTTGTGTTAAGTCACAGGCAGAGACCAAGTGAGCCTTTGTTTAGACAACAAGTTTAGAAACTATTCAGATCGAGGTCTGAGCTGTCCTGATTGGTTAGCAAGTGAGTGGAAACTCACCTGTATATATGTCCCAGAACATGGTTCATATCCCACCCAGTCAACTACCAGGAAACCTGGGACTCTCACCAACTGTCTTGATACCCAGCTAAGCCCTCCTCTCCCACTCCCCCCTGCTTCTCCCCATCCAGTGCCCCTTACTCTGGGAATAGTAATTCAATCAATACTACCATTGCTACTGGAAATGGCCATGGTTCCACTTATACTCCTTGAACCTCCCTAGCCCAAACTGCCTTCCTTCTGTAGTTATCACATATGTGTTGTTTCCCTGAGAGCAAAAACCATCCCACTTTTGTATTTGTATCCCCAGTTCCTAGGACAATGCAGGCTTCCTCTTGACTGGAAATGATCCTCTTCCTATTCTTTCATTCCTCTTTGACCTCCATCACATTCTTTTTTAAAAAATTAAAAAAAATTTTTTTTGGATGGGGAAGGCAAGGCAGTTGGTGTTAAGTGACTTTCCCAAGGTCACACAGCTAGTAAGTGTCAAGTGTCTGAGGCCAAATTTGAACTCAGGTCCTCCTGACTCCAGGGCCAGTGCTCTATTCACTGTGCCACCTAGCCGCCCCCATTGTTATATTTCTGATGCTCAGTATAGTACAATGCACATAAACTAAATACACATTATTTGAGTGTAATTCAATTCCACAAACGCTTAATAAACACCTACTGTGCTAAATTCTAGGAATAAAAAGACATAAAAATATTTCTCTTTTCAAGGAGTATACATTCTTCTGGACTCCCTCCTGTCACCATGCCAGAAAGACTTTGAATGGGGAGTGACTTTCCTATAGTAGAGATAATAATAGCTATAAAGTGCCTTGGGGTTTACAAAATGCTTTACAGATATGATCCCTCAACATCCCTGAGAGGTAGATTTTATTCTTATACCCATTTTACAGGTGAGGTAACTGTGGAAGGCAGAAGTTAAGTGACTTGGCCAGGGTCACACAGCTAAGAAGGGGTGAGGCTAAATTGAACTGAGGGTTTCTCCAACTCTACTCCATCAGCTGAGCCACCTAATTCACATGCCACTCCTCAAATGTAGTGAGAATAAGTACTATTCTCTTAATAAGATAGTTTGTCAACTTAACATAACTGATTCCATTTTGTTTTATACTTCCATTTTGTGATTAAGCTGTCTTGGATATTTTTCCAAAAGTTGTTTTGCAGTAATATGATGGGCATCTGAGTGATATGATGCAGTAAACGTATGTGTATTTTTTTTTTTAGAGGGGGAAAGGCAAGGCAATTGTGGTTAAGTGACTTGCCCAAGGTCACACAGCTAGTTAAATGTCAAGTGTCTGAGGCCAGATTTGAGTTTTCCTGACTCCAGGGCAGGTGCTAAGTATGTGTATTCTTTTTTTTTAAACAAATGCTTTATTAACTTCTGTTTTACATCACTCATTTCCACCAGATTTTGAGTTACAATCATTTTCCCCCCGTTATTCCCCTACCCAACCTCCCAGAATAGCAGTCCCACAAGATATCGCTTCCTCCAATCTGCTCTCTCCCATACCTTCTCCCATACCCCCTTCGACTTTTCCATTTTAAGCCTTATACCTTACTCCCCTTTACGCAGTCTTTGGTCTAACCAAATTGTGCTTGCTAGTCCTCACACATGACACAATCCCAGTTTTAGTACTTTTGTATTGGCTGGCCCCCATACCTGGAACTGAGAGGATGATGGGACCTGGACCTCTAAAAGGAAAAGACCATGTTTTGAAAGCAGCCCTGTCCCTAAACTTTCCCACACAGCCCAGTCCCTGGCAGGTCACCAGAGGCATCTCTCCTACCCCAGCCCACCGAGATACTCAATAGTACTTTCAATTGCCCTTTCACTGTGGCTCTCTGACCCAGCCCGGACCACATAGCTCCTTTCACTGTTTGCACTTGGGCCCCTCAGGCTATTTACCACTCCTTAATCCTATTCAAATCTTCTCAGGTTTTTTTTTTTCTTGTATAAAAGTATCATTCTCACCCCCATTAAGTTGTGATCCCCTAAAAATCTCCCCTCTCCTATTGGCTGGCATTACAATAAATAGTCTTGCCCCTAGGAAGGCACAGATTTACTAGGAATCTTGCCCACCATACTGGTGTTACAATAAACCTCCATACTTTGACTGAAAGAAGGCTTGAGTGATTGAATTCTTTCCAGGCAGACCCCTGTATTTTGGGGTTCACAGACCTCAGACTGCAACGGAATGATCACCCTTCTCACTCCTGCTTCTTAGAATTCCTAGTTTCCCTTTTAACTCAGTTGCCATATGTAACTTCTGATCTACCTGCACTATTTGGACTATAAACCCTCCTCTCAAATTTGGAGGGGGAAGAAAGTATAAAAAGACAGGGAGGGGTGGGGTGGGATGTCTTCTCAGTGTGTCAGGGTTTTGGAGCTATTTGACCCACTTATCTAAGCTCCCTCTAACTACCAGAAGCCCTCCTGAGTGGGAAGTTTAGAGTTTAAGCAATTAGCACAGTGCTTTGGCAATCAACAATCACTTGATTAACCAATATAAGTCATATCTTGTTTATTATCATTATTGTTGTTGTAAACTCTTTGAGCACAGAGATTTCATATCCTTCATACTCTGTAAAACCCAGAGAATACTTAATATAAGGCCATATTAGTGTTAAATAGTCAGAATATTTATTATTATTGATGCAACTGGTGGCTGTTCTAATTTCTTTTTAATTTTTATTTAATAACCATCAATAAAAACACTCAAGGAAACAAAATTAAAAAGATCATAAGCAAAACAATATACTCCAAATGATCTACAATTTGTTTATGTTTCTTTTAAAATTTTTAATAACATCAACAAAATTATAGCAAAAACATCTAGGTCTCCCTCCTGATCTCTTCTGCTATTTTTTCTGTTGCTTTTTCATTTTTTTTGCCTTTTCCCAGTAAGTGTTTGTGTTATTTCTCTGATTCTCTCTTCTTCCTTCTATATCCCTTGGATAAATTTCCCCCATATTTCTTTGCATTCTTCCTAGATGCCGTTTCTTCTAGTGCTATGATATCCCACAATGTTCATACACTGATTTGTTGAGGCATCCCCAATTGGAAGGGGTTGTTTTCAGTTTTATTTTGTTTGCTATTATGAAAAAAAGATTCTTATAAGTGGTTTTTGTATCATAGATCTTTTCCCTTTTTAATAATACCCTTAGAGTATACAGAAATGAAATGACTGTATCAAAGGGTATGAATAACAATTCATATTTGTGTTTTAAGGTTTACAAAGTTTCCTTCAAAATTGCTTTGTGAGCGGGCCATAGTAAGTACTATTATCACGTTGTGGCATAGGACCAGTCCCCGTCCCCTCCCCCCCATACTTGGGATGGGATAGAGTGGAGTGGTGAGCATTGAGAGGTTGTGCTTTGCCAGGGCTACATACCCTGCGTCTGTTGGAGGTGATACTTAAACACAGGTCTTCCTGACTCCTTGGCCAGTTCATATCCTCAGTTTAAAGATGAGAAAATGTGGCTTCTAAGAGGTGATGTTATTTGCCCATTCTCACACAGTTTTGAGGCAGGATTTGAACCTAGGTCCTTCTAGCTCCACATCTACTAAGCAGAAAGTCATACTACTTCTCTCTTATTTTATATTCTCATATCATTTTCTAAAAATATTCCACCATAATTGAAAAAAAAATCAATGATAGTCCCACAAAACAGGTAAGACCTCCCTCCTTCCTTGTGGGAGAGATACAAGGGACTACCAGAATGTTGTAGACATTGTCAGATGTGGTTGGTATGATGGATGTTTCTGTGTCTGTTCCAAAGAAAGGTTCAATCTGAAGACTGGGGGGAAGGGATGTTGTTTTTTCCAGAAATTAATATACCTTAAAAAAAATCTATTAAAAAAACCTTTCACATCTCTATTTCTCATTGTCCTGTTGAAGGGGAGGCGAGATATTGTACTGAAGTAGATAAGTCAGTCTTCCAGTCAGGAAGATGTAGATTCAAGTACATATATTAACCATGGAACCATGGACAAGTCACTTAAGCTGAAACAAGAGAAATAACCTATAAAATTGGAGAAGGGTACAAGAAGGGTAAGACTTATATGTTGACCAAGGTTCTTTTCAACTCTAGGTAAGATTCTGGGATACTCTTCTCACCATGATCAAGACTAGCTCAAGGTTCTATGCTGACCAAAAAAACTTTCATAAAGCATTCCATACACTCCTCTTCCAGGTCCCCTCTTCATTTGCACTTTCAGTTCAATTTTTAAATAATTTAAGTTAACAAATGATACAGATGAGTTGTGGAATTGTAGTGGTAGATTGAAGTTCCATACTAGAATTCCAGTTAAATCACAGATTGGCCTTCCTCCAAATTAAGAAAAGATATAAGCAAAACATCAGCATGGTATAGTGTAGCACCATCACAATATTCACAGCACCAACAGAGACTGTGAATATGCCAGTATAGTGCTCAATTGCAAAATATAACAGATTCTCCATATAGAAGCAGAAGCAAAACATTTATTCAGACACCAGAAAACCAAATCCCAACACCAGGAAACCAAATCCATCATAGCAACATAGAAATTAATACACCACAGTACAGCAGAGAGCCACACCATCCTTTAGACTTCCCACAAGCCAATACTCACAAGCCTAGCTGTCTACTTGCCTACCATCCTCTCTCTCCCATCATCTAGATGTTCTGACTCCCTGCTTCCTGTGGGCTCTGCTCCACCCTTCAGCAAACCATAGGCTCCATGTGATTACATTCAGCCTTTTAGGGGACAGGGAAGATCTTCAAATCCGGGAAGGTCTTCAAATTTCCTTAGGCTTATTAAGGGACAGGGAAGATCTTCAAATTACCATTACTATTACATACAGTCAAAAGATCATTGTATATGGAGTCAAGAGTACCTGGGTTCAAATCTCATCTCTTTCACTTTCTACCTATATGACTTTGCCATTTCATTTAAATTCAATGAATGTTTTGTCTTCTATAAAGTGAGAATATTAGACTAAATGACATTTGGTCTTGGAGAAGAAACAAGAATGTATTAAGTGACTGCTATATAAAGGACACTGTGCTAAAACACTTTGCAAATTTTATTTCATTTGATCTTTTTTAAGTGAGAAGATTCTATTTTATTGTGTATATAACAGACTTAATATTTCAGTCTGAAATTGGTAAAGATGGTAAAAGATGGAAACAGTATTGGAAGGATCACTTGTGAATTGATCCATTTATTCTGGAAAACAATTTGGAATTATGTAAGAAAAGTCATTAAGGTATCCTTTGACCAGCAACCCCACTATTAAATGTAAATATTAGAAACAAAGTCTTTGTACAATGATTGGGAAACAATTAAACAAGCAGAGGTATAGGAATGTAATGAAATATTATTGTCCATTAGGAAATGGTGAATACGAAGAATTCAGAGAAATTTAGGAAGACTGATAAGAGCTGATGAAGAGTAAAGGATGTAGAACCATGAAAAGATCTATAATGATTACAAGAAAGTAAGGCAATGGATCTTAAGTACTTGAGATTGATTAATCTGTGGTGAAATGAAATGACCAAACTTGGTTCTGGAAGAAAAATAATAAAACACACTTCCTTTGGGGAGGAAAGAGGTAGAAAGTGATATGAGTATAGAATGTTGAATATGTTGCCTGACTCACTGTATCAGTTTTTCTTGTTGTAAGGGAGGATTTGGTGAGTCTATTAGGAGATCAAAATGATGCAAAAAATGCATTCGTAAAAGTTAAAAAATAACAGCTATGAACCATAGGAAAAATTCCTAAAGAATATCCCAAGTGATAAGGATGTTATGTAAGGACCTTTTATATCATGGTATCACCAAGCAAGAAGACATTAGTGGGTAACCTTGAGCTCCTGCACTAAGGCTTCTTAAGGAATTGAAGCCAGAATATGTAATTCCTCAGAATCAAACTAACTGTAATCCATTGCTTATGGTCTGGGAAGCTTTTCTTTTGCTGACTTCTTTTGTCTGAGACAGTTAGCTGAAGCAAGCCATTGAAACAAGAGTTCAATTTCCTGGATGCACTAGAGACTAGATAGTCTTTCATTCAAATGACAATAACATTCATAGACTGCATTAGATTAGCCTGGCCTAGTAATACTCTTAAAAATCAAAAGGGCAACAAGGTAAATCCAGTTTCTTCTAAAATTTATTTTAAACACAACTCCCTTCCCTCCTCCCTTTTTTGAAACTTTATCTGGTCATTTATTTTTATTTTTAAATTTTTTTTGTTTTTATTTCATGAGATAAGAGATGAAATAATCCTTTCCAGGTAATAGCAGTAAAGAAAACAAAGAAACAAAAAAACCACCAAAAAACAAAACAAAACAAACCCCTTGTCCTCTTGCCTTAGTTTATTCTCCTAAGCAGCAGAAACAGAAAAATAGCTTCACTAGATTGAGTTCTTTATTTCAATCTTTCAAGGAAAGTTTGTAAGATATTTTTTGTAAAACAGTTCATAGATAACTGATTATCCATAGGATCATTTAGAATTGAAAGGAACTTTAATGACCATCTTCTCCAACCTTGTCTTTAAAAAAAAATATTATTATTTAGATGATCGAACTGAAGCTAAGGAAGTAACTTGACCAAGGTTCTAAATAGCAAAGTTTTGATATAAATTTAAGTCAGCTTTTCACAGGCTCATAGGACAACAGATCAAGAAGAGGAAGGATTTCCCTGCTACCCCCCCTTTTTTTTACTGATGAAATCATGAAAATTTGCCCAAGATCACAAAGACAATAAGTGTCAGAGGCTAGATTTGAACTCAGGGCTTCTGATACCAAATCCTATAAAACACACCATTATCATTTAATGATTTAAATTTAATAAAAAATTATTTTTAGATAATTGTTTAATTGAAATTTTTTGTGTACATTCCCTACATATCTCCAGGTATCCTCTTTTTTTTTTAACAAGGGAGTCATTCCTTATAATAAAGAATTTTAAAAGAGGGAAAAAGCAATTTAGCAAAACTAATCAATGTATTGAAAAAGTCTCCTATTATATGCAATGTTTCCCACAGCTTCCCTATTCCTTTCTTCAAAGAAATGGGGCCAGGGGCCTTCTCATATCTCACCATTATAATTTCACATTCTCCAATTCCAATTCTTTTGTTATGGTTTTTCTTTCCACTTACATTGTCATAATGGCTATATGTATTGTTTTCCAGATTCTGCTTATTTTTATTTGCATCCATTTAATATGTCTTCCCGAGTTTTCTCTGTATTTATCATAATCGTCATTTTTTATAGCACAGCACTACTGCATTGTATTATGTGTCACAATTTGTCAAGCCATTCCCCACATCTATTCCTTTTTAAAATCAGCTGTGAGGGCTAAATAAGTAGGACAAATGGTATTTTCCCTTATGCAAAAGGCATAGTAGTATAGTAGAAAGATTGTTACGTTTAGAGTCAGTGGCTGGGAAGGAAGAAAAGAAGCATTTATTAAAGTCCTACTGAGGGGCGCTGTGCTAAGCATCTTACAGATATGTCTCATTTGATCTCCAAAACAACCTAGAAGGTCATGGATATGAATATTTCTGTTTATATTTTTAATTCCAAAAATTTTTAAATTTTTAAATTTTTTAAATTTTCAAACTTAAATTTTGATTTTTTAATGTAAAATTTAAATAAGTGGCCCAAGGTCACACAACTAGTAAATGTCTAAAGCTGGGCTCACACTCAGACATTGCTGACTCTAGGCCCAGTTACCTAGATGCCTGACAACCTAAGTTCAAATCCTGACTCTTCCACTGGAAATGTGTGTGACAGGTCACTCTGGTTCTCTGTTCCTCAATTTTCTCATATGAACAATGAAAGAGATGGACTACATCAGTAGTATCAAACTCAAATAGATATGGGAGCTCTTCAAAGGGCTCTCTGAGGCTATACAAGCACAAGCATTTCCTAGCAAACCAGAAAGTCTTGGAGTTTGGATCTGAAAAGAATGTGACCAGCCCAGTAAATGCATGGAGGGATCATTCCTAGGTTAATAGCCTGTTTGTCCACAGGTCATAGTTTCTTTTGGCTATAGCAATATCCAAAGACTACCTGCTTTTTAAGGCATGAGGGTTTATAATCTACATCATGGAAGTTATTTTCCATACCGGTGAAATCACAGATCCTTAAAGTATTGAAATATAAATATTATGTGGTTTCCAAGGTGGACACTCCAGTCCATTGTCACTTCCATACTTTTATGAGGGGGTCTGAGGAGGCTCTCATGGAGGATTATACCTATGAAAGGCCACACCGACATAGAGGCACTTATCTCTCTAACTCTTTAAATCTGTTGTGCCTCCTGAGATTTTCTCAAGGATCATATCCAGGCTATGAGATAGGAGGAGAGACATCATTGTATTTGTATAAAATGAAAATGCATTCTAGTTCTAATTTACATACCTGAATATGATTTTCATAAATCAATCAAGAAATCTTCCTATCCCTCCCTCTTTCTTTCCATTCTTCATTCCCTCCTTTCTTCCTTCATTTCTTTATCTCTCCCCCTTTCCCTTATCTTTCCTTCCTTCCTTCCTTCCTTCCTTCCTTCCTTCCTTCCTTCCTTCCTTCCTTCCTTCCTGTTTCTTATCTTGCCTTGCTTGACCCTGGGCAAGCCATTTAAACTCTCTCAGGCTCAGTTTCTTCATCTGTCAAATGGAGATAAAAATACCATCCAGTCCACAGGATTGCTGTGAGGATTAAATGACTACCTTTGTAAAGTGCTTTGTCTTTCTTGTCTTGGCAGGAGTGGAGGAAGCACTATAGGTGTGTAATGCTGTATATACTGGAAGACCCAAGTGACATATTGATTGGTTTTCCTGAACAACCCTTTTCCTTCCTTGATGCAAAGGTAGGGAGGAGAGCAGGGAGAGGTACTTGGAAGAGAAGATGGTGTGAAAACAAAATATATCAATAAAACAAGATTAGAAGATGGGCTTTTGTGTCAAGGAGCAATCTACGATCATTTAAGGTGCTGCATGATTGCCTGAGTAGGACCCAGCCCTGTCTCATTTTCCATTTAGTTCTGGACCTAGTTCCTTACCTGTTTGTTGTTTCTGTTCAGGGTAGAAAGACTGATGAACTATTTAAATGTGTGATCCATCTAGCTCCCCATTTATTCACAGGCAATACTCAAGTTCAGATTTTATGTTTACTTCCTCTGGGATTTGTTTCATTTGTCTATTTTCTTCCTCCTCCTATGAAGGACATGGAAGAGAAATGCCACAAGGAAGGAAGGCATGCAGGTTATTATAATCTGCCATCACTCTTTGGAAACCACTGCCCGGAAAAGGTCAAAATGGGAACCAGAAAGTTCTAACTATATTTGAACTTCAGTTCCTCAAATAAATGAAAGCAGAAGTCAAGGGAAAGCCCTCTGAATTGCCCAGACTGATAAAACCAGCTTGAGACTTTGAGCTAAGAAGGGAAAGAGCAACCGCCAGCACCATGGACAGGGTACTTGGCTTGAAATAAGTATGACCTGAGTTCATATCCAAACTCAGATACTTAATAGCTGTGTGACCCTGGGCAAGTCACTTAACCTCTGTTTGCCTTAGTTTCCTCAACTGTAAAATATGTGCTAATAGTAGTATATGCCTCACAGGGTTGTTTTGAGGATGAATTAAAATGATATTTGTAATGGTGCTTAGCACAGTGCCTGGTACTTAATAAATGCTTATTCCCTCTCTGCTCTTCTCCTCCCCTCCAGCCCCCTTAAAAACATAGGGGATGGAAAATGTTAGAAATGACTCTGAACCTTCTTTATGTTTTAGTTAATGTTTTCACAATTGAGAATTGTTGAGGTATCAAGAGCTGGCTTTGGGATCTTCTGGGTAGTGAAAGAAAGTGGGGACAATTTTATTCAGAGTGAGGAGGGTAGAACCCAGAGCTGGGTTAGAAACAGTGGAATTTCTAAGACTCAAATATGGTAGTTACTTCATGATGTACAAGAGATTCAGGTTTACAGGGTACATGATGATATTACCAAACTATCTGATTTTCTCTCTGCATGTCAAAGTAACTGGATTGAATTCAGGAAACTTTGTAAGGGATCAACGCAAAATAAAGGAGGTGATAGGCCTGTTTCATGCTCTGCTCTGGGTTAGACTACATCTGGAGTGGCATCAAATTTTAGGAAGAGCATTGAGAACCTGGAGTCCTCCCAGGAAAGGACAACCAGGAAGGTGAAGGGGTTCCAGTTCATCTTGTGAGGGTTAGTTATAGAAACTGGAAATACCCAGCAATACTGCTAATAAGCCTATACTTACAAGAGGATCAGGAAAGAATAAAGCACAAAAACATTTATAGCAGGTCTTTTTGTTGTCAAAGAGAACTTAAAACTAAGGGGGTGCCCACCAGTTGGGAAATGGCTGAACAAATAATGGTTCTATGAATATAATGGAATACTACTGATCTGTAAGAAATGAAGGAAATGGTTTTAGAAAAACAGGGGAAGCTGAATGAACTGGTACAGAATGAAGTGAATAGATCTAGAATAATTTCTACTATAACATCAGCATTTTAAAAATGAACAGTTGTGAATGATTTAATAGCTTTGATCAGTGCAATGATTAGTCATGATTTCAGGAGACTGATGGTGAATGCTACCTACTTCCTGATACAAGGGTGATGGACTAATACACAGTATGTGACACATTTTTGGACAAGGTCAATATGAGAATTTGTTGTGCTTGATTATATTTATTTGTTATAGTTTGGGGTTTTTTTTTTGGTTGTTTTCAAGAATTCTAAAATTCCCTTATCTGATCATAACCTATTGTCTTTCTACCTTTCCTTCTAACTTATTTTACTAAACTCTACATTTCACCCATATGCCAACCTCTAATACCTCAACCATTCAGTTCTCTTTCAGACTATCTCCTCTACACTAATCACTTGCTTCCCCTTTCCCCATCTTGACCCCTTGGTGAACCAGTTCAGCTCTACACTGTGCTCTTCTCTGGAATTTCTAGTCCCCTTATCATATCACCAATTTCATCTTGCTCACTTATACCATCTTCTGTCTTCCATCATGTCCTGCTGAATGAATGTAGAGAAAATTATACAGTTGTTCTGATGGGTTACACTACAAATTTAGTTATATAACTTCAACTGAGCCTTCACTGCCTCCAGGCAGTCCTTTTAATTATATTTTATCTTGTATGTAGCTTGTTTATACATATTTGTTTTCTTGTTGTTGTAGCAGCAAGCACCCCAATATCCCCAGGGTGACTGCCAACACAGGTTCTTAGATCTGCTTTTCAAAAGGAAAGCAACTCAAAATGGGTTAACAAGCTTACTTTAATCAAACAAACATACATTACCTAGTTCAGGGGAAAAAGGTCAGCACCCCAAACTCCAGAGTTACAGAACTTACAGATCAAACAGACAGGCTTCCAAACTGTCCAACCATTATATCAATACCAAATCACAGTTACCAGAGAGGGAAGCATCAACATCTGGGTTTTCAAAGCCGGGGGGCTCTCAACAACGGCTTCCCAGAGTCTCATCTGGTCAAATCACACTACACTTCTCAAAGTGAGCCCCAAAGCAAAGCCTCTCCTAAGGGTTTATATAGCCTTCTCTTGGCTCAGAGAATGTAACAACCTTCTGGACCCACTGCCCAATCACAAAGTATCAAGGTGTGGGCTTTCCTGAAAAACAAGCCTCCCACCACAGGCTCCAGGTGCACTTAAGCTAGGGGCAGGGAAGATCTTTAAATTTGCATTTCCATTACAGTTGTCTCCCCCATTAGACTGTGAGCTCTTTGAGGGCAGGGACTATCTTTGGCCTCCCAGAACTTATCATAGTTATTGGCACATAGTATGTACTTAATAAATGTATATTGACTGATTTTTCTTTTATAATAAATAAATATAATGAATATATATTGACTGATTTTTTATTTTTGTTTTCATTGTGGAAGGGAGGAAAAAAATAAATGCTTGATAATTGAAAAAAGATTTAGAAAAAATGAATTCGAGGTGTTTCACTTGGAGAATATTTAAGAAGAATGTGATAGCTGTTTTCAGGTATTTGAAAGGCTATAATGTGGAAGAGGGAATAGACTTCCTAGGGTTATAGAACTGAAGCATCCATCCCACTGGAGAATGGCAGCATTAATGCTCCACTTTTACTACACTTTTAATTTGCTCACAGATTTTTTAAGGCCTCTGCATCTGTGGGCTGATGCTAATTTGCATGGCTGTTTAGAAAGAATAAACTTGGTGAAATGTATTACTTCCTGACTTTTGCAGACTACTTTATTGTCGACCAGTATCTTGAGGATGACATGACATTTCAGGAATTTCCTTTGGGGCCCTAAGTATCTTAAGACAAGTATTTAAAAAAGATCATTAGGAGCAGACTCTCCATTTACTCTAGTTCCTTGTTAATTTGTTTAAAGATCTAAACTGTTGTAGAGTTAATATTTATAGCAAGGTAATGCATGATTTACATTGACTCGAGACACCAGGAATCTGTAAATTCACACATAGTCAATCTTCTTTCATTCTTTACTTGGTATACTAATTAAGCCAATCTAAGACCTGGTCTTTTACCGTGAGAGCATCTCAGTGGAATCTGCTTCATCCTTAAGCTATCACATATTGAAGGGGAAAAAAGAAAGGACAGAAAGAAACATTTATTAAGTGCTTAATGTCAACGGGGCTAAATCAGCCTCTAACCCATGAATGATCAGAGTCGAGCAGAGCAGACTAGAGACAAGAATCAAACAGAAGTTTAATTTCAAAGGGAGTAAAATGTCTTATAAGCAAGGAGGCAAATTAGACACACGTCCCGGGACCCATCCCTAATGGGATGGGGATCTCAATACTATACCAGTGGTTGTGCAGGGGTAACAGCAACAATGTGACAAGTTGGATTCATTAGCTTCATGAACAGAACTTGTCCAAGCTTGTCTGGTGCTTGTCTGAGCTCAGAGACCATCTGTTACTGGTCAAAGCAATACAATAACTATGTGATTTTGCCAGAGAGTGAGTGCAAAGGAAAGTTGTTATGCCAAGCTCAGGACACAGCCTGCTTGTTGGGCCTTAGCTCTGGATAACAGGGTGTCTCCTAATATCTTGATATTTCCCCCTTTTTGGACAAAAGGAGGGGAACTGAAAGAACCCTTACCCTCTTGGTCAATACAGGAGAAGCTTATTCTTATAAGCCAATGTGTCTTGAGAGTCCAGCTGGGTCAGAACAAGCATTTTTATCCAAGAGGTCAGTTCCTTGAAGGGAAGTGTGTCCCAGGTATCATTGCTAGCCATTGTATGTTTGCAAGCAGAAAAGGGAGGGGGGCAAGATTGTAGAGGTGGAAAATGCCAACACAGGCTTGAATCAAGACCTTGGTGGTTGGGGACATAACAAAAGGGAAGAGGAAAAAACTAGGACAGTATACTCAGCCCTCATCCAGAATCTTGGGATAGCTGTCTTGTCTGAATGTTGGCTGCTTCTGGGTCTATGCTATATGAACCTTGAAGTCCTCGAAAGGTCCTGCCATACACTCAGGAACGGGGACTTTCTTTAGGAGTCTACACCCACAGCTGTGAAAGTAGTCAGAAGGACCTAGTAGGGGACCTTAGAGAAAACTCTTTGCATCAATCTTCGGATCTGAGTTTCTGGTCAGTATAACATAGGTTATATAGAGACAGCCTAGTTTCTCAGTCATGCAGGGCTAGTTTCAAACAACGTTTTTTCATAAATTCATTATCATATTTATATTAAGTCAGGTCACATTAATGTCACATTACAGATAAAGCTACTTAGAGGGCTCGCAATGGACTCATTTTGAGAAGGGAGATTTGCATGTCACCAAGGTAACCAAAAGATTACATATAAGGAAAACATAAACATCTTGAAACAAAAGACCAAAGCAAACATCAAGTCTCCTTGCATCCTAGTAACCCATTTTCAGTTTCCATTTAACCAGATGTCTCATATAGTTATCTGGTCCCTAGATATCTTTTCTTGGACAATAAGCTTTATTTTTAGGACAGCCCTAAAGGGGGTTCTGTTTCTCAGGTTCCAAATCTAGAGGATAATTCTGACAGTATAATTTAGTACAATCACTTAAATTTGGTTCTCCAATTTTGAAACTTCAGAGAATTTCAGTTCATATACTATTTGCTGTTCCTTTCCTTACCTAAATCCTATATCTGATATAAGAATCTTTTAAAAACGATTATGAGAGTTCAACTGTAGAATGAGCTCTTCTGTCTTTTAAAATTATCAGGCAGACACTTTTAAAATGGGAAAAATAAATTCATTTTCTTTACCATTATCAATACAATTTTTGTGTAAACTACTTAATCCAGTTGTTAGAATTCATTACTAAAACATACTCAAAGCCTGAATTTCCATGATAGATAAATGTAGAAGCCAAATCATACAATCCTGTTATTTTCTCAAAATGTACTATCCCATTTATTCAAAAAACCTTTACATTACATTTTTATCTTATTTGCCTAATCATTTCCCCTTGAAATATTAAAATGATTAATTTCCAAACTCAATCTACCAAGAGGTTTTCAGCAGTTCTACAATTTTGATTATCTGCCTTTATTTCTGTAATTACAACTTGGTCAATGTTGAAATGACAAAAAAGAGTGTCTTGAAGTTTTTTTCTTTTCTTATAGCCTAATCTCCTGCAGAAAACCTAAAGCAGGAGTTAGTTTACTTACTGGGACAATTGCTTCAAGTATGAAAGTTCGTTAATCTTCCCAAGAGTACCAAACCCTGGCTACAGCCCTTAGATGTTTTTTTTGGCTGCCTGTATTTTATTTTACTTATTAATTTATTTTTGCTTTTTGGAGGGGGGAAGGTAGAGCAATTGGGGTTCAGTGACTTGCCCAAGGTCACATGGCTAGTTTTGTGTGAAGTGTCTGAGGCTGGATTTGAACTCAGGTCCTCCTGACTCTAGGGCCAGGGCTCTCTTCACTATGCCACCTAGCTACACCATGGCTGGCTCCATTTTCAATCTTTCAAGGTAACAGAATTTACAAATGACATAAACATGACACAGACATTTTACAAAGGCGCAGACCCAGACAAGATGACAAGACAGATACAGACACAAGCCATTACCAAAGCACGCAGTTACAATCCTTACAGAGGCACACAGGTGCAGAGCTGTGCACTTTAAGAAACACCAGAGGTATACAATTATAATTTTATAGAGGCGTGAAGTTCAAAAACAATAGAGACACATAGAGAGACCAATTAACAGAAGTATGCAGTTTAAGAAAGGATATTTTTGCCAGAGTGATCTGAGGTAAATGGGGTCTTGAAGGGGCTCTGGAGTTTTCTTCACAAAGAATGGCAAGCTTGACCAAGGTGGGAGCTCAGACAAGGGCGGAGTATTCACCATACCAGGTGGAATCAGACTCTGGATAAATAAATCTCCAGTGGTGCCTAACCCATTCCTGCTGGTACTGGAGAGTCCAATGGCTCAGTTTCATGTCCAAACCCCTTCTGACACCAAATAATGTTAACTGGACCTAACTGATATTTAACCTGTGGATGGCAGAGCTGAGCAGAGCAGGCTAGAGACAGGAGAGTCAGGAATCAAGCAGAAGTTTAATTACAAAGTGAAGAAAACGGTTTGCAAGCAGGGAGGCAAATTAGACACATGCCAGGGCCCTGCCCCTAATGGGGGGGAACCTGAGGCAGTGTGGGGGGACTCTCAATACTAATACCAGTGGGTGCACAGTGAGCTGTAGTCCTGACAATGAGGGGTAATAGCAATAATGTGACAAGTTTGAGCCATAGCAGGGCTTCATGACCAAAACTTGTCTGAGCTTGTCCAGTGCTTGTCTGAGCTCAGAGAACGCCTAGTACTGATCAAAGCTCAGGACACAGCTTGCTTACTGGGCCTTAGCAGGGTGTCTTCTAATAGTATCTTGACACTACTATGTGCCAGGTACCATGCTAAGTCCTTTACAAATATTATCTCCATATGAACCCCACAGTAATCCTGAGAGGTAAATGCTATTATTACCCCTATTTTGCAGCTGAGGAAACTGAGGCAATGACTGTTAAAGGACATGTCCAAGATCACACAGCTAGTAAGTATCTGAGACTGGATTTGAACACAGATCTTCCTGACATCAGAACCAGCATTCTATACACTATACGATCTCAACTAGAGAAATAATAAAAGTAAAAAAACAAAACAAAAACACAACTTGCTCAACACCTGGACTGCTGGGGTTAAAGAAGGGAGCCAACCAAAGATCTCTACTCTCTCTAATAAAAACATGCCCTGGGACAGTGAGGTAGAAGTGAACAGAGCACTGGCCCTGGAGTCAGGAGGACCTGAGTTCAAATCTGGCCTCAGAAACTTGACATACTAGCTGTATGATCTTGGGCAAGTCACTAAACTCCAATTGCCCTATCTTTCCCCCTCCAAAAAAAGAAGAATTTTTTAAAGAAAAGAACATGCCCCAAATTCTCTTTGAGACAACCTCTTCCTGCAAGTCCTTGGGATCTTTTTTTAAAATTTCAATAAGATTTATTGATATTTTCTATTTCTCATAGTTGTTGCTATTATCCATCCTTCTTTCTCCCAAAGAGTCATCTCATTTAATAAATAGCATTTTTTTTGGAAGAGGAAAAAAAATCAGCACAACTGATTGATACACTGAAAAAGTCTGAAAACACTTGTAATGTGTTACACCTGTGGACCTCTCTACAAAGGGGTTGGTTGGAGATGTGTTCTCATATCTTTTCATTTGATTCCTTCATTATCTTTATAAATTTATTACATTCTTTTTTATTTTATGGAGTGTTTATTCTTTCCATTTAGGTCATTGTAGTTATCGTGTATGTTTGTTTTCTTAGTTTTCCTTACTTTATTCTGTATCAGTTCATGTGTTTTTTTTCATTCTTTCTCTGTATTCATGACACACATCATTTCTTATGACATAGTAGCATTCCATTACGTTTGTGTATCACAATTTTTTTTAGCCATAACTCAATTGATGGACATCTACCTTGTTTCCAATTCTTTGCCATCACAAAAAATGCTGCTATAAATATTTTGATGTATATGGAAATTTTCTTCTTATCAATGGCTTCCTTTTGGTATATGCCCAGTAATGGAGTTTCTAGTTCAAAGGATACACACATTTGAGTCACTTTATTTGCATAATTTAGAATTGCTTATCATAATAATTGCTCCATTTCATAGCTCTACCAAAAATATATTTTCGTGCCTCTCATTTTACAAGACCTCCAACATTGACAATTGCCATTTTTGTCATATTTTCTAATTTGCATGGTGTGAGGTGAAACTTCAGTATTATTTTGATTTGCAATTCTCTTATTATTTAGTGATCTAGGATCATTCCTTTATGTGGTTGTGAACACTTTGCAATTCCTCTTATGAAAACTATTTTTTGGGTCGGCTAGGTGGCCCAGTGAATAGAGCAGTGGCCCTGGAGTCAGGAGGACCTGAGTTCAAATCTGGCCTCAGACATTTAACACTTACTAGCTATGTGACCTCTGGCAAGTCACTTAGCCCCAATTGCCATGCCTTCCCCACTCCAAAAAACAAACAAATAAAAAAACTTATTTTTTATATCCTTTGACCACTTGTTTACTGGATGTTTGTATATCTTCGATACCAAATCCTTATCAGAGAAACTTAATACAAAGGTTTTTTCCCGATTTTACCACTTCCTTTTTTATCCTAGATATAACAATTTGTCTGTACAGAAGCTTTTCAGTTTCATGTAATCAAACTTATCTATTATATATTTTGTAATTGCCTCTTTCTCTTTTTTTAGTAAAGAAAATGGGGGCAGCTAGGTGGCACAGGAAATAAAGCACTGGTCCTGGAGTCAGGAGGACCTGAGTTCAAATCTGACCTCAGACACTTGACACTTACTACCTGTGTGACATTGAGCAAATCACCTAATGCCAATTGCCTCCCCTCCAAACCCCCCCAAACCATGTCACCTCCTTATAGTTGTGAGATGAATATGATCTTGTCTTCTAATTTTTAATAATATGATCTTTAGGATTAAGCTTGCATGTGTATTTAAAAGGCAGGGACTCACGTGAGCTCTCCACCCCCCCCGCCCCAAATACCTTTAAAAAATGACTCTAAACAGATTCTAGAACAGTAGAATCCACAAAGAGATGGAGCAAAACAAATTTCCAGCCCAAGACAACTTGAAAGGTCGGCAGTAAAGGTCTGTTTCACCAGGCAGCTCAGGCCACGATAGCACAGACTGGGCCCCAGCAAACCTGAAGCAGGACTCAGGGTGACTGAATCACTAGCAGCAATGGTGGTTTCCAGACTTCTCAGTCCACAGGTGCCAAAGACAACTTAGAAAGTCA
This sequence comes from Gymnobelideus leadbeateri, assembly GCA_011680675.1. NCBI lineage: Eukaryota > Metazoa > Chordata > Mammalia > Diprotodontia > Petauridae > Gymnobelideus > Gymnobelideus leadbeateri. The sequence continues at coordinate 26,445 of WOXC01011027.1, read as the reverse complement.
GCAGGAAAGGTCTGTCAAACCTGAGTGAGAGTGGGGTGCAGTCCAGTACAGTCCACACCAGCACAACCTTGGTCACACCAGCACAGACTTGGCCCCAGAAAACCAGGAGCAGGTCTTGGGAATGACTGAATCAGTGGCAATAGTGGCACTGTCTGCTTCCAGAACTGTCGGCCCACAGACAGTAAATCGATCAAACAAATGGCCAGAAGGAGACTACAGGGGTCACTTTGCTAGCACTAAAGCTGGACTCTGTTGCTTTGCACATACTTGGATCTGAGTGGCAGTCCTGGGTGGTAGTGCCAGCGCATGTCAGAGCTTGTTGCCACAGTAGAGAAGAGAACCCTCATCACAGTTTCAGGATAGAAAAGAGTGCTTGTGGTCACTCACAGACCAGAACACAGGCCAGGAGAGGAGTGGACACCTCTCTTTAGATCACACCAACTTGAAAGAACTGAAAACTTACAAATCCCTAGAACTATCTCTGAAAACAGCTGCACAAAACCTCTGAAGCTTGGGACAGTGTGCCCTCCCTCCTGGAAGCAGAGTCCTATCTTAACAAAGAGTTGAAAGTCAAGTAATACCCTGGGAATATGAGCAAACAACAGAAAAACTCTGATTATAGAAAGTTACTATGGTAACAAGGAAGATCAAAACATACCCTCACAAGAAGACAACAAAGTCAAAGCTCCTACATCCAAAGTCTCCAAGAAAAGTATGAATTGGTATCAGACCAATTCATGGAAGAACTCAAAAAAGATTTTTAAAAAATCAAGAGAGGTAAAGGAAAAATTGGGAAGAGAAATAAGAGTGATGCAAGAAAATAACGAAAAAAGGGTCAACAGCTTGGTAAAGGAGATACAAAAAAATTAAAGGGTGAGAGAGGAATGTTATCATTATATGGAAATGCTTTTGAGTTTTGAGGGTGTGTTTTGTATCCTACAGCTTTGCTGAAGCTATTTCCTCAATTAGTTTCTTTGCTGATTACCTAGCATTTTCCAAGTATACCATCATATCATCATCAAATAGGTATAATTTTCTCTCCTCTTTACCTATATTTATGTCTTTAATTTCTTTCTCTTGTCTAATGAATGTTGAGAGCATTTCCAGAACTATATCAAACAATAGTAGGGAGAATGGGCATACTCGATTCACTCTAAATTTTATTGTAAATGGTCTTAGTTGTATTCCCAAGTCCTTGGGATCCTAAGAAAACTGACAATAGGATATTTTAGAAGCCTACTCACTCTCCCACAGATCTTTATGAAAGATAGGAACAAAGCAGAGGTCCTACACCTTCCCCCACTGGAGAAACTTTGTCCTGAGGCCCCTCTCCTGATTGGTGGTTCCTTTGCTGTGACCACCATTTCAAGAAGGGCGCCACCCAAGCTTCAATTCTCTCCCTGAATTTCTCTTCGTCCTTGCCAGTCACCTTACTCCTAAGGGGGTACCTTCCCCCACTCTTTCCAAACTTCCCTTTATGTATCATCTTCCCCCATTATAATGTGAGTTCCTTGAGGGTAGGAACTGTCTTTTTTCTTATATTGGTATCTGCTATACTTAGCATAGCACATGGAACACAAGAAGTGCATAATAAACGTTTTCTCTATCTATCTCTTGACTAGGGAATTGATTAAACTAATAGTCGTGCATGAACATAATGCGATATTACTATACTGTAAAAAATAGTGAAGGTGGACAATTCAGAGAAGCATTGGTAGACTTGTATGAACTGATGCCAAGGCTGGAAAGAAATATATGCAACTACAATACTGTGATTAGAAAGAAAAAGAAGAAACAAAAACCTGTCTAATTATAATGAACAAAACTGGCCCTGGAGAAAAGTTGAGAAAATGTACCTTCCTTTATGCTTGGAATATGGGTATGGAATACTGTACATAATATCAGACATGATTGATATGCTGGTTTTGCTGACCTACTTTTTCTTTTTTATTACTTGCAATGGTTTATTGTGTGGGCAAAGGAAAATTAATGTCATATAAAAACAAAAATTAATTTCTAAAGCCAGGAAATGTGTATAAAATGTACACATAGGGCTAAAATACAGGTTGATTGTTAGAACTTAGCTTAATAGAAATTGCAAATCTTGGGTGTGGGGGTCTGAATTTCTATGGGTAGGTAATCAACTTGTAGATACTCTCCCCTAAAAATTCAACCATCAATAAGCATGCGGTTGAATATTATCTCAGCAGATATAGATGCCAGGTCCCTGAGTCTCAGAAGCTATAAGATTGTGGCATCCCATCAAATGAGGCCTTCAGGCTCTATGCTGATGTGTGCATACCACCCAGAGAGAGAAAAGGAAAAGAGGATGGAAGAGGCTTGATGCCTCCAGCTTATAACTACAGAGAAACAACATAAATGAGCCAGGCCTATTGCCTCAGTGGGAAGAAGGAGTGGAAAAAAAAAAAGAAAATCGATGGAGGGTTGAACCACCATCCCTCCAAGGTGACATCAACTCATTAATCATTCTTTACCTCCATTCATTTGATTGGTTCTGAGTCCTCCTGGCTGTATTTTTATTCAGCCTACATCTTTCCATATTGTCCACAAAGATAGTATAAGAGACTTTGTCAAATGAAATCTAGATATACTGCAGCTATGGTACCCCCTGATCAGCTTACCATCCTAGTAACCTTTTGAAAAGATAAAATGGAGCTAATCAGGTTGACTCTTTGTTGATGGTGCCATGTTGGCCAACGATAAGTGAGGTAGTATCCAGATAAGAAAGAATATCCTGAAATACTTTGCCCTGGTCAGATCATATTGGAAGCATTTTACTTCATTCCAGGTGTTATATTTCAGGAAGGACATAGAATGAATGGAAGGAGGGGGGGAAGAAAGGAAGAAAGGAAGGAAGGAAGGAAGGAAAGTAGGAAGGAAGGAAGGAAGGAAAAGAAAGGAAAGAAGGAGGGAAGGGAAAAAGAAAGGAAGGAAGGGAGGAAGAAAAAGAAAGAAGGAAGGAAAGAAGGAGGGAAGGGAGAAAGGAAGGAAAGGAGGAAAGTCATTTCTTAAGCACTTACCATGTGACAAGCATTATGTTAAGTGCTGAAGATATAAATGAAAAGGCAAGAGGCAAAAGGCATGTATATTCTAATAAGGGCTCTCACTACATGGAGGGGAGCTAGCATTGGACCCTGCTGCTGGTTCAGAGATAGGTAGGAAATGTCCTGGTTCTATGTAAGATACGGGGAAAACTGAGGTCCTAAGGGCAGGAATCTGAGTTCCTGTGGGAGACAGAGGAGGACCAGAGTATAAAGCAGTATAGTTTGGAGAAGTTTGGTTGTGTGATGACCTGGTTTCAAAGCAGATTAAGGAAAATCTCAGGGAAAGAGTCTGAAAAATCATGCCATATTAAGGAATATAAATAGGAAGTTCTCAAAGAAAGAAATCTAAGCTGTCAACAGTCATATAAAAATGCTTTGAATCAGTAAAAATTAAAGAAATATAAATTAAAGCAACTCTGAAGTTCTGCCTCACACCTCTCAGATGGGCAGAAATGATTTTTAGAATGACAGATATTGGAGGGGTTATGGGTACACTAGTGCATCATTGGTGGAACTGTGAATTGGTTCAGTCATTCTGGAAAGAAATTTGGGACTATGCCCCCAAAGCCACTGATTTTTGAATAGCTTTCACCCAATTATATCACTATTAGAATTATTCCCCAAAGAAATTTTTAAAAAAAGAAAAAGAGAAAAAGAACCCATATGTACAAAATATATTTACAGCAGTCCCTTTTGGAATGTCAAAGAATTGGAAACTAGGGAGTGCCCAGAACAGCTGAACAAATTGTGGTCTATAAATGTGGAAGACATATATGAATGGATTCTCAGTGAAATGAGTAGAAACAGAAGAACAATTTATACAATAATAATGACATTGTAAAGACAAATAACTTTGAAAGACTTAAGACCTCAGATCAATGCAATGTCCCAACTTAATTCTAGGTGACCAATGATGAGGCATGTTACCCACCTCCTGAAAGAGGTGATAGACTCAAGATGGACGATGAGACACATTTTTGGAGATAGACAACATAAGTTTGCTTAACTATGTATGTTTACAGGGTTTTATTTTTCCTTTTCCTTTTCCGAAGGGAAGAAGTGATGGAAAGGAGAGAAGACATAATTTTTTTCATTGAAATAAATCTTTTTTTTTTTTTTTTCGGAGGGCAATTGGGGTTAAGTGACTTGCCCAAGGTCACATGGCTAGTAAGTGTTAAGTGTCTGAGGCCAAATTTGAACTCAGGTCCTCCTGACTCCAGGGCTAGTGCTCTATTCACTGCAACACCTAGCCACCCCTGAAATAAATCTTAAAAAAAGGAAACAATACCATTCAAGAATCAAATGAATGTAATTTAGTCTAGAAAAAGCACACGCTAGCTCTTTTCAAGTATTTGAGGCATTGCTGTGTGAAAGAGAAAGTAATTGGCAGAGCAGAGACGCTGATTGAGGCTTGATATAAGGGAAAGTAAAACTTACTGATGAGAGACACACAACAGTGGGGTGGGCTGCCTTAGGGGTTAGTGGGTTTCCACTCACTTGAAGTTTTTAAGCAAAGGTTGGGTGATCTCTTGTTTCAAAGGGGCTTCCTGTACAGGTTTGGGTGGACTGGAGCCATGGCTAGTCACAGCTAGCACTCTAGGGAAACGGGGCAGGTAGCACAAAATATGCCTGGAGTCGTGGAGACCTGAGAAGAACCCTCAGTCTTTGGGATAGAAGGTGCAACATGATTGAGATCTCGGAATACTGGCAGACTGCCATTGGGAGAGGAGCAGGACAGCAAGGCTAGACTAGAGACTAGACTAACCTCTTTCAGGTGTTTGTTCTGCCTTCTGGTAACTTCCTATTTGAACTAATTGTTACTACTCTAAATGCTAAACTCATCTGTTTCTAATAGTAGAAGGAGTCCAGACTGCTATTAGCACTCTAAATTTTGGCACCTAGAGACAAAGCTCTGATCACCTCCCTCTAGTTTCAGGTCTGCCTCTCAGGTCCCTTATAGCTCAGAGATTTTGTGATTTTGCTGTTCTGTGAACTTCTGACATACCATGTGTGTGCTCATGAGACAGTCACTTAATGTCTATGACCCTGAAGTTACCTATCTACAAAATGGGAATAATGTCTGTATTAATAGTAGCTGACATTTGTATGGTAGTTTAAGGTTTGCTAAGTACCTTATGTATATACGTTATCTAATTTGACCTTCACAACCACCATTCAGGGAAATTCTATTATCATCCCCATTTTATTTTTGGAAAAAAAATGTTTTAGTCAGCCAAGACTGTGTTATTCCAGGATCTCAGGGACACTCTGAGGACTTGCAAGTTTTCAGGGCTCCAAAAGAGCTGTCTCATTGCTAACTTGGAGAATCCTCTTTGGTCTGGGTTTCCTTCCCTTCTGCAGACTGGGCTGAATGATGGAGGACTGTGCTCTGAGCTTAAGGTCTGAGCCATACATAGTGACTGCTGCCTTCTGAACATCTTTTCTTGATATACCACCTAGGAAAAAAAACAGCACCACCAGGCAGATCTTCTCACTTCACCCTGGATCTATGACCCAGGATTGGCTAGTGGGCCACAAAGATTCCAGTTGGCATCTGCACCTGTTGCAGTGTTTCAGTCTAGGTCTAGGAGTGTCCCACTATGGGTCTAGGACCTCCTTTTGTGCTGGTATAAAGCCTCCCTCTGGGCATTGAAGTACTTTATTCGTGGCATGCTCTTACCTTGTTTCAATCTTGACTTGACCCTGACCCCAGTATCTATAGACTTCTCTGTCTCCCTTTGTTGATCTGGACTCACAAGGGACAAAGGACTCACTGTGTCTTTCAGGATTTCTCTATCAGAATTTGGTCTGATATATTTTATAGATCTGTTGGAGTTGTGGAAAGGAGCTTCCTTCCTATTTTATAGGTGAAAAAACTGAAAGTAAGAGAATCATTTGCCTGGGGTTGTGTAGTTATTAAGGGTGCAGGACAGGATCTGAATCCAGGTGTTTCTCCTTCTAAATTGAGGGTTGTTGACCTTTTATCATCTTGGACTTGTATGGAATAACAAATACCCTTACCCAAATTAAACTCAGAGACTTCTCAAGGTAGAAAGTAGAAAGGAGTTTATTATGATTCTTGCGAGAAATGGACAGTTCACAATGAGTGCATTCGATACATTCTCAGTGTCAGACTGCACCAGGCATAGAGAAGATACATACTTTTATAGCCCCAGCCCCATTACCCAATCCCAATCCTCCCTCCCCAGTCCCCTTCCTCTCAGTTCATTCTCACGAGCTTTGAGGCCACAATCTAAATGTCATAAATCCAACCCAAGGACAGTGATGGCACATATACAGTAAGCACACGCAGTTACTTTGTGAGTTTAGCAGGCCGTTGACTTTGGCACTCTCCTACATTTTTTGAGGTCCTCTTTCCCTTTGATTAATGTACAGATGCAACTAAAGCCTGTGTTCTTGTCCTTGGTCAGCTTACCCTTACAGTATAACTGGGCAAGGAACTAAGCAGATAGGATTAGCCTGCAAATTTAATAATCAAAGAATTCTTGTACAACTCCTATCTTTGTTAGTCTCTTGACCCAGGTAACCATGTAGATGTATTTGCATCCTGTGTTCCTATCCTTTCCTGAACACTTCAGGGTCAGCAGCTTATTTTTATAGAAAAACTGAATTGAAAACCCAACCTTTAATTCTAATTGAAAACCCAACCTTTAATTCTAAGCTAAAAGTTTTATGAGGGGTCTTCACCATGTCTCACACAGACTCTTTTGGCAGGCATATGAAGAAGCCTATCGACCTTTTTGGTCCATATTTTTTTTGGAAGGACATTGGGGTTAAGTGACTTGCCCAAGGTCACATGGCTATAGTTTTTGTGTTAAGTGTCTGAGGCCAGATCTGAACCCTGGTCCTCCTGACTCCAGGGCCAGTGCTCTATTCACTGTGCCACTTAGCCTCCCCTTGGTCCATATTTTTAAATGCATAAAATCAAATATACAAGATTTAAAAAGGAAATAATTATATTGGGAAGTAACTATCAAAATATATTTTTAAAAGTGGACCTCAGGTTCAGAACCCTTTCCCTGAGTCCTTCTGTTTCTGTTACTTCTCCCTGCTAGCTTCTCTCTCTCGAGTATCTCCCTCACAGGCCCATTGAGAGGCTCAAATGAGAAAATGTAAATCTTCCAAGGTTAAATACAAAGCAGCTCTCATTAAAGTCATAGCTCTAGATCGACCATCTCTTCTAACGCTTTCATTTTATGGATGAGGAAATTAGGCACAGAAAGGCAGGATTAGGATCCAGCTCCTGACGCCAGAGTGCAGTTTCCACTGTCCCATGGTCTCTCAGGCATTCCCAGAAGGGAGAAGGAAGGATGAGTCAGTCTAGAGAGTATCCCATACTAGGCCAATGGCCAAAGATGTGGGGAGCAGGGTTTCATTATCTCTCCTCCTCTTCTCATCTCTGACCCCTAACCCCTGACCCCATACATGACAAGATTTGCATATCCTGAACCAAATGCCCCAATGTTATGAACCATCATTGCAGAAATGGGCAGCCCCACTATGTCCAGAATAAGTAGGAAGGCCACAACACTCACAAAAGAGCTAGACTTGTACACAGTCCCTACACATAAAGGCGCACACATTCTCAGGGCTCACCAACTTTGGTTTCAGTTATTTTTCTCTGATCTCAAATTCACTCTTTCAAATCATCAATTGACATGAGGACCCCTCCCCCACCTTATCCCCTGCTGTTCCTCTAAGTAAAACAGCAGGCTTCTTCAGATCAAAGGTTTTGTGGCAACTCTAAGAACATTTTCTGATTTGAATATTTCTGGCCCTGCAGGGACCTTTTTGGGGTGGGAAGTGGGAAAGGGGAAGATAGATAAAGTTCTATTCCATCTTTGCAAAGTTGAGAATTAAAAGGCTCCAGGGCTCTAAGGGGATGAGCCCTCCTTCCAGAGCCTCAGTGGCATGCCAGGTGCCCCTGGCCTGCTTCACCGACCCCCCTTGGCAACCCTGCTTTATGGTTTGCTTTGGAGATGTTGCATTTGCATTTGAAATGGCAGTGGGCAGCCTCAGAGACACCTGGGGGAATTTTTGTTTTTGTTTTTATTTCCAATTCGTCTTACTGCACTCATTGAAGGTTGAAGGCAGAGGCAACTCCTTTTCTGAAGAGGAGGAAACATTAGTTTAACTGACATCCATTTCGAAGTTGGCTTAGGACGCCAATGATTGCTGCTTTGCCCCATTCTGAAGTTCTAGCCACCAGTTGTTCATACCTTGGGTAAAGGCACAAGCCTGCATACAGAGAGGACATTTAGAATCACAGGTTCATGGATTTAAGAGCCAGAAGGGACATCAAATTCAATCCAGTTATTTTTACAGATCAGGAAACTGAGGCCAAAGAAGTTAGGTGATATTTTAGGAAGGAAGGAAGGAAGGAAGGAAGGAAGGAAGGAAGCATTTATTAACCACCTACTATGTGCTAGGCACCATACTAAGTGCTTTACAAATATTATTTCATTTGGTCCTCACAACAACCCAGGGAGGTATATGCTATTATTATTATTACCATTTTATAGTTGAGGAAAACTGAGTCAGCCAGAAGTTAAGTAAGTGACTTGCCTAGGATCACACAGCTAGTAAGTATCTGAGACTGGATTTGAATTCAGATCTTCCTGATTTCAGGCCCACTTCGAGCTACCTAGGTATATTAAGAATCATCAAAATCCAGCCCTTCTCATTTTACAGATGGAAAAACTGGCCCAAAGATGTTAAATCCCTTATTTGGAGCTGGGAAAGACTTTAGGGGTCATTAAGTCTAACCTTCTTGATTTTACACTTTAGGAGAATTTAAGTGAGTTGTCCAGAGGCATACAGCTAGTGAATGTCAGAGGCAGGTTTCAAACCCAGGTTTTCCTTCATTCTCAATCCACTGCATCCTGGGCCATCTTCAGTCATGCTCATCTATATTTTGCCACTGGACCCAGATGGCTCAGGAGGAGATAGTAAGGCAGGTGACTTTACACAGCCCTGCCTCACTTAAATCCAATTCACTTGCAAGTCATGGTCACTTCCTGATGTCACAGTCCTCTTCTAGAATGAAAGACAAACAGTGAACGAAGGCATGCACTACCCACATTATACCACATTTGCTTGACCCTAGATTTTTCTTGTTGGTATAAAGACTGTAAACATGAATGTTGTGAATAAGACTGGAAATGGCTTCTCCAAATTCACTGACCCTTTATAATCTTTTGGTTGTTCATATGATCACCCAGGTATTTGCTAGAGTCACTTAAGATGGAAAAAGTAATTTCCTTTTTTGACAGGGTTACTAGATGCATAAAACAGGGACATACTGTAAATATAGTGCATTTGGACTTCTGTAACATCTTAGACCAAGCCTTCTTTTATGATGTTCCATCAGACAAGGTGGAGAAATGTATATTGAATGATCTATGCTCAGGTAAATTCAAAATTTGTGGAATTACTTTGCAAGATTCGATTTCAAAGAATTTAGAGCTATAACTAGCACCAAAAATGTCCTAAAACTCATTCTCAAATTAACTTTTGATGACAAAATTAGGTGAGAGTAAAGGGAGAGACCTTTTCAAGGTTCATGGTTACATGGCAGAGAGCCAGAGAAGCCAGGATACTGTGAGATTGTTGCTAGGGAAGGGAAATCAACAATCAGGGACAGAGTAGGGACTAGCCTACTTGGGAAGAAACTCACCTAGAGTGCCTCCGTCAGAGTTAGGGAGTACACCGTCTGGTAGCTCAATATTTTAATTAATTATTCTTTCTAAGAATAATGTGTAGCTGGCTAAGATGACAAAACAAGAAAATGACAAATGCTGGAGAGGATGTGGGCAAATTGGAACACTAATGCATTGCTGGTGGAGTTGTGAACTTATCCAACCATTCTGGAGAGCAATCTGGAATTATGCCCAAAGGGCCATAAATAATTTCATACCCTTTGACCCAGCAATACCACTTCTAGGGTTATATCCCAAAGAGATCACAGAAGAGGGAGGAAGACCCAAATGTACAAAAATATTTATAGCAGCTCTTTTCGTGGTTGCAAAGAGTTGGAAATTAAAGGGATGCCCATCAATTGGGGAATGGCTAAACAAGCTGTGGTATATGAATGTAATGGAATATTATTGTGCTATAAGAAATGAGGAGGAGACTCATGAAGGAGAGAAATGTCTACATCCAGAGATATAACTAGAAAGAACCGAGCTTGAATCCTGATGGAAGAAAACTAGTTGATCTTTTTCTTTTCATTGTTTGGTTTTATTTCTTCTTTACCATTTTTCATCCCACCTAGTACAATACGCCTTTGTAATTGGACTAATGTCTAATATGAATGTATTTGCAGATCCTATACTGAACTATATGCTGTTGTGGGGGGCAGCGGGAGGGAGGTAAAGGAAATTTGAAAATCAAGGAATTATGGAATTAAATCTTGTTAACTAAACTAATAAATTAATTTTTAAAAAAGAATAATGTGTAGCTAGAAAATAAATGCTCTCAACCCATCTCTAAATTTCAGTGCCCTGGACAGAGCTCCAATTGCTCCACCTTAGTTATTTCTCTGATAGGTAGAAACCCATATCTTGAGACTTAAAAAATAAGTTGTCTTAAAGAGGATGAGAGGCTAGAGGACAAGCATGCTACTGCTTTCTTGGTGGAATTGTGAATCAATCCATTCATAGTGCAAAGAAATTTGGAATTATATTCAACAAATCACTAAACTGTCAATGTCCTTTGATTCAGCAATACCACTACGGCATATTCCACAGAGAGATCAAAAAATGACGCAAAGGACCCATATGTACAAAAAATATTTGTAACAGAAAGTGTTGTTACAGCAAAGCACTAAAAACAAAGTGGTTATCTATAAATTAGAGAATGGTTGAACAAAACATGGTATATGAATATAACGGAATATTATTGTACCATAAAAAATTCAAACATTTATTAAGCACCTACTATGAGCCAAATACTGTACAAAATGCTGGAATGCAAACAGAAAAATGGCAATCTTTGCTAAAGTATTGCAGAGTGAAGAAAGCAGAACCAACAGAACAGTTAATATGAATACAACACTTTGAAGGGAAACAAAAATTTGAAATAGTTAAGGACTCTCATTAATACAAGGATCAACTGTGACTCCAGAGGACAAATGATAAAGTAAGGTGCTCACCTTTTGCCATGGAGGTGAGGAAGTAGAGGTACAGAATGAGACATTTACAGTCAGACATAGCCAATGTATGGATTTGTATCTGTTTTAAGAAAAGACGGCTTTGGGATGGGGCAGGGAGGAGGATAGAGTGGGGCAGAGTGTCAGGGTAGTGATAATGGGATTTTTTAAAAAGAACATTAATGAATCTTTTTTTTTAACCCTTAAGAAGACTGGCTTTATTGATTGTTGCATATTATGCAATTAAGTATGCAATAGCCACAATTTAACATCTGTTAGATAACTGGCATAAACCCAACTTAAATATAACATCTATGTCATAAGGAATAGTAGTATGTTTCTTTTCTTTTTTTTAAATTTATTTATTTACTTTTAGTTTACAGCATTCAGTTCTACAATCCCTTGAGTTCCAAATTTTCTCCCCCTTCTTCTCCTCCTCTCTCACCTTCCATGGCAGTATACAATCCAATATAGGTTCTACAAATACCATGAATCATTTAAAAATACATATAAAAGAGAAGGCAATTCAGTAGAGGCCAGTCAAGCAAGGAAGTATTGGAGCTACCATGCTAAATTTGAAATACACTTAAAAATGAACCAAGTTGTATGTAATCTCATTTTCATATGCATCTCCTTTTGCTGTTCTTCTTCATATAGGGAAAGGTTCGTGTTTATTAATAATCACCAAATTCCTGATAATAAAGAGGAAAATTCCTGATAATAAAGAGGAAATTCCTGATAATAAAGAGGAAAATTTTTAACAAGGGACAGTGGGCTTTTAAGCACAAAATCCTTATGACACAGTCACAGAGGGTTCCGATGAAGAAGGAGGAGAAATATCTAAAGAGACTGACATGACTAACCCAGGAAGACATCAAACTTCGATGACAAAAGGACACACACACAACCCTTGTCAGCAGAGGGTAGAAAACTGAGGTTTGGTACAAAAGAGTTGTGTGGTTCCAGTGCTACAATGACAAGAAGGTTATGGTAAATGATATAAACAAGAAAAAGGATGCCTTAGCTGTATTGTAGGAAAGTATGAGGAAGGGGAAAGAATCCTGTTAGATGAGGATCAAAGAATTTCTCCCTTGATCGATGACCATGAGAAATCACTGCAAACTTCCACATAATCCAGTTTTGCTGTAGATATTGGGTCATGAGTTCATCTAGTGTACCCCTCTTTTTCACAAAAACATGGGATCTCCAAGTTGAAAGTGCCTGTCCAATCCAATTTTCACCTAAAAAAAAGATTCTACAAATTTCAGAAAAAGAATCATCCAGACTTTGTTTTTTTCTCTTAATAGTATTTCCTCATTATATGTGAAGATAGTTTTCAACACTCATTTTTGTAAGATTTTGAGTTCCAGATTTTTCTCCTTCCCTCACTTTCCTCCGCCATCCCCAAGACAGCAAGCAATCTGATATAGATTATACATGTACAATCATGTTAAACATATTTCCACATCAATCATTCTGTGAAAGAAGAATCAAAACAAAAGAGAAAAACCATGAGAAAGAAAAAACAAAAAAAAAGTGAAAATAGTATGCTTTGATCTGCATTCAGACTCCATAAGTCCTTCTTGGGATATGGATAGCCTTTTCCATCACAAGTCTTTTGGAATTGTCTTGGATCTTTGTATTGCTAAAATCTAAGTCCATCACAGTTAATCATTATACAATATCGCTGTTATTTTGTAGAATGTTCTCCTGGTTCTGCTCACTTCACTCAGCATCAGTTCATGTAAGTCTTTCCAGGTTTTTCTGAAGTCTGTCTGCTCATCATTTCTTATGGAACAATAGTATTGCATACATTCACATGCTACAAGTTTTTCAGTCATTCCCCAATTGATGGCCATCTCCTTAATTTCCAATCCTTGGTCACCACAAAAAGAGCAGATATAAATATCTTGGGAATATAGACCTAGTGGTAGTATTGCTATATGCACAGTTTGGTTACCCTTTGGGCATAGTTCCAAATTGTTCTCCAGAATGGTTGGATCAACTCACAACTCCACCAACAATGCATTAGTGTCCCAATTTTCCCATATGTTCTCCAACATTTATCATTTTCCTGTTTTGTCACATTAGCCAATCTGATATGTATGAAATGGCGTCTCAGTTGTTATAATTTGCATTTCTCTAATCAATAGTGATTTAGAGCATTTTTTTCATGTGACTACAGAGAGCTTTAATTTCTTCATCTTGAGAACTGCCTGTTCATATCCTTTGACCATTTGTCAATTGGGAAATGACTCATATTCCTATAAATTTGATTTTGTTCTCTACATATTTGAGAAATGAGGCCTTTAACAAAAACACAGCTTTCTGCTTTCCTTAACCTTTTTCCTGGTTGCATTGGTTTTGTTTATGGCGTGGCTGGGTGGTGCAGTGAATAAAGCACCAGCCCTGGAGTCAGGAGGACCTGGGTTTGTATCCAGCCCCAGACACTTAACATAAAAACTAGCTGTGTGACCTTGGGCAAATCACATAACCTCAATTGCCCTCCAAAAAGCAAAAAAAAAAAAAAGTGTTCAAAAGGTTTTGTTTGTGGAAAACTTTTTTAATTTAATGTAATCAAAATTATCCATTTTACATTTCAAAATGTTGTCTATCTCTTGTTTGGTCAGAAATTCTTCCCATCTCCATAGATCTGACAGGTAAACCATCCTTTGCTTTCCTAATTTGCTTATAGTGTCAACCTTTATATCTAAATGGTGTTCCTATTTTGACTTTATCTTGGTATATGGTGTAAGATATTTGTCTATGTCCAGTTTCTGTGATGCTATTTTCTAGTTTTTCCAGCACATTTTGTCAAATAGTGATTTCTCATCCCAGAAACTTGAGTTTTGGGGTTTATCAAATAGTAGATTACTATAGTCATTGACTACTGTGTCTTGTGTACCTAACCTATTTCACTGATTCACCACTCTGTTTCTTAGTCAGTACCAAGTAGTTTGGATGATTGACACTTTATTATATAATTTTAGATCTGGTACAGCTAGGCCACCTTCCTTCGAATTTTGTTTTCATTATTCCTCTCAGACTTTGTTTTCATGAAAAGAAGAGAAGTCTTAAATGAAGATGCTGACTGTCCAGCTTAGCTTTCACCTTGATAAGAGCTGACCTCTGGACTAGAAAGGGCTCTGCCTTTAAGGGGGGATAAATTTAGGGATTCAATGGTACATGTGAGTAATGCTGCTGCCATTATCACTCTGTATTTATTCCAATTAAGCTGTTTACTCTGGTAATGACACTGGTGTAGGGGTATTTGATTAATTCCTTGGGAAGGGAAGAAAGGAAATGGCTTAACAGGTGAGGATCTAAGGTAAAGTGATTTGACGGGGGACACATTTTGTTTATTATAGTTGTTAGGTTGTTTCCCTTGTATCCAACTCTTGTATCCAAATGTGACCCTGTTTGGAATTTTCTTAGCAAAGATACCAGAGTGGTTTGCCATTTTCTTCTCCAGCTCATTTGACAGATGAGGAAGCTGAGGCAAACAGGGTTAAGTAACTTGCCCAGGGTCACACAGCTAGTAATTATCTAAGGCCAGAGTTGAGCTCAAGAAGATGAGTCTTTCTGACCTCAAGCCCTGTGCTCTTCATATTATGGCACCACCTAGCTGCCCTGGTCACACACACACACACACACACACACACACACACACACACACACCCCTAAACTGTCACAGGAGACACACCCAATTCTAATGCAGTGGGTATACTGACTGATTAGCTGTTTTTAGGGCCATTATTGAAAGGAGAAGGGCAGCTTGCTAATTTCCACTATAGTCACTGATAAGAGTGGCCCAAACTGACCTTAATGAATTCAAATCACTATGCTTGTTTGAAAATAACACTGGATTTGGATTAAGAACTGGGGTGCTGTGTCCAAATTCTGTTCCTGACATTTACTAACTTTGTTAACTTGTGAACCTTAGTTTTCTCATTTGTAAAATGAAAGGATGGAACTCCTTAACCTTTAAGGTACCTTTCAGCTCTAAATTTATGATTCCATGAACTACATTTTAATTCACTAAAAGAATAATAACTGATTTATACATAACACTTTAAAATTTGATATAATATTATAATAATCACATATACTATAGATATTATTGTCTCCATCTTATGAATGAGCAAACTGAGGCTGAGGGGATGTTAAGATACTTGTCCATAGCCATAGTCACACTAATGATCAATGTAGATAATCCTACTCTTTCTTAATGAGAAAAATTCATCTTTTTCTAAATGACATTTATAGTGCTAGCTCTTGGTTTCATGCAAATATTTTTTATATTAAAGAAAAGTTCTTCTAATCTTAAACTTTATATTATCTTAATCATAAGTAAGTGTGGAATTTTATCAAAGACCTTTTCCACATCTATTGATAGTCATGGTTTTTCTTGTGAATATGATTTATGATATTGATTATTTTTCCTATGTAAAACCATTCCTGATATAAATCATACTTGATCATAATGAACACTGTTGTTGTTTGCTGTATTGCAGCATGTTATTTCCAGTATTTTAATTATGTTTGCATTGATATTCATGCAATATAATGCAGAATTCCATCTTTCTCTATTTTTGTCAGAAACATGAATTGAACTTAGGTCTTCCTAATTCCAGTGCACCGACTCTTTGATAATTTAATGGGTGTATGGTGGTTCTCAGAATTATTTCTATGTGTATTTTTCTTATTATTAGAAACTTTTAGGTGGTTATTGATCTTTTTCCCTTCTTTAAGTACTATCAGTCCATAACCTTTGACTGCTTATCCACTAGGACATTCCACAAATGGTTCTTATTCATAAATTTTAGGTCAATTCCTTATGGATTTTTGGACGTCTATTTTTATACAAAAAATTTATGGTAAAGATTTTCTTCAATCTATTTTTTCCATTTTTATGTTACTTTTAATATATTTATTATATATTATTTTATTATATGTTATATATTACGTATAATATATATACACCATATATTATATATTTATTCATTATATGCTATATATTAGTTTTAAATAATTAAATGCATTTGTTTTGGAGATAATTACTATAATTTCTTCTGTTTTTGAATTGATATGAAGTTTCTTCCTTTCAACAATTATGATAGATCATTTCATTTCCTTCTAAATTTACACACTTTAAATACTCAGATCATTGATCTACTTGGGATATAGTATAAAATATGGCATAAAATGTGGTTCTAATCCCACCCCCTCTTTTTTACTTTATTGTGCTGCTATTCTGTTTCTCCAATAAATTTTACTGAATTCTCTTCTGCAATATTTTGTGATCTTGGGTTCCTCAAACTCTAGTCTACTGTATTCCCTTGGTTCTAATTCTGGATTATCTAGTCTATTCCATTAGTGTGTTTCTCTTTTTTTAATCCTTTAATGGTTTATTGTGATTATTACTTCTTTATAAAATAATTTTAAATCCAGAAGTACAAATTAATCCTTGCCTTATTTAATTCTTTGATATTATTATCCATCTTTTCCTCTGTATTAATCTGATCACTTTAATTCTATGAAGTAGTCCCTTGACACTTTGATTGGTGTTGCATTGGATACATGCATTAATTTGGGTTATAGTGCTAGCTTGGTAATATTGGCTAAATCTAGTTATGTGTATTGTATAGCTCTCCAATATTTAATCCTTCCTAAATTGCATTAGGGCTGTTTCAGAGTTGTCTTTATGTTCACAGCAACCCATCTTGTATGTGTTTTACAAGGTTAATGATTGTCTTGCATCATGATGTTACTATGAATGGCATTATTTTTTCTATCCCATTTCTTCTGGTACTTGTTAACCTTATATATGTATATATATATGCATATGTGTACATATGATACTTGTTTATAAGTTTATGTTAACACCTACAAAAATATTAAATAAATTTCTCTATAGTTATAATACCATGAACACTATGCATTTTTGTAAAAACTTGACCTTCCCCTAATTGTAGAGGTACAAGGGATAATAATCAGGGTCATCGAGGTAATTTCATATTGTTCTTTTTTTTTTTAACTTCTTTATAATGGTAAGGGAATTTGAAGATCTTTCCGGTCCCTTAATGGGCCTCAAGTAGAGCCCAACAGGAGGGGCTTGATTGGGAGGAGGCCTGTTTTTCAGGAAGGCCCACACCTTTTGTTACTTTATAATCAGGCAATGGGTCACGAAGGATGTGATGTCTTGACCTTGAAGAAGGGTATATATACTCTGAGGTGAGGCTTTGCTTTGAGGCTCACTTATGGGAAGAGTTGTGTGATTTGACCAGATGAGATTCTGGGTAGCTGTTGAGCCCCCTGGCTTTGAAAACCCAGGTGTTGGTGCTTCTCTCTCTGGTAATTAACTATGTATATATGTAATGGTCAGACATCTAGAAGCCTGGTCTGTTGGTCTGTTAAATTGTGTTATTTTCTCTGTCCGTATTTTTTGTCTGCTAATAATTTCTGTTTGTATTTTCTGAAGTTCAGGGTGCTGACTTTTCCCCCTGAACTAAGTGAACGATATATATATGCATATACACACATATATATGTAAACACATATACGTATATATGTATATGTGTGTGTGTGTTTAATTTGTTGACCCCTTTAAAGTTTCTTTCCTTTAGTAAAGTAGGTCAAAGAACCTGTGCTAGTAACCATCCTGGGTATGCTAGGGTACTTGCTGTTATATTCTTCATGCTAAGATTTTGGCCATGTATTAATGGGAAATGAAAGTATATTATTCACAACATATGTATACACATGCATATGTAGAAGCAGATAGATAGTATTCTTTTGCTGATTTTGTAAGACAAAGCTTTTGTTGAGGTCAGATCTTTTTTTCATGATTTTTTTTTTTTTTGCTCTTTGGAGGGGGAAGGTAGGATAATTGGGGTTAAGTGACTTGCCCAAGGCCACGTGGATAGTTTTTGTGTTAAGTGTCTGAGTCCGGATTTGAACTCAGGTCCTCCTGACTCCAAGGTTGGTACTTTATTCACTGTGCCACCTAGCCACCCCTTTCATGAATTTTTTATAATCATCTCAATGCCTAAGTATTTTTTTAAAAGAAATTTGTGGGTTCTGATATATGATACCTTTGTTTTTGGTTACTTATAGTACAATCTATTTGTCATTGCTATCTTAAATGCTCGACAATAATATGCCTGGATGAACTGAATTTTGGGTTCATTCCTATTGGCATCCCATGAATTCTATTTTTCATGTGTCTTTCATATTAAATATTTCTGAGAAATTTGTTTGTATGATTTGCCAACTATATTATCAGACAACTTTCTTTTTCTGAGGTTTTGGGAAGCCTATGCCCAGTCCTTGATGGGATATCATTACTTAAACTCAACTAAATAATTAATGTAAGATAATTTTTAATGTCACAGAGGCTGTCACCTGAACATCAGCAGGTATGGTGTAAAGCCTGGGGTGTCATTCTTAGGGGAGATGTATGTGTGAGCTAGGAATCCCACATTTTGGCTCCACTGAGATTCTTTTTTCTGGGGTCAGTATCCCTAATATGGTCGTTGTTGCTCAGTGGTTCCCCACTCAAGCTTGGTGGATTTTGGTAGTAGACTTCTCTAAAGCTAACATCTCTTTGAGTGGAGTGGTTTCAAAGTCTCTAAATTGTTCACAGAGAGCCTGGCAGAAAGTGTATACATTGAAAAATTATTTTCCCACAATACTTTAGCAACCATAGAAGCTGTGTATATCTATGTATGTTATATGAAATAGTTACCGCCAAATTTGGTGTGATTTAGAGATAGAAAGCAAATGCAGATGAGTGCTAAGCCTTTCCTAGTGGCTATTTCTCCAAGTATACAGCACAAATTAGCATAATTTTATTTGCATGGTGAGAGAAATGGTTATTAATAACCAATAATTTGGGGAGATCCAGAGTTCCTTTTTTCTAAAGTCCTCATTTCAAAAGCTTATTCTCTAAAGGTTGAACTAACTTTTTCCTCAATTGTGATCAGACCCCACCCAACAGAGGACTCTTATCTAAGGTGAATTCCTGCCTGTTGTGTCCCACACAAGCAAGTTTGGGTAGGGGTTTGTCCTTTGTCTAGATTGCCCAGGCTTTGGGTGGTCTGGGTGTAGAGATAGTCTCTTTGTCCAAGACTGACATGATGTCACTCTTTCAGTCCTCCATTGGAGTGAGCCTACTTCTCAGTGTAATATTCATTATCTCATTAATTGTTAACCAATTGGAATTGATTGCCACCATTAAGAACACCCATTTTTCCAAGGTATATAAGCATAAGCCATGCCTTAATTGTCTTTGGCATTCAAGAATGCTACTGACCTTTTGTATTAATAAGATACTAGCATCATTAATTATTAATTAATTTATTAATTAATAAGTAATAATTGATGCTAGCATAATTAGTTAAAATGATTAATTACCCAGAAATTACATCTCTCAAACCTTAAACATCAACACAATGGGAACAAATTTCATGGGCCAATGAAGTCTATTAATAAGGACTATCTCTAGTGCCCTCACTTGAGCTATCAATCCAAAATTATCAGGTAAGGCTATAGTGTAGTATCCTCTGGGTAGCACCAACTACTGCCTAGCATCATGTGTGGGATCAATGCTAGGTAAGTACAGTTGTCCATTAGTCATAGCTTCTGCCACTGTCTCCACAATAGGGGACTAGAGGGACTAGAACTCGAATCCTGTGGTCCCATTTTTTTGCTTTATGGCCTATGTCACATCTCTCTGTCCCTCATCAACCAGAAAATAAACAAATGAGGAATCTAGAAAGATCTCCTGTGGGAGATGACCCTGGAGTTGGGCCTTGAAAGGAACTAGGGATCCTAAAAGTAGAAAGCACTTAGAAAATGTAGCTCACTTTTCTATCACAGCATAATGGAGAAGGATAGTATTTTGGCAAATAAAAAGTACATGAGAATCAAGAGTCACAGTTTCTGTACCATTCATTCTCCACTCTTTGCTTCCTTTGTGAATGGAAGTAAGTCACCTTCTCAGTTCTACTACAGAGTACAGATAAAGAGCTGAATGGGATCTTAACCTCCAACTGTCCCAACCCCATGATTTTGCCCTTGGGCTCTAAATCCGGCTCTCCTTTCAGTAATCATTTTGCACCATTTTGCAATCAAATAAAAAGTTACTTTTTGGATAAGTAGTGTATTCAAAGAGCTTACTATTGCTTTGGAGTTGGTTGACTTTTTTGCTGCTGTTGTGAGGAGATACAAAAAAGAATCTAGCACCAGCCCTGATTTCACAAAACTTGTGACTCACCCAGGGATGGCTTTTATCTATAAAAGTGAACAATGGAATATATATCAAAGGTTTAAAAATGTGGGACTTGATTTCCAACTTGATTTCTAAGCCAAACTATGTATTGGCATTTTTTCCTCTTAATATTCTAGATTCTTCTCTTTTGTTTGTATTGCTTCTAACTTTTTTTTTTCAGTTCAGTAATTTTCTGGGTTTTTTTTTTTTGTAGTATCCCTTTCACCATTCTGTTCACCAGTAAAATCTATTTTAATTGAGTCAATTGTATTGTTTATATTCCCCACAGATATATCTAAACTACTGAGTTTCATCATGCTCTTGCCCTGAGCTTCCTTACAGTTAAATCTCTTTGTTTCAATCTTTTTATTTTTTCTCATTTAATTTCATTTAATTCCATCTTAAAGCATTCATTATGAATTTTATTGTATCTTAAGAAAATTCTTGCTTTATTTATGATATACATCATTGATGAGATTTAAGAGTACATCTGTCTTTTAGTTTTTTTTATCTCTGTTGCTTTTGGTCCATTTTATTTCCTCATTGTGGTGGAGAATATTCTTTGCTTATATATATATATATCTTTGAGTAATTGATATTTAAGGATTTCAGATATCTCAGTTTCTCTGTGGCATATCTGTTGTTTTTTTTTTTTTTTGAGGAATCTACTAAAAGTAGGCTGTCTTGTATTGTCTTACCTCACCATTTTCTGATTTTCATTTGTGAAAATATAAAAGACACCCTAATAACAAGAGTATCTCATTCCTGTTAACAGAAAAGTCATTTATTTAAAAATGTTTTTCTCTATTCATTTTTCTATTTTTATTTTTTTTCTCTTATTCGTTTTAGGAGAAAAGTTGATAATGGTAAAACAAGTGAATGAATGTTTTCTAAATGTCTTGCAATTCTGAAAAAAAAAAAGTCTTATTACTTTATCACATACCTGCCACATTTTTTGGCAATTTCATGGTTTTAATGGACCTTCCTATTGAATGATTAAGCAGTACCTTTAAATAAAACATCAAAGAATCTTCTCTCTGGTTCTTCCCAACCCCTGAGACCACTTCTTTCCCAGAATACTAACGGCTGTTTGATTCATAAAGGGCTGCTTTCCCCCAGACCTGAGCAAAGCCTCTCTTTGAAGGGCTGGTCTCTGGGTTATCTTGCAGTTCAGAATGCCATTAACTCGCAGGTGATAGGTTCTCTGGAGTCTTAGCTGCTTCCCTCCCAGGCTTCACTAAAGGTTCAGTTAGCCCAGCTTCGTATCTTACAAGCTTAGTTGGACTCCGGGGAGGTACAACAGCGATTGTTCCCAGGAAGCTTGTTGAACTTTTCTTGGTTTCAGACCAAGTTAGAAGAGGAGGTGGAAGCTTGGCAGCCTTTCAGTGAATTGGGGCTGGGTAGACAACAAGCTAGACAATCCCTTCTTAAACATCGATTTCCTTTTCCCTTAAGATGGTCAATGCAGGCTATAGACATGGATTTTGGAATATAGGCATGTAAAATTTTTGCATATTAGATGTATTCTTAAAAAGCTTACCGTATTCACCTGAATATTAGCCCTCCTTCCATCGAGACCATGTTCCAATATGCCACACTCATTAGAGGTAGCTAGGTGGCATAGTATATAGAGCATCAGACCTAGAGTTAAGAAGACCTGAGTTCAAATTCAGCCTTACACACTTACTAGCTGTGTGATGCTAGGCAAGTCACTTAATCCCTATCTACCTCACTTTCCTCAACTGTAAAATGGGTTCATAATAACCTCCCAGGGTGTTTGTGAGGATCAAATAAATAATATTTGTAAAGCACTTAGCATAGTGTGTGGTACATAATAGCTGCTTAATATATGCTGCTTTTCTTCCTTCCTTCATTCCCACCCTCCTGAAATACCTCTTGCTCCTCCCCCTGCCAGTCCAAATATAGTTTATCTTTCAAGATCCATCCCAAGTCCTACCTCGTCCAGGAAGCCTTCTGTAGGAAGGCCAGTCCTTCTTTCTTCATGTCTTATTACACTCTAAGCAACCATACATTTTGTTATTGATTCATTTCATGGATTTTGTAGTTGTTCAGTTTTCCTAGTTGAGTGACTTCTGGGTATGGTTGAAAACATAACTCTCATTCCATACTAAGGTTTTATATAAGCCAGTGAACAAACATACAAGGCTTTCTACTGATACCTCCCTCATAGACTCTTCCATATGGCATAGGGAGTTTCTTAGAATATTTAAAAGTCAGATGATTTGTCCATGATCAGGTGGTAAATACATATCAAAAGGAAGACTTGAGCCATTTACAGTGGCTCAGGCCTATAGTCTCTGCTACTGAAGACACTGAGGTGGTGGGTTGTTGAGCTTCAGTAGGACTAAAGCCAGCAGGGTTTCAGTACTAAGTCCAGTCCCCAGTGGTTAGTCCCCAGGCATGGCAGCTACTAAGCTGCCAAGGAGTGGCAAACTGACCCAGGTTGGAAAGAGAGTGGGTCAAAGCTCCCATTTTGATCAGTAGAGGGATAAGGCCCACGACTGGTCAATGCACTTCTAGCCTGGGCAAGATGAAGAGTCCCATTCTAAAAAAAAAAATAAAATTAGGATTTGAACCCAGGTTTTCCTGACTACAAGGCTGTATCTGTTTCAACTATCCCATGCTGCCTCTCATGAGTTGTTCTCTTCCTCCTCCTCCTCCTCCTCCTCCTTCTCCTCTTCCTTCTCCTCCTCCTTCTTCTCCTTCTCCTTCTCCTCCTCCTCCTCCTCCTCCTCCTCCTCCTCCTCCTCCTCCTCCTCCTTCTTCTCCTTCTCTTTCTCCTTCTTCTTCTTCTTCTTCTTCTTCTTCTTCTTCTTCTTCTTCTTCTTCTTCTTCTTCTTCTTCTTCTTTCTTCTCCTTCTCTTTCTCCTTCTCCTTCTCCTTTTCTTCCTTTTTCATAAAGAAAGGAGTATAACAGTAGTATCATCTCCAAAATACTGTTGGGCCACTGGTCTGTGAAAACCCAAGGTATGTCCTGACCTTTAGTAGCCTAGAGTAGTGAATAGGGATATTTATTCTGCATTAGAGTAGCCTGGAATGGACTTAGCAGAGGTTGTCTTTCCACCATCTCTGGAGTTAGCCTTTTGGTTGACTTTTGTCAGCACTTTAGTTGTATAATCATGTTGCTACTATGCATGTGCCCAGGAGGAAGGTCAACAATGGGCACTTTTTAAAGATCTAAAAATACAGGTCCCTATATACATAATAGGGATTGTAAAGGTACAGTAACCTGAACACCCGGAAATTTTGTTTGCATCACAACAAATTGTTTCTAACTTCTTGTCAACAAACTCTGCTTCTGCATCTGGACATGTGGCCTTCACCTCCCTCTCCTCCCCATCCCTCACCCTATCCTTCACTCCCCCTATTTGGACTCCAGGTCTGCCTGCCACCCTGGCCCATGTATTTCATTTCCAACTTTGCATTCAGTTACTTCAGGCTTGCACTTGCTGGGCTGCTCCTATGAAAACAATGAACTAAATCTGTCTGGCCAAAGTCAGAGCACAAAAAGCTCAGCCATCCATGACAGATTCATTTACAAAAACACAAGGAAAAGTCCCATAATAACAGGAACTATCTCAAGATTAATTAAAAACCTGTGACAGATCTATTCAGATGGATCAGGGTGGCAGTGACCATATCTGTTTGGAACACTCTGTTTTCTCACTGCTCCCTGCCATAGTTGGGGGGAATTTTGTGCAGTGAAAGATTCAAGGAAGGTATTATCTTCCCATCAGTGGCGTCAAATCCAGGGAGAGTAAAGGGAAAACCCAGGGGCCCATGGGAGCTCTCCACTGCCAGAGACTTTCCATTCCAGGAAAGCCCCTGGGGGCATTACCTGTTCTATATGAACCCCTATTGGAAGGCAGAGCAGGAGATGGGAACATTTTTACCTGAAGCAAACACAGTTTGATTCAAGCAGCAGCTAGAGAAAGGAATGACATGGAGTTTGGGGGTTAGGTAGACTCAGAGAGTGATGTCTCTCTATAAAAAGGCATTGAAGGGCATAATGGTTAAATCCTTTTTTTTTTTTTTTTTTTTTTTGCTTTTTGGAGGGGGGAAGGTAGATCAATTGGGGTTAAGTGACTTGCCCAAGGTCACATGACTAGTAAGTTTTAAGTGTCTGAGGCTGGATTTGAACTCAGGTCCTCCTGACTCCAGGACTGGTGCTCTATTCACTGAGCCACCTAGCCTCCCCAAGAAAGGTTAAATCTTGCAGAAGCCAGTGGGGGAATCATGAGGTGAGGTACAAGAATGGTAGTCATTGGGAAAAGGAAATGCACCTTCTCCAATATGTAGGCACCCCGAGGCAAAGTCCTGTGAGCTCCATGTTTGTAACAGCTCTGACTAGAAGCTTCCTAGGAGTTAAGATCAGTCTAAGAAATTAGCTCAGTTCCAAGGGGTGATAGGAACTGAGCTACCCTTAGACTCACAGGATCATATATTTGGAAGTGCAAGGGATCCTGGAAGTCATTTAGCTTTAGGCTAGTCATTTTACAGATCACATTTCTAAAGTCATAGAGGCAGTAGGTGGCAGAACTGGGATTCAGACCCAAGTTCTCTGATCCTACTCACAGCTCTCCTTTCATTAAAGCATGCCTGGTCTACTATGGGCCCACCTCGGAGAGGACCATATTTAAATTCTACCTACCTCTAGGGGAGCCAAGAACAAACTCAGTCTCCTGGAAATTCTGTGGAGAGTATTTTAAAAAGTACAGGACATAGTCATGCTCTCTAGGACCTGACTTCCATGATCCTGTTGGGACGTCCTAACCCACAATTGTTGGAGACTACAAGAGAGAACCTTAGTACACATTCAGCCATGTGCTCTGTGTGTAGTGGATTCAGAAGGTTTTTGTTGATTGATTGTTGCAGACCATAAGGATGGTGGGAGTTTGGTAGGTGGTAGTGTATTGGGCAGGGATAGTCAAGGAAGGCTTCAGAATGTGTGAACTTGACTTAGAATCCAGATGATGGAGACTTCTGGGTCACAAGACCAACAAAATAGCAGACTAGACATTTTCTCTGATTCTTATGACCTCTCAAACTTCTCCAAAATACTAATTATGCTCAAGAGATAAAGCAGGGAGAGGATTCTGGGAAGATGACAGAGTAGGTCAGGAAACTCCACCCTTTCCGGATTTCCTCCCCAAATAGCACAAAATAGCATGTAAATAAACAAAAGTTGGGGGTGTGGTCTCTGTGAAGTATAAACACCTCCAAGCTAGTACTGCTGAAACAGAAAGCAGAGAGCCTTGGGGCTAGCTGGGTTGGGAGGTAACCTCAGCCCCATTCACAGGAATTTTCTTCTCCCAGTGTGGGGAATCTGGCAATGGGGCTGGGATGCCACTGACTGTGGGCACTTACAGGAAGTAAGTTCTTGGTTTTGTTTTCAGGCCAAAGGGGAGAACTAAAGGAGAATCTGAGGCTAGAGACACTATCCCCCCTACACCACGACTAGAGGTGATTCCAATAATAAATTGCTACAATTTTTTTTAAAAGAAAGGGGAAAGAACATAACCATAGAAAGTTACTATGGGACTAGAGAAGAACTAGACTTCATCTTCAGAGAAAGATATTGAAGCAGAAAAAGCCTTTTCTACCCAAAGAGTATGTCAAATGTTTACTTGACCAAAAAGAATTCATAGAAGAACTTTAAAAATCAAATGAGAGAGATTGAGGAAATTTTTTTTTTTTAAAGCAATTGGGGTTAAGTAACTTGCTCAAGGTTACACGGCTAGTCATTTGATTTATGCGTGGGTGCTCATTTTCTGAGGCCGGATCTGATCTCGGGTCATCCCAACTCCGAGCCGGCGCTCTTACTCACTGCGCCACCTAGCCGCCCCTTTAGGGCAATTGGGGTTAAGTAACTTGCCCAAGGTTACACGGCTAGGTTTTTGTTTGTGTGGATTAAGTGT